>CM026269.1:27941031-28300701 GCA_014851425.1 Senna tora
AAAGCCATATGGAGAAATATGTATAAATATCAGGATTCTTTTTTGACAATCACATAATATTTAATCTATTTCATCCAAAAGAAAGGAACAAAATATGAGAGAAGAAGAAAAGCCATTTTCACAATATATATATATATATCTATAGTCTCAGTTCTTACCCCAAACACACTACGTCTTCAGTTTTTGATACATAGCATACTACCGTGAGTCTCCTCTTGCTATACGAAACCAACGCAGCAAACTTATCTTCCCAAGTTCCAATATTTCACTCTTTCATTCAAACTTCTCTTGGTGTAAAATCTTAGTTACCTCAAAATCTCCGACCACACAAGTACAGTTTTTACAAAGAGACGCTCTCCTACTCTCTCCCTTTGGATATAACGCTTTTTCCTTTTCTTCTTTATTTTGTTACCTTCAAAAGCTGAGACTATATATAGTTATCATCACAACTCACAAGGGACTCTAGCTAGGGCAAAAAACTACTCAAGTCTAAATTTTAGGAGAATAGATCTTTTGAAGTGTGCTCATTTTATATACCCTCCCAAAAATCACTCACCAATATATCCTTCACATCGATCATAGGGTTCGAAACTCTTATCCTTGTGGGATAAGAGCCTGAACTTTAACCAATTGTTCTTAGGTAACATCTAATTAAGAACTTTAATTACCTCTAAAGTTTTGGTGGTCTTAGCTAGATAGCTAATAGCTAATATCGGTGAACTTGTTCTTGATCCACTTGAAGCCATTCCTCACACTTGATTTAAGCTTCCCCTCCATAGTCAAAACATTGTAAGCCTTGATCCTCTTCTTCCTCTTGAACTCAGGATCATTTGCTGCGTAAAATCCACTCCCCTTTTGAGTTGGGCCATTGAAGTTGTAAGAGTTTGATCTTTCTCCAAACCCATTGAACTCTGAATAAGAGCATGAGTATTCAGGAAAAGACTTGCTTTTCTCCATTAAAGCAATCTAGCTATAGCTATAGCTTTAGTTCACAATTAGTAAAGAACTTAAAAGAAAGTCTTTCTTTCTTTCTAATCTCTTATGCATGAAGGAAATGGAACAAAGTGGGTTAGTTATTTAAGAAAGAGAGAGAGAGAGAGAGAGAGAGAGAGAGAGAGAGAGAGAGAGAGAGAGAAAGAAGGAAGGAGGCTAGCTAGGGGAGTGGGTGCATGATGATCCAGTGTGGTGGCACCCCATGTGTGATGTTGGACAGCTGCTCTTTTGGCTTTGTGTGGGAATCATGACTCCCATTGGAAGTGAAGGGTGGAAGTGGGGCCTACTTGTAGGGGAAAGGGGATGTCACCATCTGCTAGTGATGACACAAATTCAATTTAGTAGCCCAAGATGGATGGCTTCAATTGGTAATAATAAAGAAAGGTGAGCATGCATAATTTAATTGAATATAATATTATAAGTTTGATTTTATTGCAACATAAATTAAATTTTATTTGGAGTTGGATTAGATCCAAAAGATATTTCTGGCCCTAAATTATATGTTTTATTTTAGGGATTGAAAAATTATAGCATTCTCTAGTATAATTTTTTTAAAAAAGTATAAAGTATTTTTTTTGTTTCGGTATTTTTCTGTTGGACACAATTTTGTTTGAAGCACAGTAAGACACTAAATGTGGCCACTTTATCCAATAAAAATTTGAACCCAGATTCATTACATTGTGAATGACTAATCCCTTTCACTAGACTCTGTTGAATAGTTTGTAATATTTCTATGTGGTTGAAGTATTTTAATCAATAGGCATTATTATTGGAATGAATAGACCTATCTTTTAGTGTGAAAAGATACATTTATTGAATTATGTCTATTAACAATGATAAAGCACATCATTTTAATTAAAAATGCATATCTATTCAATTGTGTCTAATAAGAGTAAATAGACATAATTTTTTATATGAAATGATGTGTCTTAAAATTGTGTCTTGTGGACATAAATATAAATAGGCCTTCACACCACAAAAGATGAGAACTTAAGAAATTTATAAGTATTGTATACTGGGAGAGACTTGTCTATAATTTCTCATCGTATATATATAAACAATCACTATCTCAAAGCTTCATTTCTTCTTTTCTTCTACCCTAAAGCAATGTTGTAAGAATCGGACCGGTCCGAACGGTCCGACTGGTCCAACCACTAACCGAATACAAAGGCGAGTCAATTGGACCAAAAAAGTCATTTTTCTGGTTGAACTGGATTGGACCGGATTTAACCGGGGTCCAACCGGTCCAATTTTATTTAAAAAATAAAAAAAACATAGAAAAAGAAATTAGAGAAATTTAAAAAATTAAAATTAGAAAAGTCTTGAAAATTAAAATTTAAAAGTCATGATTATCAAGAATTTCATGTTTGGTTTAATTAAGTTCTTTCAGAGTTTGACAAGTCTTAAAAATTAAAACTTTGAGAAGTCATGTAATTTAAAAATTCAAAATTATTTATATTGAAACCTAAAATTTGAGTGATGTCATTTTATATATTAAGAATAATTAATATTTATTATTTATTGCGTCATTCAGTTTGACCGGTTAAACTGATCAGACCATGAACTGAATACTTGTCCGAGTCTTTGTCCAATTCGATTCTTACAACATTGTATGCAAAGGGCGCTTTCTCCTCGATCCTTTATTGTTAGCATATATAGTATTAATTATCAGTAATTATTTTTTTTTTAAAAAAAAGGTTTTCTAGTACTTATCAGTCATAGATGACTTTTTTTTTTGTTAAATGAGATATATTTATTAATTAATTGATGTACGTGTTGAACATTTTCTATAGAGACAATTGAAAAATATATATATATATACCGGACAAAATAGATTCATCACAAAACCAAAAGGTTATGTTGGTGAATTATATGAAGCAAAAACGTGATGTGATTAAGGTATATTAGTATAAATTCAAATATTAATTATTACTACCCAAATTATTATAAATTAGCCCTACCAAACATTTCTTTTTATGAATCTTCTTTATAATCTCAGTCTCTAATTGAATTGGTAAAGTAATTAATGAATTGAATATATATACAAACTAATCCACAAAACACTACTTAAAAAATTGAAGAAAATGAATTCACATGGTTCGGGAGGACCCACATAACAGATATATGTATATATTTAGTAGTGGGGTCAATTTGGTTACTTTGTTCAGTGTCTTTGATATATAGGATAAAGCACTTGCTAGGTTTTGCTTTGAGGTGGTGCATGCCAATTTGCCATTTTTCCATTTGCATTAATTTGTAAGCTTTATTTCATGCACATTTATTTTATTTGTTTTGGTGATGGGGAACTTCTATATATATAGTGTCCCATTAATTAATGGATGAATTAGTTAATGTCTTTACAAAAGGCAAAGCAAAGTCATCTCCCACTTATGTCAAGATCGGTGGCCTTAGTGCTGTGTGGGCCTTGGATTTTCTTGCACATTAAAGATTTAAAAGATTGCCTTGATCTTGATCCCCTCTTGCTTTATGTTATCATGACATAAATTATCAAATGCAATAATTATGATCTTCCATATACAATTGGCCAAATTTATATATTTTATTAATTTTTTGAAAAACAAATTGGGACAAAACTACTTATGTGACACCTAACTATGTTCTTAATTGTTTGGCTACCGAATCTGATAATTACACTCGGGAAACTTCTCTGAATATCTTAACCTACATATATAATTTTTTTTATCCCATATATTTAATTGTGAGAGTCTTTAATATTACTCAACATGTAAATGATATAATAATTAATTAGTTTATTTGGACTAAGAGAAGAGGTTTGGTATAGTGTGATCTTAATCTTAGTTCATTATTATCTATAATTCTATATTAATGATTGTTGCTTCTTCTTTTTTTGTGTTATACGTTTTTTTTTGTGTCAACAAAACTATTATTTTATAATTATAAAATACAAAATAAAATATATAATAAATGAAACAAGAAGATAGTGGATTATAAGTTACTAGTTAGAATTTAAAATTATTAAATATTTAATTTATTATTATTTTAAAATATAATAATTATAACTGTCATTTTTTGTTCAGACAATGGTAATTTGTAAATAAGGATCGCAAGGAGTCATAACCTTGGGAGGCTTGTCCTTAAGTGGGAACCTAGGTGCCTATGTACCCTTGTGAAGGGATCAAAGTCCACGTAGTTCGTCATGATAACGTCTATAGGAGCCGTTAGGCAAGATAGTTACCTGTATGGGGCCGTGTGCGGCTAAGACGTGTATAAGGTACCTCGGGCGGGCGAGCCACTCGTAGGAGGTTGCCTTAGATTATGAGAGAGCAAGAGTCTCTAGAGCTGTCGGGAGCTTTGTTG
Organism: Senna tora; assembly: GCA_014851425.1. Lineage (NCBI taxonomy): Eukaryota > Viridiplantae > Streptophyta > Magnoliopsida > Fabales > Fabaceae > Senna > Senna tora. Next base: position 27,945,364 of record CM026269.1, read on the forward strand.
GAGGGAATCTCCGAGGTGGAGATATGCCCGTGGATGGTCGGAGCTTGGTGATGCCGTGGGCTAAGCTCTTGAGTTGACAGGGAGATGTATTGTATTAGGGAAGCTAAGTCTAGCTTTATTGTAATCAGAGTTTATTTTTATTGATATTAACAAATGACACCATATAATTGGAGGGATGCACTGAAGTTTAATAATACCGTAGTACTGAACTTTTATCCTACAATGAGAAGAAGAAATGAGAGGGATCTAGACTCCATCATTAGATTTATTTTTTAAAACAACATTAGATGTGTTTCTGTGTTTTTCGTACATTGTCCCGTAATAACGGAGTAATACATACTTGAGAATTGAGATAATACTTTTTTTTAGACTTACTTGAGATAATACCTTTTTTTTAAACATACTTGAGATAATACTTTTTTTCTGTTATAAGATTTTTTATATATATAAAAATAGTTACAAAGAGTTAACAAGATACCAACTTATAGGCCAATTGGAAGGAACTCCATCCGCTCTATAGGTGTTATGGCTAGGTTAAACCATAAAACAAATATTCCTATTAGTACATAGATGATTGATATCAGTAATAATTGTTTGTATTCTAACAGCTGCTTCTGAGTTGTGCCTAAGGTGCTGCACAATAGCCTTGTTGGGAATGTTGATTTTGATGGGCCCAGTATGTTGAGTAGCAATAGTTTCCAAGAATAAACGGATGCACCTAAGAGTCGCTAACACCATGTTTTGGTTGTAGTCTATCATTAGGTGGCAGAGGACTCCTGTTGACAATACACAGAGATAACTTTCCTCTTGGTATCTCCGTTTTTTACCCAGATACACATGATCTGGAAAGCTTGGTCGATGCCTGAGGCGACCTTGGTGTTCCTCGGACTCCTTCTGATATCAACAATGCTGAAGTAAGGGTCCTGATCTTGAAGAATTTTATTGACCTTGAACCCATCCACAACATTGTATGCTTTGAACAAGCATTTTGTGACATCTGTTTTTCCTTGTTGGAAAAGAATTTGATTCCTTTGGGTATAAATGCTCCAGCACAGAGCAATTGCAGAAGCTATCAACTCCCTTTGATGGTTGTTATTTCCATTCCTTTTGTGGCGATTGAGGTCATTAATCCACTCGAGAATAGAATCATTAGGGATGTCATCCGTTCTTATATTGATCCGTGAAGCAAACCATACACATCTAGCAAAACTGCAATCTTTAAAGATGTGTTCTTCTGTTTCTTGAGCATCACAGCCAAACGGATAGGTATTCTCAATCCTAAAGCCTTGCCTCGTGAGGTTTACCCTAAGAGGGAGGCCTTTATTCCAAGCTTTCTACCAGAAAAGAATCATATTGCAAGGAAGAGGTTGCTTCCATAACTTGAGCCAACTGTATCTTTGGGATCCTGTGTTGTTTTGATCCGTTGTCAAAGCATAATAGGCCTTCTTGTCACTATACTCTCCCTGCTGGGTTAGTTTCCAAACTAGCTTATCCTGCTCATTTGTATGAGATATTACAGTATCCATAACTTTCTCAGCGTTTTGTCTATTATAGACCTGGTGGACTTTAGTTGCATCTCAGTATCCTCCCTGAATCATCAAGTCACTTAATGTGACAAAGTCATGGTTTTTGTAATCCTCATTGACCCACTTGGTATCATTTTAAGTTTGATCTTTCTCCCATTTCCCACCCTCCATCCCAAATTCTTTGTGACCACTTCAAAAATCTTGCACAATGTTTTCCACATGTATGAAGTTTGGCTTGGAGGTTAAATTGTGATTGTGCACACAACCTTTGTAGTTAGCCATGAACACCTTGCTAACTAACGTAAGCTCTTCTATCAGGATAAGCCAAACTTGTTTGGCTAACAAGGCTTCGTTCAGCTTTGTAGTTTGTCTAAAGCCTAGACCTCCTTGGTCCATACTGTTACACATCCTTCTCAAAGATATCATGATAGGAGTTTTTGATTCATCGCATTTTCCCCATAAGAACTTCCTCATAGTTGTTTCACATTTAGTAGCATCTGCTTTGGATATCCATGTGTGTTGCATATGGTAAATCGGAATAGCACTAACCACTGCTTTGATTAATGTGGTTCTCGCAGCCTAACAAAGCATTTTCGACTTCCAGCCTGTTAGCTTTTGTTCTAGGTTATCTAGAATCAAGGACGCATTTCTTTTCTGCATGTTGGGCCCATTTATAAAGCCTCCAAGATACTTCCCCAAATGGTCCACCCTTATGCACCCTAGAATACTTGTGAGAACTTGTTTCTTGTGCTCCATAATGTTGGGGCTAAACTTGATCTCTAACTTTTGGTTATACATCCAAAAACCTGCCATTTCTCTAAACCTATTAAGCAGGTTTCCAACCTATTCACAATTCCTCGTATTTGCTTTAAAGAAAAGCAAAATATCGTCTGCGTACATTAAGTGATTAATGGTTGGGGCTTCTCTTCCAATTTTGATCCCTCTTATACTCTTATCTTCCTGTGCTTTAATCAGGTAATTAGATAGCACATTTTCATAGAGGACAAATAAGTATGGGGATATTGGGTCACCCTGTCTAAGGCCTAAAGAGGGAGAGAACTAGTTCGTGAGATCCCCATTGATTTTAATACTCATTGATGAAGTAGTCACACATTCCATTAACATCTACTACCAATGTTGGGGAAAATTCATATAGGCTAGAACATCCCAGAGAAACTTCCAAGAGACCTTGTCATAAGGTTTATGAAGGTCAACTTTGAGAGAAGCCCATCCTCTTTTCACTCTTCTGCATCCTCTTATATAGTGAAGGATTTCATTCGCAATTAGAATGTTGTCCTAAATGAGCCTTCCTTTAAGAAATGCATTCTGAAAAGGGGAGATTAACTCTGGGAGGATTGTTTGCAATCTGTTTGTTAGGGCTTTGGAGATGATTTTGTATGTTGTATTGTATAAGCTTATGGGTCTGAAATCCTTGAAGTCTTGAGGTTCATCCTTCTTAGAAATTAATGCAATATGCGTTTGATTGATTATGCTTCTAAACAAGTGACCTCTTGTAAGAAATGACCCAACCATTCCAATTACATCATTTTCTAATATCTCCCAACAGTGCTGATAAAAAATAGGACTCATCCCATTAATTCCAGGAGCTTTTTGTCCATTCATTTGGAACAAAGCAATTTTGATTTCCAACTTTGTGAATGGTTGTGAAAGGTGTGTAATGTGTTCCTGTGTTAGTTGGGGGATACCAGAGTTTCTAATAAATTGCATCCTCTCATCATCTTCAGCCACATCATTGCTATTGTAAAGCTCTTTGAAGTAGTTTTTTGCCTTTTGTTTGATGCCTCGTGGTCTGCTGTCCAATCACCATTTATGAGTTGAATACTATGAATACACGATTTGTTGCGTTGGTAATTGACCACACTATGAAAGTACTTCGTGTTCCTCTCCCCTTTTACCAACCACAGTTGCTTTGCCCTTTGAGCCCATCTAATTTCTTCACATTTTAGCAGGAACTCTAATCTTTTTCGTGCTATTAGTTCCTGCCTTCCTTTATCTATAATCTGAATGTTTTGCTGTAAAGTTTCCATTTGCTAGTATGCCTCCTTAATCTGTTGATTTAGGTTACCAGAGGTTCTTTTGTTCCAAGTCCACAAGTCACTAGCTCACTACTAACAGTACGAACCTTATTCTGGATTTGGAGAGCTCTAGAACCTGTTACAAGTTTATTCCAGGCTTCTTGTACAATCTGTTTAAGCTGAGGATGTTGAAGCCACATTGCATGAAATATGAAATGAGATAATACTTCGATATTACATAACAAGTAAATTAAAATTGATATTACCTTATGACATGTCACACACACACATATATATAGTTGAATCTTGAATGCGATAACTTGATTTTTAATGAATTTTACCCTTATTTTATATAACATATAACTTTATAATAATAAAACTTATTTATAAAAATATAAACATATAAGATATAACAAATAAATTATTAAACCAGAAACTTGGAAGAATTTGCTATATATATATATATGTCCACCAAAAAACAAATATTTCACTTGGATCTACGCTTGATCATATGATTATTTCAATGGATTGGGGAACTAGCCACAACAATTGTTATTGTATTCACTTTCTTCAGCACCTATATGAGAAAAAAAGATTATGGCAATTATAACCCTTACATATGAAAAATTAAGATAATATTTCTTAAGCAAATTCAAGTTATCTTTGATGTAAAAAAAGACTTTCGATATATTAATTGTAACTCTATAATATTCCCTCCTATAGACACGTGGACTGGCTTTCTAGAAGCTTAACCAGACCTCGGATCAGTGACACGTGGCACCATTCAATGGCTCTATACGTGGTCTTCACCCAAGCGTGCCCCCATGCTCTCCCGTAATAGAGACGTGGGGCAAGCTCAAAGAACGTGGGTCGACCACTATTCATGAGAACGTGGGTCGACCACATTCCTCCCTACATCAAGTATAAATACCCCTCACTTGGAGGACTAAAAAAAGCCTAATAGACAAGATAATAGAGCTTACTTACTCTCATCTAAATTACTGTATAGACACCCTTTTTCTCTCATCTGTTACTCTACGGTATACCTCCAACAGGTGACTCGCCCGCCCGGAGCAACACACACGTCCTAGCCACACATGGCGACCACAGGTAACATTCCTGCCTAACGTCCCCTATGGACATTTTCTCTTTGAACTACATGGACTTTGTTCCTTTAGCAAGGATACGTAGGCACCTAGGTCATCACCTAAGGACAAGTCCCCCAAGGTTAGGACCCCTTGTGGTCCTAATTTCCAACTATGAATTGTCTGAACCAAAAATGACAGTTACATTAGCGCCCACCGCAGTCCTTCTCAAACCATAATGCCTTGCGCATTCTGTCGCTAAACGACATTTTCTTTTCGGGAAGTGGGAGTATACTATATGCTTAACACTCGAAAACCCATTTTTGTTGTCTAAATTCTCTTAACAGGTAGTTGTGACAAATGACTAACTCAAATGCGCCCGTTGCCATGATCAGCGCGAGTGTTCCAAGACGCAGTATGCGAAATAGACAAGGAACAACCGACACCACTACAGTGGAGGCAGGAACTTCAGTTGCAAGTCAGCCACAAAATGTCACGGCATCCCAAGTGACTAACACGAAAGACGTTTCCCAAACACTAGCGACCAAGGAGGAAATATGCTACCAACATCCTTACGGCATGCCACACGTCCCGTGCTCACCTAGTAGTAGCCAAGGACTGGTAGACCCAACGAGAACCACGCATGAAACAGAAATAGCACGACTAGAAGCTAAGATAGCATGGAAGCGCCAACGTGAACGGGAAATGTACGGAGGCCCCCCTCAAGCAGAGAAAGCTCTAGCAAGCGTAGGCACCCAAATGCCAACAGTATTGCACAGCGCACCAGCACCAACCCTCGCAGGTCCATCAAACATGTTAGCACCAGAAACAGCCAGTCTCCCACTAGTGCCCTCCATACAATTCAGAACTCTCCCAATGGAGTCCGCGGTCTACCCAAGCCAATATCACTCGCCCAGATTCGACTTCCAAGGGAAAGGGCGAATCCCCTTCAGTCAGCAGGTCATGAATGAGCATGTCCCCATGAACTTCAAGATGCCTTTCCACATAGAGCCCTATGGAGGAGAGACCGACCCACGAGACCACCTCAACACCCTTTAACTCAACAATGTCAATACTCGGTATGACAGACGGACAACAATGTCGAGTCTTCACGTCCACTCTGAAAGAAGCATCCCTGAGATGGTTCTCGCTACTGCCGATAAAGTCAATCCACAGTTTCCGGTAGCTGGCTTAGAAATTCCTCACTTAGTTCGCCAGTAGCAAAGAGTTCTAGAAAAATGAAGATTCCTTCACTGGTTTCCACCCCAAGAAGAAGGAGAAACATTGCAAGCCTTCCTGGCAGGATTCACGAGGCTCTCGCTCTAAGTCAATGGCCTTCAAAACGCGATCGCCATCTTTGTTATTAAACAAGGCCTCAGGTGTTCACAGTTCTACGATGAGCTCAACAGATGCCCAATATCCACCTTGCAAGAACTAATGGATAGAGCAGAATGGTTCATTCAAGAGGAGAATGCCCAGATAGCAAAGGACAAAATGCGGAAGTTCCTAGTAAGTAGAACTGACCTGGAGCGCTCAGAAAAGAAGAAAGAAAAGGGAACGACTGACAATCAAAGTCAGAAGGAGAAGAATAACATAAATCGCTCAACAACACAACCTCGTTCGCCCCCTTGGGCGATTCCCCAGTTATGCACCCCTTAACAAATCTCACGTCGGAGTCCTAGAAGAAATATGCCACTTTGACATGTTCAATTTCCCTCATCAATCCAAGAGGTGAAAAAGTGGGAAACTTGTGGACAAGTCCAAATACTTCCAGATTCACAAAGATTATGGCCATGAGACCAACGATTGCATACACCTCAAAGACCAGATCGAGGACTTGATACGAAAAGGGCAGCTAGGCAGATACATCAAGGACGTAGACAAAAACAACAGTGAGCGACCAAAGGACAACAGTGAGCAAACACCCCCACGCAGAGTCATTAACGTCATCGCAGGGGGATTACTGAAGGGGACCGCCTCACAACCCAGAACAAGAAGAGGGTGGAACGTTTCATATATACTCGCCCTCGACTACAACCCCAAGCAAAGGAACAAGGACGAAGAGCCCAAAGAAGATCCAATTACGTTTGACCTTTCGAACCTACAGGGGCCAATCCATGATGACCCCATGGTCATAACGGCAGTCATAGCACACTACAAGGTGAAACGAGTCCTGATAGACCAAGGATCCTCGGCAGACATTCTATACTTCGATACCTTTAAGAAACTTGGCTTAAGTGAGATAAGCATGAGGCCATTTCCCGGCACACTAATCGGGTTTTCTAAAGCCCAAGTCCCAGCATAAGGAGTCATAACAGCCCGGACATAGGTAAACACTCTACCTAGGGTAGCAAGCCTTAACATAGACTTCATCTTCGTCTCAGCACCATCAACATACAATGCTATTCAAGTGCGACCGTCCCTGAACAAGTTCAGAGCTATTGTGTCCATAGCATAACTTACCATGAAATTCCCGATGCCACACAGAATCGGAGAAATCACGGCGGACCAGAAAACTGGCGCGATCCTGATACGCAGCAAGCCTGACTAAGACCATCAATGTCTCTCACCCTGGCCCCAAAGAACCTTGCCAGGACTCCCCAGATGGCAAAGATTCAAGAGCAACACCTAAAGAGTCTGCTCGCCTGGATAATACCTCCGCTTGAACTCTTTCATGAACTTTGCATTTCGCCCTTGAAACATTTCAGCTAAGCATATGTCATACATGTCTTTTTCATAATTTTGCAAGATAGGGTTTACCATTCTTAGAAAAGGCCCTTCCAAGGGTAGTAGGACTTCATATGTAACCATTTCGTTTACTATTAATCGAAACTCCTTTTTTGAAAAAGACATGAGCCATGCCAACTACAACCTAAGTCAGCAAAAGGGGGCCGACCGCCCCCGAAGATACTTGAAAAACTACCGAGATCACACAAAAGTTCCCCACGAGACGGTGCCACTTATCCAAGTAACCTCTCAAGAACACAAAATAGCATCGCAAAGGTAGTTACTCCACATGGAATCCTAAACGAATGTTCATACACAGACTATGTTAGCAAAACATAAAATTCATACAAAATCGTCTTGATCACACGGTACTTGTATAAGATCATTTTATCTAGAAGAAGTCATTCCATTAATGTATCAAGTTAGGAAATCGCCTATTACACTTGGCTTAAAAAGACCCTACAAAATACAATCTACTCTTGGGCATCCCCAAGGTCAACATTAATTGAGGACTCGCTAGGCTCGGGGTGCCAACATTTCCTGACATCTCCCTCAATACAATCACAACCATTGGCTGAGAAGTAGCTCCAATCTTAGGGACACATCCCGCCGCCATAGAAAGAAGATGATGGCTCAGAGGATGCTCAGCCAACTGACGGAGGTGAGTAAAATCCACGGGAGGATCAGTCGCAAGATGACCCCTAAGCTCTCCGTCGAAAAGCTTCAAGGAAGGATGAAAAGAGCTCACCCACTCAGTAGAAAACCTCTCCCCACGAAAACGCGTGAGTTGCTCGATTGCTAGCAGCATCCCGTACATCCTTTCTGCCAACCGCTCTGTTTGACGATCAGCTGCGTCTCCAATCCTACTCTCAGCCTCTAGCCAGCCCACCATGATTTCATGTGCGCAGGCCTCAACATCCCTCAACGCCTCGCGAAGAGTTTGGAGGTCTTGCAGACACTTCTCTGCGTCTTCCTGTCGGGCAGCTAATTTGTCACGGCACCTCTACAAGTTTGATCGCAATAATTTGACCTTTGTGAGTTTACCACTTTCAGCCCAATGGCGAGCAACCTTAGGAGTTAGCGAATCCAACTCACAATCCTTCCTCTCAAACTCCTTCCCCCTAACTGCCAAATTCTTGCGCGCTTCCTCCCGTTGATCTCTCATGCGCTCGAGAACATTATCTTTTTGATTTAAGAGCTGAGGTCAATTCTTTCGGGTTCCCTCCCTCCTCTCTCTTTCCTCCTTTCTTTCCCTTAGAGATCCTCTTTCTGCTGAAAATGACCCCCAACGATGTTACCCGATCCTTTCCTTCCCTCCACTCTCCTACCTCCTTGAGGTACCCCAAATGCGAACTCCAGTAACCCTTTCTCAGTTGGGAGAAGAACCCTTCCTTGCTCTCTTTTCTTCCCTACTCGGATTACTATCCTGGGTACGATTCAAAGGAAGAGGAGGAGGAGAGAGATCCTCCAAGTTAGTGAAGTCGAAGGGGTACAATCCTGAAAATCGAAAAAACCCTAAATCAGAAAAGAGGAAAAAGTACAGAAGAAGGAGACAACACTCTAATCTTTGTTAGCCATGGCGAAATGCAATCAGCAGATAGTGAAAAGCTTTGAAAGCAATGAGAGAAACACAGAACTCTCGGAGACGGAGGATCGAAATCAGAAAACTCGAAGGTAAATAGGGCTTTTTCTTTTCAATCTCAGTGGTATTTATAAGGACCTGGAAGGTGCAATGATTCAAATCTCAACCACCCTTAAAACCCGTAACAGAAAGGAAGTAATTATCACCTACACCCACTCGAGGCTGCAGCCGTCCGATCCAAGCAGACATGCATCAAGAAGAACAGCCCAGATTTGAAGTCCTTGAATCATATCGGAGAAGACTTAAATACCCCCGAAAGTCCTAAAGTCCATCAGAAGACCCAAAGGGTAGATGTGGAAACTCCAACGCAGCGCCTAATGATGACGGCCCTCGAAAACACACGGACAATAAACAAAAAGAAAACGGCTTCGCAAATGATGATGAGAAGCGACAGCAGCCGTCATGATCCTGACATGTGGCATCCTTGGCTACCCAGTCCTTCGAAGTAATCCCCAGAGAAACTCAAAGTTCTCTCGAATGCAAGTTCGACCGCCTTCACCCTTCTGATTAGCGGTCGATCTCACTCTACAAACAACTCATGGCGGACGACCTTGTCCCAATACTTTGCAAAAAGATAACTTAAGTCCATTGGCGCCCAGCACCCATAGACTTGGGAGACTTATGTAACTCCATAATATTCCCTCCTCACTAGCCTTCTAGAAGCTTAACCAGGCCTCGGATCAGTGACACGTGGCACCACTCTATGGCTCTATACGTGGCCTTCACCCACGCTTCCCCCCATGCTCTCCCGTAATAGAGACGTGGGGGAAGCTTAAAGAACATGGGTCGAGCACTATTCATGAGAACGTGGGTCGACCACATTCCTCCCTACATCAAGTATAAATACCCCTCACTTGGGGGACTAAGAAAAGCCAATCGACAAGATAACAGAGCTTACTTACTCTCTTCTAAATTACTATTCAGAGACCCTTGTTCTCTCATATCCGTTACTCTACGGTATACCTCCAACAGGTGGCTCTCCCGCCTGGAGCAACACACATACGTCGTAGCCGCACGACCATAGGTAACATTCCTGCCTAACGGCTCATATGGATGTTTCCTCTTCGAACTACATGGACTTTGATCTCTTAGCAAGGGTACGTAGGCACCTAGGTCACATCACGTAAGGACAAGTCCTCCAAGGTTAAGACCCCTTGCGGTCCTGATTTTTACTATGAATTGTCTGAACAAAAAATGACAGTTATATTAATTATCTTATATTATATTTCACTTTCATCTTTTATTTGTATGTTGTTCCAACTGGTCTGTTAAATTTCAAAAACTACTTAAATTTATTTCATTCTATTATAGTTGGCATGCTCAATAGAAAAGTTTTATATAATTTATTAGTTGCTTATATTTTTTTATTAAAATAAAAGAATTAGAGGAAAAAATAAAATTTAAATGAACGTACCCAAAGGGCTAGTGGAAGCTTAAGAGCTCTCTCAAGTCTCAATAAAAAAAAAAATTTTTAACAGCTTTATCAACTAGTTTGTTAATGGTATTTTTTATAGATTCCCTTAAATTAATGAAAAAATTTAAAAATTATGTTGTTCACTTTTCACCAATTTAAAAAAAAATTAAATTCTCTCAACCAATAAAAAAATATTAACAAGCACTTTACGACATTTGTTAGATAAAATTTTTTTAATAGATTTTGCCTTTGAAAAACTAATTATAATTCCACAATTGTGGACCCCTATTATAAAGTAGGCGCCAATGAGAACACTTCCCCTGATTAGTGTGAAACTGTGAAAATAATTCCATGCAGAAAACATGCAACTAAATAACATATATATTTTCACTTGTTGGCCAAAAAAAAAGTAGCATGCTTTCACTTTGACAAATCAAAAGTTGCTGGGTGCTCGAGAAAGGGCTGCCCTAACACATTTTTATTTAATTAAATTTAAGATAGATCTAATAATTAATTTTTATATATATATATATATATACATTCAAATTTTTAAATATCTATTTATAATGAATTACTCTTACTTGTAAATCTTTTTTTTATGCATACTTGTATATCTAATATATGGATTTTAATTACCAATTTTTTTAGTTGTATTTCAAATTAAATATTTTCCACCTATTAATAATTACTGAAAGTAACACGATCACGCTTTCTTCTATATGTTTTGAAATATACACAAACATTTTTTAAAAGCCTAAAATATAATTAAAATATTTTATAAAACAATATTTTTTATTAAAAGTAAAACTTATTGAATAAAAAATGGCTGTTTCTTACATTTTTTATTTTAATAATATTTTTTAAAAAAATTAATATAATTTAATATATTAAAGTGACTATCATATTCATATTTATAAATACTTACTATACAATAACATGTAATTGATCAGCATATTAAGGGTTACACATGTCAAACTTTCATGAAACCCGGGCTTACCTCCTTATGGGCCTTCAGCCCATGAGGGTGCTGCACCATTATAAAAAAAATGCCTACTTCACTCAACCCTAGCTAGACATATCAATCACAAGATCAACTCAATTCTCCCTCTTCTTCTCACGTAACCCTACGTGAGCCATTTCTCTGAAAAAATTGCCCTCACCCCGTGAGTGCTCCTTACCACCACGACACTCTACTGCCTCTAAGCCCTCGACAACTCCCTTCGGAAGACCTGCTCACCATCATCCACGTGTTAACTGCACATAACACACATCCTTAGATAACCTTCTCACCTAACAGTCACCATGGACGTCCTAAAACATCGAATTACGTGAACTTTGATATCTCTTCAGGATACGTAGATATCTAGGCCCTCACTTAAGAGAAATCTCTATTTCCTTAAATTTATTTGACCAAAAATGAATTTATAAGTATATATACATAAGTAAGAAACCTAAAGTTTTATTGGTCAAAAGTAGGTGTTTATATGATATACGTAGGGTGCTTTTTGAATTTTGAGGATACATATTTTGATTTATAGGAGAAAATTATTTTTAAAAAAATGATTACAATATTTGGATATGTTACCAGACAAAAGAATAGAAGTTTACCTTTTATTATAGGAAAGAGGGAGACATAATAATTGTACAAATAACACGAGAAGTATTCCTTACACTTGAGCATACACTTGGAATAAGAAGCTTGGATAATGAATGACACATCCTCATGCTTAATTATAACAAGAATGACTCCGCATTCCATTTACTCAATTATATTACATCTTTTAATTAATTTTGTTTGTTGTTGGGTTTGAATTAATTTTGAAGATCTCCTTTTGTGTGAGGTGCAATTGATCCAAGTGCAATGAACGTAGGTAAATTTAATTACCTGGGCATTCCCATTTTAGGCACGCAAGCCATGCAGACAAAGCCTTTGCTATAGCCTATATAATATAGGCTATATAAATTAAGCTTATTAAAATTTTGGTGTCTTCGTCCAAAAATTTTTTTTTTTGTGTCTAGAGTGCTAATTGATATGCTCCTAATTACAATGATAGCTTGCAGTATTTGCTTTTAGAGGAGAATCATGAAACAAAAGAAGTACCTAGCCTGAATCAACATATAATATATATATATATATATTGATGGGGTATCACTGCATAGCTATGCAGCCGACCTTCTATCACTGTAGTCCGACCTCCACCCATCTCGTCACAGTACCATCGCAGTATCCACGTGACACTGTATACCACTCGATTACACAGTACTGGTCGAGAACACTGTACACCCCATAGCTTTCAGCCCCCAACACGTCCATTGTCACGTCTATCACCGCCACTTTAGCCTCCTCAGGCACCCCTATATAAACCCCCAACCTAGTAAGGGTTCGACACGACTTTACTACCCACGAAGTTCTCTGGTTAGTTTACGACCTGAGGCTCCCCACTTTGTAAAGGACTCATCAAATGGCGCCCACTGTGAGGTATTGACTTCGGTACTCCCTATCCCACACAAGTTGAGAGGCAGAAGGAGAAGCAAAGATCAAGGAAGCAGAAACAAGATGGTGAGGAGATCAAGCAGGATCAATTCACATAGCAAAGCCAATGGAAGTGCGTATAGCAAAAGGAGAAACAAGTGTACAAAGACCAAATAGGAAACCATCAAGAACAGGGTAACAAAAGAAAAAGAAGCACGAGAGGCAGTGGAGAAGCGACCCAAATAGGTGATGGAGGAATTAAGGACGCTCAGAGATGAAAAATGTGGTGGACAGATCTAACAGACGGTCATAAAGGACGGACGAAGATGGCCCACTATGTCCGACAATGAGTTTGCTCTCTCTATCCCTCTTCCCTGAATGAAAAGGACAAAGGGACTAGCCGCACCACTGCACTAGCCGCACCCACAGCTTAGCCGCACCATCGGACAAGTCGCACCACCAGACTAGCCGCACCACTGGAATAGTGGCACCCACGACCTAGCCCCACCACCGGACTAGCCGCACCTACGGCCTAGCCGCACCATTGGACTAACCGCACAACTGAACTAGCCATACCACCAGACAAGTCGCACCACCGGACTAGCCGCACCCACGGCCTAGCTGGACCACTGGACTAGCCGACCCACGACCTAGTCGCACCACCGGACTAGCCGCACAACTGAACTAGCTGCACCCACGGCCTAGCCGCACCATCGGACAAGTCGCACCATCGTACTAGCCGCACCACCGAACTAGCTGCACCCACAGCCTAGCTGGATCACCGGACCAGCTGCCCCACGAACTAGCTGCACCATCGGACTAACCGACCCACTGACTAGCCGCACAACTGAACTAACCGCACCCACGGCCTAGCTACACCACAAGATTGGCCACACAACTGAACTAGCCGCAACACCGGACAAGCCGCACCACTAGGCGGGCCCTCCAAAAGGAAAACTACACCCTAAAAGAGAGCAAAAACATATTAACAAAGGCTCTCTTTTGGATAATATATTGCTTGGTATGGTGAAGAAGACATGTAGGGAATTCATGCTTCCCACTTCCTTCTCAAAGGTCGTGCTTCCCACTTCCTTCTCAAAGGTCGTGGTTTTACATTGCTGAACATATAAAGGTGAAAGAAAACCTCATATAGTTGGTCTATAATACGCCTTGGGCATCTTGCTCCTTGAGAAAAAGAAAGGATTAACATCTTTCTTACCTAAAGTATATCTATAATTGTCTCTATCAGTGAACACTTATAAAAAAATTTTCAGGGCCCTCCAAAAGGAAAGACCGTACCCTTCAAATTAAACAGGTTGAAGATGACTAGAAGATAACGCATTCTAAAGAGAAGATCGCGCCCTCCAAAAGGGAAGATCACACTCTTCAAACAAATGTACAGGTTCAAAAAATTGAAAATGATGAGAAGATCACGCCCTCTAAAGGTAAAAGACAAATCAAACATGTCAAAGATGACGGGAAAACCGAACAAATTCACAAAGATGAAGAAAATGGGAAGATCGCGCTCTCTGAAGAAATGGGAATAGACTAACAGAATTGTAGATGACCGGAAAATTGCACCCACCAAATGAAAGATGGCACACTCCAAAAGGGAAGACCACGCCCAAAAAAAAAGGAAAAGGCCTAAAGTGACAGGGCTTCGCGCCCATTCTTGCGAAAAAAAAAGCAAGCAGAAAGCCTAATGTTGCAGGGCTCCGCGCCCGTTCTCGCAAAAAAAGCGAGCATAAGGCCTAAAGTTGCAGGGCTCTGCACCCATTCTTGCGAAAAAAGCAGGCAGAAAGCCTAAACTGGCAGGGCTCCGCGCCCGTTCTCTCGAAAGAAGCAAGCAGAAAGCCTAAAGTAGCAGGGCTCCACACCCGTTCTCATGAAAAAAGCAAGTAGAAAGCCTAAAGTTGCAGGTCTCTGCGCCCGTTCTCGCAAAAAAAGTGAGCAGAAAGCCTAAAGTGGAGGGGCTCCGCGCCCGTTCTTGCGAAAAAAAGCAAGCGAAGACCAAAAGCTTAATGTGGCAAGCACAATTCTGGATCAAGCCAACAAATGACAAGGACCCGCACTTGTCACAAAAAACTACGGTACTTATATCATTGCATAATATCTCACTTTTGCTATCATATATTGTCTAAGCGTACATTCTACTTGTATGTTAGTTCTTACAGGAAAAACATGCTTCTGAATGCATAAAAATGCACCAATATGTGCCAAAAGTGCCAAAATGCACTTGAAGAATGTGCTAACACGTGCACGAAAAGTACCATCCCTTGAAGAACTTAAACAGATGACCTGAGCGCTACTACCCTTAGAAAGGGAGTCTCTTACACTCCTATATCCTGTTTAAATTTCTGATTATGCAAAGCTCACTCTTATTTTGAAAAGCATACTTATCATTACAAAAATTAATCAATCTGCCTTATGCCATACATCTCATGATGGTCCCACACTTCATTGAATACAAATTGCGAAAGCAGGTGGAAAACTGGCTTTTGATGACAGGAAGAAGAGTCTACATATCAATATAAACCCTAAGAAGCTCAAAAAAGGCATAACCATAGAAGGATAAAGCAAAATCGAGCAAAAAAGAAGAAGAAGGAACATGGACAATTAAGCATTTCAAAGCAAAGGACAACATGTAAAAGGAACAAATAAGAGTAGAAATAGCCATCATTATGTGTAACAAAATATTACACAAAGTACAAAATAACATAAGCAGGTGGAAAATACAAAGAAAAAAGGCACGGCGGAAGTGCCACCAAAAGAGGAAGGGATGAGCAGGGAAATGGTAGGACAGTAAGAATTGTCGGCATAAACTAATGAAAGGACCTCAAAAACCCCTCTCTAGGTACAATTGAACCAACTCAAAAGCAAAATGCAAACGGCGAATCATCACGCTTGGACGTGAGAAAATCCAAACACCACCATATGGCCGGAAACCACGATGTACCCACTAAGAAATAACAGTAGAATAACCCAGCATCTGGGCGAGCTAAACAGAAGCCTCTGTATCTTGCAGACGAGTCTCAACCATAATCAACATGGATGACTACAGGGTCTGCACATAATCATGCATAGAATCAAATCGACAAGCACAAAAAAGCTCCATACTAAAATGCCAAAAGTCCCCACGGCAAGGGGACAGATCAGGGGCACAAAAGGGGAAAAACCATTGGCGGTATGCGACAGGAAACGTCCCCTCCGACAAGAAACGTCTAGGCACGAAGAACGTAATCATAGCTAGGAGGATCAAGACTAGGTTGCACCCCACCGAAACAATAAAATTAATCTTCAGGCTAAGAACATGACCTATATCAAGACCACGAATAAAGAAACCGGACCCCTCTAACTCATGCCAAGAAACGCGAAATGTACAAGAATAGTCATCAGCTTTGAACGAAAGCATAGAAGGTCGAGAAAATGAGGCCCCTGGGTCCGGCATTATCAAAACTCGAGAAAAAATAGAGAAACTTAAGAAAACAAAGACAGGTAAATAAAAAAAGAGAAAAATGAGAGAAGTAAGGGGATGCTTTGCAACAAACTAGGAATAGGTAACGACGCACCGGCCATAATTAAGGCCCGGCAAACACAAAGTTCAGATAAGGGCAGCCTACAATAAGAGGCACAATGATAAAACAGCAGAAAATATGCCTACTCTGTCTAGTCTATAAGAAAGAAATACAACCGGCGGCGAAAGACAATCAAGTACTATCAAAGATGGTAGCGGCGAAATGAAATTGAAGTGATAAATCGAAAAGAAAGAGGAAAAGGAGAAAATAGAAATAATAAAAGTACTTTCATCTACAAAGGTTACCTTTTCCACAACCCTTGTAGTAGGGACTTATAGTTAGTCCTTAGAGATTTTCAAGAGTTGGATATAGCAACGGATAATTTAATATTTATAAAGGGTTAATCATGCTGAAGTCGCGGAAAATTTAAAACTTTTATTAGTAAATTAAAATACTAAATAACTATTTTCTATAATTTACATAAATCAAGTTCCTTTAATATAATTCCTAATAAGAACTTCATCTGACAAATGTACTAAGCCTTACGTATGCTTTAATTAAACCAAAATTGCTCCTTGCAGCATCATCCGAGAACATTCTTGAAGACATTCTACAAGCAAGACATTTTTCATTCTTAGGTTCTTCCTCAAGCTCTGCAATACCTGCATATAGTAGCATCATGAGATAAAAATCCCAGTAGGACAAGTAAATACAAATTCATAAAACATTTTTGCTACTACACTCATGACTACACCAAAATACCTCAACCGGAATTCATAGAACATTGTAAGCATTAACTTTCACAAAATGTATGAGCTTTGGGAGCATCGCCATGGTACATACCTTATTCATTCGTTTCTCATGTTCTACAGTAGGATTCATTGTGTCTTTCCCGGAGTAGCAACAATTCGTCTCCTTTACTATTCACATTTATAGGATTCATTGTGTCTTTCCCGAAGCATCAACAATTTGTCTCCTTTATTATTCACATTGTGTCTTTCTCAAAGGATCAACAATTCATCTCCCTTATTGTTCACATTCTTAGGGTTCATTGTGTCTTTCCCGAAGGATCAACAATTCATCTCCCTTTCCCTTTCCATTCATAAGATTCGTCGCTTATTTCCCAAAGGATCAACAACTTATCTCCTTGATCTGCTATTCACATGTACATATATTGAAAAGAATTGGTCCCAATCATGGTTCGCCTAATTTTAAGCATGTCGCTCTTTAAGTGGCCACATAGAATATACTAACTTAAAATTCGGTAATCATCATGGTATTTTTCCTAATCTCATTCATAATCGAATGGATGTTTTACCATCCTAAACTATGGCACAATCGTGGAAATCCCAACGACCGTCCGATATCGACAATTGGTCAATCGATCATGGACCTATTCTTTACCTATGCATGTACATTGAATTCCACACAACACATACAAATCATAAACAACTTACAGCACTCATTATGCCAAGAAATGCAGTTTAATGCTCTCATCATGGCAATGCATAATTTTAAAAGTGTTGAGGGTATAAAGTGTCCTACCTCATTTCCAAGCTACCGCTAACCTTTCGCAAAATATGTGTTAGTTTTCACCTCTTAGAAGCCAATTCTGAATCTAATGCATTGTAATACAAGTGCATCAATTTAGTATTTTGCCATAAGCTAACTCAACCTTATGTTTATAGAAAAGGAGCAGAGTTCACAATATGATTAAATATTTCTAATTTAACCAATTAATAACCCTTTCAGGTTTCAAGTCAACACTCACAAAAATGAACTAACTACTGCATTTCAAACCTATTATTTTCCCATTTGTCCCAGTATATATATCAAATTAGAAGTCCAGAACTAAGTTTTATTTAAAACTTTTATGACAGTTCAGTTTAGTCCCTGTGGCAAGCTATTTTGTTTTTGAAGAGTGAAAAACTTGATCATAAATTCCCAACTTGATATCAACACATACTAGTATGCATAAGGCTATAATATACAAAATTTCACTCAAAAATACAACCTAAAATATTCAAACAAAGAGACTTTAACTAAAATTTTATGAGTTTCTGAAGAAGTCTACTGATACAAAGCTATACACTATACCAAACCTACTATTTTTTTTATATTTTATTATGTAAATGCTGGATGTTATACTGTTGTTTTAGATGTGTGGCAGTAGGTATGATATTTCAGCTTTAGGAAAGGGTGTGCATGTCCTTAAGTCAAGGAGTTGGTAGAAACTTCTAATTTTTGTATTCATATAGCATGTTTTCTGCTAGAATGAATTATTAATACCCTTTTGCATTTCGTTTTGTTCTTCTTCTCCTTCTACATTTTTCAGAATACTTCCTACAAGTGGTATCAGAGCTGCTTGATCTTTGTGGGACTATGTGTGAGAGAAAACAAGCAATAAAGCCTCACTAAAAAGCTAAAAACACCAGAAATCTTGAGTGATTCCTTGATGGCCACAAGCAGTAATTTTTCTGCTCTTTCTCCTCCAATCTTCACTGGTGAAAACTACAATGTGTGGTCAGTGAAGATGGAAGCTTATCTAAAGGGTCTGCTGCTATGGGAAGCTGTTGAATCAGATTTTCAGACTGAGTTGCCAACAAATCCTACCTTGAATCAGATCAAGGCTTATGCGAAGAAAAGGTCTCTAGGAAGTTTAGAGTCTTAAGAAGTCTCCATTCAGCAGTAAATGAGACTATTTTTGTGAGGATTATGGCATGTAAGACAGCAAAAGAAGTGTGGGGATAGGCTAAAGCTAGAGTTCCAAGGGAGTGAAAAAACAAAACAAATGCATATCTTCAATCTTAGGAAGGAGTTTGAACTTCTCAGAATGAAAGAAGCTGAGAGTGTGAAGGAGTATATTGATAGAGTTATGAAAGTGGTCAATCAAGCAAGGCTTCTAGGTGAGGATTTCCCGGAAA
This sequence comes from Senna tora, assembly GCA_014851425.1. NCBI lineage: Eukaryota > Viridiplantae > Streptophyta > Magnoliopsida > Fabales > Fabaceae > Senna > Senna tora. The sequence continues at coordinate 27,964,706 of CM026269.1, forward strand.
AAAGAGTGGTGGAGAAGGTTATGGTGACTTTACCTAAAAGGTTTGAAGCTAAAATCTCCTCACTTGAAGATACTTGGGATCTAACTCAACTTTTTCTCACTAAGCTTGTAAGTGCTCCACAAGCTGTAGAGCAAAGAAAAGCATTTAGAGAAGTGGAAAGTTCAACCGAAACTGCACTTGTTGCAACTCAAAAGGCAAAAGTGCAGTATCATGATGCCAAGAAGGGTGCTTACTCAAAGAAAGGCAAGGATAAGAGGTTCAACCAGAATCTTAAAGGAAAAAATAAAAAAAAAAGGAAAATTCCCACCTTGTCCTCATTGTAAGAAAACAAACCATACTGAAAATTATTGTTCGTACAGGCCAGGAGTTCAATGTAGGGCCTGCAAACAGTGTGGTCATGTTCAAAAGGTTTGCTCTAAAGGTTCTGGTCAGCAAAGTCAAGCACAAGCTGCCCAAGTTTCTGAAGAGCAAGAAATCCAAAAAGAGAAGCCCTTTGTAGCTGTAGTTGTTGAAGAATGATGTGCTGCAACTCAAGACTCTAAGGGTGCGCTTGGTACAAGAGTTAGATTTTTAATCCTAGGAATCCTAATCCCGAGAATGTGATTCCCAGGATTATTGAAATAATTGTTTGGTTCAACTTTCATAATCCCGAGATTATTTTACAAGATTCCCAGGAATGTTATTTTAGTTGCTTGGTCCAATTTTCATAATGCCGGGAAAGTTTGATAAATTTCCAACTATGCCCTTGACTTATCTTCTAAATAGTAACTCAACATTCAATAAATAATTTGTAAAATTATTTTAACTTATATCAATTAACATACTATATATATTCTTATTCAATACTTATATTTTTTAATTTATAAAATATTTTAGGTTTTAAAATTATTATATTATATTATATACAATGAACTCAATCGGTATAGCCATTTGATTTGATCTTAATTCTTTGTTGACCAAACATCAATACTGCAGCTGATGTTTAATTTGATTATTGAGAGTTACATTCTATTAAATATTTTACAGTAGTCATACTTGAAAATATTACAAAAACCATAAACACTACCATCAAATATCAAGTCAATAAATTTAGAAAAACATAAGTCTCAAAACATTAATATTCCAAAAAGTGTCATTCAAAACATATTTGTTAAAAGTATTAAAATAAATGCAAAATAATGGTTATTAATTAGGGGAGGGGTAATTTAGTAAAAGTAGGTATTAGAAAATAATCTCATCCTATGGGATTATCATAATCCCACCCTTTTAGGTGGGATTAAAAATATGAAGAAACATGGGATAAGAATAATCCCGGGATTAATTTTTTAAAACTTGTACCAAACACGGGATTACAAGATGTCAGAGAAATAATCCCGGATTATTTTTTTAAACCTTGTACCAAATACTACCTGAAGTAGGCTATTGGTCAGGTTTTAGTTTTGGGAGTGTTGTAATTCACGGATTGGTTGTAAAAGCACTTGTGCTGAGCCTTCGGCTGAGGTTGCCTAGGTTAGGTAGTAAAAGTCTTAGAGGCTGATCCTGTCTTTAAGGGTTACCTGGGTTAAGTAGCAAAAGTTATTGTGGCTGATCCCTTGGTGTTTTGAAGGTTGCCTGGTTGTAATTCACATTTCCCAAGCTAGTGAAGTAACTCCTTCATCTTATTTAGTAAGAGGGAGTGAGAGGACGTAGGATATTTGATTTGAACCTCTCACTATAATAATTGCTTGTGTTCTTTATTTATTTACTACCTTTAACAATAACCTAAATTGTTTTTCAAATTAACCAAAACTGAACTTTTTTATAAAAGTAGCTATATTTGAAAAACTGAGCATATTTTCTATTAACTAAAGTTTCAGTAGCCTAAATTTTTAAAAGCCAATATTTTTGTAGATTAACCAATTCAACCCCCCTTCTTGGTTCTTTCAATTTCCATTAGCATTTAATAAATTATGTCACGTGCTCCATTAATAGCTAACATTTTGGAGATTAATGAGTTGATTTTTGTGATCACTCAAAGACAAAAAATTTATTATTATTATAAAATTATATGAAAAGAGTAAAGGAGAAAAGAAGAAGACAAGAGAAGAAGTGTAGTACTCAATGATCAACTTTTTAGGTGTGTCAAACCATTGCATACACACCCTCTATTTATAGGGCTACAAAGGTAACCTTCAATTCATAAGTTACAAACATTAAGGAAGGCATATAATACATAATCAATATTGGCATAAATCTGAATTAATTTGGGGTTATAGACTCATTGATTTTTGGAGGTTTTGGGAGTGCTAAAGATATCCACAAAAGCACAATACATTTACAACATTCTCCCTTGGATGTCTAAAATTTCACCTCATTAAAACCTTACTAGGAAAAACCCTGTGGGACAAAAACCTAGTGAAGAAAAAAGAGTACACCAATTATAATAATACACCCATTATAAGCTGCCTCATTAAAAACCTTTACCAGGAAAACTCAGTGGGACAAAACCATGGCAAAGGGAAAAAGAGTGCAGCGCTCTCTCCCCCTCATTGTAGCATTATTGAAGGTCTCTTAATCAGCGCATTTTAATTTTGTAAACAAGCTTCTCAAATGTTGCGGTTGGTAATGCCTTAGTGAACAGATTTGCTAGATTATCACTTGAGCAAATTTGTTGAATATCAATTTCACCATCTTTGTGAAGATCATGAGTAAAGAAGAACTTTGGTGAGATATTCTTAGTCCGGTCTCCTTTGATGTATCATCCTTTTAGTTGGGCAATGCAAACAACATTGTCTTCATACAATGTAGTTGGGGCCTTTTCATTTAGTAATAAACCACATGATTCCTAAATAAGTTGAGTCATGGATCTCAACCATAAACATTCTCGACTGGCTTTATGAATTGGAAGAAACTCTGCAAGATTTGATGAAGTAGCTGCTATAGTTTGTTTTGTTGAGCGCCAAGATATAGTAGTATCACCAAATGTAAACAAATAGCCAGTTTGAGATCGGCCTTTATGAGAATCTGATAAGTATCCAGCATATGCATATCCAACTAATGGAGACTTGGAGTCATTTGAATAAAATAATCCCATGTCAAGTGTCCCTAGGAGATATTTGAATATATGTTTAACTCCGTTCCAATGTCTCTTAGTTGGAGAAGAACAAAATCTTGCTAATAAACTTAAAGCGAATGCTATATCAGGTCGAGTGTTATTAGCAAGATACATTAGTGCTCCTATAGCACTAAGATATGGTACTTCTGGACCAAGAAGTTCTTCATCATTCTCACGAAGACGAAAAGGATCATTTTTCACTTCAAGTGATCTAACCACCATAGGGGTACTTAATGGATGTGCCTTATCCATGTAAAATTGTTCTAGGAACTTTTTAATATATGTTGATTGATGAACAAATATTCCTTCTTCTAAATGTTCAATTTGCAGCCCAAGATAATATTTTGTCTTTCCAAAATCTTTCATCTCAAACTCTTCTTTTATGAGCTTTGCTGCTTTTGAAATACCTTTAGGAGTTCCAACTATGTTCAAATAGCACTGTCAAAATGGGCCGGCCTGGCCCGTAACGGGCCACCCTTAAATGGGGCAGGGCAGGCTGGCCCGTTTGTTTTACGGGCAGCATTTTGGAAGCCCAAGCCCGTTCATCCTAGCCCACGGGCTAGGCACTTTTTTTTTTGCATGTTTTAAGTCATTTTTTTTTGTTAAAGAACCAAAACCTTGTGATATTTGTAAATATTTTGATAATTAATATTTGAAAATTAGATAGAGGGAAATCACTTAATGAAAATTGATAATAATTTTGCAAATCTAAAATACAATAATATAGTTATAATTAGGATCGGATGTATTCATTAATTGAGTTAAATAATTATAACATGATAATTAGGAGTTTAGGACATGTTTGAATAGTTCAAAAATATTAATTAGGATATCTTTCAAAATCAAAACTTTATAAGGTTCTTTATTGATTATATACACATAACAGTATAACACATAGCCAATTATTCAATTAGACACATACTCAAGTCTTTTTGTTTTAATATAAAATGATAAAAAAAAATTTTAGTAAGCAAAGAATACATAATACATTATACATTACAAGTTTAAGATATACATACCTGAGGAAGTAGGAGGAGGAAACACCTGCATACACCAAGGTTCCAATCTAGAAAATATTCTACTCTTTCCTCTAAATAGCTTATGAATATCTTCTCATAAGACTTGTAACCTACTTAATTATGAGGAGAAGATATTCATAAAATATAATTACATGATTATTCATGATTGATCTATTTAGTAATTAATAATCAGTAGTTACTACTTACTAGTTCTAGTTAGTACTTACTAGTTACTACTTACAGACAGTACAAGATATTCATAAAATGTACAATCTATTTTCATTGCCTACAACCACAAAAACCAAGGCTTGTGAAGGCATCATTCATCACTTCATGTACAGCTCCAAAACTTAACTACATATTTTCATTAGTCTTCAAAAAACAACTGTCAATTGCTAATACTTCAAAAAGATTAGACTCCAATACTTAAAAGTAGCATACCTGTTGACAACAAATTGTATATAATATAATTAATAATCAATATAAATAAACTCAGTGGTCAAGCCAAAATAAACAGGAGAGAATCAATGTACCTATACCCAATCAAAATTAAATAAAAAACTATCTCCATAAGCATAGAAATAATTTACAACACTTGAACATCATCTTTTATGGTAATGTTTGATTCTGCTATACTATTAGAATCCACTTCATTTGGAGTTGATGAAAAACTTGCATTAGCTTCTGCATTATATTCTTTAGCAAAAAAAATTTGAATACTTTAATAAAGTAAATAAAACATGAAAAATAAAAAACTATATATATATACACACATATTACCTTCAACATTAAAACCGATTAACCAATTGCGGGTGCAAATTAAAGCCAGCACCTTTTCAGGAAGAAGCCAACTACGATACTTGTTTAGAACTCGTGAACCGATGCTGAATGTTGATTCTGAAGCCACAGTCGTGATTGGAATGCTTAAGATATAAAATGCCATAAGAGATAAATCTGGAAATCTACCTCTATTATCCTTCCAATACTGTAAGGCATCCAAATTTTTATAAAATTTAAACTCAAGCTTTGCTTCTTCCAAGTATAGCTCCAATTGAGATTTCCCCAACTGGCTCACAATTTCGCCATCAATTAGGGCCTTTCCAATATTAAATCACAAATGAACAAAGAAAAAACAAAGTTAGTTTTAAACTTGCATAGAAAAAAAAGTCAAATAAATAAAATATCACAAACTTACTGTAAAAGTAGAAAACCCCATTCATGTTTCACTATTTGTTGGAATATTTGGTGGTTGAATTTGACATTGACTTGAACTTGAACTTGAAGATGAAGAGGAATTGCTGGCATAAGAATTAAAAAGCTCAAATAATTTCTTACCCCCTACAATTGCAGTGATACAAAGACATTCCTTATTGCCATCATTTGTGGTCTCAAAGTGATAACCATTTTGTCGAATGTCTTTGAAACTTAATAAATTTCTTTGAGACTTACTGCAAAATAATGCTTCATTTATATTCAATTATGTTCCTCTAGGTAATAATAAGTTAGTTTTTCCATATCCTTCAATTAATTTTGTACTACCAGATATTGTGATAACGTTTGCCTCTTTCATAACCAAAGAAGACAAATACTTCTTATCCTTTAATATAGTGTGTGTTGTAGCACAATCCACAAGGTGCCAAGCCCGTTCCCTTGGCTGTGGTTTCGCTGGATAGTAGACAGGGACAGTGGGAATCTCGTTAATCCATTCATGCGCGTCACTAATTAGATGACGAGGCATATCTTCTTTGATTATAAATCTATCAGAAGACTGGGGAATATCTATACTCTTCATTGAAAACAAACAAAAATACATTATAAGAAAAATGGAAAATTAAAAATACAATGCAGAAACATAACTAAAACATAAGAGGAAAAATAAAACATTGGTGAAAAACATAAGATCTGCTACATTTGATTTTTTCAATCATGATGTTCAAAGAAATCAGGAGCATCTAGATGTGTTATGTGAATGAGGCCTTCATAGTCATCTTCTTTGTAGTCAAAATTTGCTTCCAAATTATTTTGCATTTTTACTTCATCAACATCATTTTGAAGGGTTAAATTAACTTCAGCATTTTTTCCATTCTTTATTGAAGCTTGATAAAGCTTGACAAAATGCTCAGGTGTGCGGCAAACACGTGACCAATGGTCTTTCATGCCACAACGATAGCATATATTGTCTTTACCCTTAGAAGAGCTATTTTGAGAACTCTTATTGTTGTTCTCTTGTTTATGACCATCATGATTATGGTAATTATTTTGTCCCTTACCACGCCCACGTCCATGGCCGCAGCCACGACCACGAGAATTATTATTTCCTTTTCCAAAATTATCATATTTTGCTGCATTCACTTAAGGGAATGGAGCAGATCCAGTCGAACGGGCTTCATGATTTTTCATTAATAGCTCGTTATTTTGATCAGCCACAAGAAGACAGGAAATCAATTCGGCATATTTTTTAAAACCTTTTTCACGATATTGTTATTGTAATAAAACATTAGAAGCATGAAATGTTGAAAAGGTTTTTTTAATAAGTCCTCATCAGTGATTTTTTCTCCACACAATTTTAATTGAGAACTTATTTTGAAAACTGCCGAATTATATTCACTCACTGTCTTAAAATCTTGGAGGCGTAAATGCATCCAATAATAACGAGCTTTGGGAGTATTACCGTTTTCTGATCGTCATACCTTTCTTTAAGATTTTTCCACAATTCAAGTGGATCCTTAATAGTCAAATATTCTTCTTTTAGCCCTTCAAGCAGATGATGACGCAGAAATAGCATTGCTTTTGCCTTATCTTGATTAGATGCCTCATTTCCAGTTTTTATTGTTTCACCTAGACCCTTAGCGTCTAAGTGAATTTCAGCATCTAGTACCCATGACAAATAATTCCTGCCAGATATGTCAAGGGCTACAAACTTGAGTGTAACTACGGAATATTCCCCCCTTTGGACACGTGGCACTTGCCTTCTAGACGGGCAACAAGAGCCCGCACCAGTGACACGTGGCACCACCCATTCGCCTCGTACGTGGCCACTACCCACGTCTCCCCTCTTAAGCTCTCGCACCAGAGACATGGGAAGTCCTCAACCGCCATGAGTCGACCCACGACGAGCAGGAACGTGGGTCGACCACGTCCTCCCTCGCACTTAACATAAAAGGCCCTCACCCGGGGGAGTCAGAGGATAGACTCCAAATACACAAAAGTAAGACTCAACACTCCAAGTATGATACATCATCTTCTTAACCTTTGAGCTTGGTTCGCCATCTCACACGCTCAACCATCAACACGCATATCTCTGTCCTGGGGATCTCCATCAACAAAGCTCCCAGCAGCTCAGAGAGACCCTTGCTCTCTCCTGGTCTAAGGAAACCTCCATCGAGTGGCTCGCTCGCCCGGAGTACCTTCCACACGTCCTAGCCGCATACAACCACCTACAGGTAACTATCCTGCCTAATAGCTCCTACAGACATTAACATAGCGAACTACGTGGACTTTGATCCCTTCACAAGGGTACGTAGGCACCTAGGTCATCACCTAAGGAAAACTCCCCCAAGGTTATTACCCCTTGCGGTCCTTATTACTAACTTAGAATTCTCTGAACCAAAAATGACCGTTACATTGGCGCCCACCACGGTCTTTCTCAAACCACAATGCCTTGTGCGCTCTGCCGCTGAACGTCATTTCTTTTTCGGAGAGTAGGAGTATATACCTAACGCTCAACACCTATAATTTAAATTTTCTTTATAGGAATAATCTGAAAATGACCGACTCAAATGCTCCTACGGCCACAACCAATGCAAGTGCTCCAAGACGTAACACAATGAATAGGCAAGGAGTGATTGACGTCGCCATAGTGGAAACAGGAGTCTCAAACGGGACCCAACCACAGAATGCCACTTAAACACAAGTAACTATCATGGAGAACATTGTCCAAGCGCCAACAACCAAGGAGGAAGCATGCCCCCAGGATCCTTATGGCATGCCACACAACCCATGCCCTCCAGCTAGCAATCAAGAGCTAGCGAAACCAACAAGGACCTCGCGTGAAATGGAGTTTGCTCGACTCGAGCCAGAGATAGCAGCCATACATCTATAACAATGGGAAGAGGATAGAAACCGCCCTCAGCAAATACGGGCATCCCAATACTGGTAGCACCACATAACGCATCCACGGGTCCATCCACCGGCCCTACCAGTCTACCTGCAATACAATTCGGAACCCTACCAATGGAGTTCGCCCGACTATCACTAACAGCACCAGCTCCCCCGCCATCAATTCCACCTAGGCCAACGATGGTCGTTGGACAAGTAGTACGCCCGCCCTCGGACTACTCGCAACCACCTATCCCAAACTACCCGCCAGGATCTTATTTGCTTATGCCTTGGGCACGAGCCTACAATCCGTACGCTTCCTACAGCATGTCCACTTACTCAGGACAGTACCATTGGCCCGGCTTCGACTTTGAAGGAAAAGGGAGACACCCCTTGACCCAGCAAGTCATGAACAAACATATGGCCATAGGTTTCAAAATGTCTTTCCATATAGAACTGTATGGGGGAGAGACTGATCCACGAGACCACATCAACGCCTTCAACTCAACCATGTCAATACTCAGCATGACAGACGGCTAACAGTGCTGAGTTTTCTCCTTGAACCTAAAGGAAGTAGCTTTAAGATGGTTTTCAACAGCCCACGAACTCGATTCACAGCTTTGAACAGTTGGCACAAAAGTTCCTCACCCAGTTGGCCAGCAATAAAGAATACTAGAAGAATGAAGATTCCTTCATCGGCTTCCACCAGGAAGAAGGAGAAACGTTGCAAGATTTCTTTGCTCGATTAACTAGCCTCTCGCTCCAAATCAAGAGCCTCCAAGACGTCATTGCAATCTTTGTCGTCAAGCAAGGCCTCCGATGCTCACAATTCTATGGGGAGCTCAATAGATGCCCTGTTTCTACCCTGTAGAAGCTGATGGACATAGCAAAATGGTTCATCCAGGAAGAGAACGCCCAAATTTCCAAGGATAAATGAGGTAATTCCTAATAAGCAGAATCGAACCGGAGCGATTCAAGAAAAAGAAGGAGAAGACGGCCACTGACTTGATGTGGATTTCATCATCGTCTCAGCACCTTCGACGTACAACACCATCCTCGAGCGATCGTCCCTGAACAAACTCAAAGCTATAGAGTCAACGGCATAGCTCACTATGAAATTCCCGACACCACATGGGGTCGGAGAAATCATGGCGGACCAAAAACTAGCACGAGCCTGCTACGCGACAAGCCTAAAAAGCCCATCAAGGTCGCTCGCCCTGGTCCCAAAGAATAACGCGAGGAACCCTCCAAGGGTAAAGAGTCAAGAGCAAGTCCCCAAGAGTCTACCCGCCGAACCAAGCCTCCGCCTAAACTCTTAACGAACTTTGCATACTCGAAATACCTCTTGGCTAAATTTCATATGTCTCCGTTTATTTCAAGTTAGGAATTACTATTTTCAGCCTAACCAAGGCTATTCCAATGTAATAGTTTTGTTTATCATTAATCGAAACTTTCCTTTTTCTTGAAAAAAAGACATGGCCTATACTGAAAAAGCTTGCAAAGTCAACTCGCAAAAAGTCCCACCAAGGATGGGTATAAGGTTGATCGCCCAAAGAAAAATGCTTAAGAGCCGCCAAGGCCAAGCTAAGACTCCCCCGACGCACGGCTAACATCTAAAAAGGCTCTCGGGCAGGAATGTTCCAAAAAGAAAAGCCACAAAATGAACGTTCACATAAAACACCCTAGCAAAAACATACGACTGTCTTGATCACATGGTACTCATGCATAAATCTTTTTACCCATAAGTGAAAAGACAAGCTACTCATAAGATTGTACTTACGCAAAACATTTTTGCCCAGAAGTAAAAAGAAAGTCAGTTCAAGAAATGGCAATTTAACATTAATTCTCATCAATGTAGCGAAAGGGGAAGGCCGCCTATTACAAGGAACAAAATCTAAAACCCTACAGAAACCTACTCTTGGGCATTCCCGAGATCTACATTAGCTGCGGCCTCCACAGGCTCGACATTGCCAGCATTCCCCAACGACCTCCTCTGGACAACTTCGGCCAACTCCTGAGAAGTAGCTCCAATCTGTAGAGCACGCCCGCCAGCAATGGAGAGAACTCGATGGTCCAGTGAGTGATCAGCCAAATTGCGAAGGTAGTCTAGGTTTGAGGGAGGATCGGTCTCTAGCCAGCCTCTAAGTTCACCATCAAGAAGCTCCAGAGAAGGATGCAGGGAAGCCACCCACTTAGCAGGGAATCTCTCCCCACGAAGACGCTCAAGCTGCTAGACCGCTAGCAGCATCCCATACATTCTCTGCACCAACATCTCTCCTTGATGGTCAACAACGTCGACGACTCTACTCTCAGCCTCTAGCCAGCCCACAAGATTCTCATTGGCACGAGCCTCGGCATTCTTCAAAGCATCACGGAGAGAATGCAATTCATGCCGGCACTTCTCCGTGTCCTCCCAACGTATGGTAAGCTCCTTGCGAGTCTTCTCCAACTCTGATTGCAGAAGCCTAACCTCGGAAGGCTGAGCACTCTCAGCTTTGAGGCGAGCCACCTTATGAGTCAAGGACCTCAACTCACGACTCTAGTCCTCGCACTCCATCTCCTTCGCAGACAGCTGTTCACTCACATCCTCCAAGCTCTTCTGAGCAACCTCTAGAGCTAAACCTCTATAAGCCAAAAACCCAAGAAGTTGGTCCTAGTGAAAATGGACGTCGTTCTGCACGAAACAGGAAAATGCCAACAATCTGAAAACCTTCAGTCAAGAACGAATAAGAGAGAGAGAGAGAGAATGCTTACCACTTGCTTCTCCTATACAGTTCTAGCCTGATGGAAGTAGGACAACGCCTTGGCAGCACTGCCAAAGGCATGAATGGCAATAGTCAGGGGATTGGTATCTAACCCCCTAGCAGCCCTCTCAACCATATCCACCAGAAAACGCATGCCCAAAGCTACCAGGTCAAAAGGAGGCTCCCCCTCCGGCAGCTCGACAGGCTCCTATGGGTCAACAACATTTGACCCCGAAGAAATATCCTCCGTGGCAATTGCTTGACTCACCACTACATTCCCTCCAACAGTGAGGGCTCCGGCTTTCTCAGCCACCGCTTCACCAGCTCCGACTCCCCCAGTGGGAGCGTCAACCATTGTCTCATATGCAATGGCCCTCTCCCTAGCAGAAGAATCACTCGCTGGTCCCTCAACACCTCCAGTAGAATCCGAAGTCTCGGAGCGAGACGACAAAACCACCTTCATAGGTGATTGACGAACAAGCACAAAAGGAGGAAAAGTACCCTCCACCGAAGTAACCGCCCGAGCATCCACCGTGTCTGATTTTCGTTGAGAAACTTGAGACGATGGCCTCGATTCCGCACCAGATGGCTTCTTGAACCCCCCCTTCTTTACCCTTGGGGTTCCCAACACTGACAACCCGCTCTTCTCTCTCCCCTTAAAGTCTCTGCCATCTTTCTTTGACTCTCTTCTCCCATCTTTCCTCTACAGTTCCCCTTCGGGATCCTCTTGTCGACGCACCTTGTCAAGAGAAGATGAAGTATGCCTCCGGACAACTTTCCCACCACCACTGGTTGCTCCGGCAGAGGCTCTAACGATCTTCTCTCGACTAGAGGAGAGGTCTTGCCCAAATTTCTTCCCCTTACTCTGGCTGCTATCCCGAGTGCGGCTAAGAGGAGGAGGAGGAGGTAGATCCCCCAAATCAGTGAAGTCGAAAGGAAATAGAATGTCATCATCACCAGCCATGATGAAACTTTGTAGAGGAGGATGAGAAGCTTTTAGAGAGGATGAGGGTATGAGAAAGCAGAGAGAAAGGCTATAAGAAACGGAAGAAGCGTTAAAGATGAAGAAGGTAAAACAAAAAACTTTCAAGTGCAGGGTATTTATAAGGAGCCCAAAGGCGCGACAATTTGAAAAGTCCCTGCCTCTCTCGAATCCTGCAACGGAAAGATCATTATTCAATACACTCACCATAAGCTGCAATCGCCTGTTTTTACTGGACACATGGAAAGAAGGAGCAGACCAGATCCATTAGCCAAGAACCGAAGGAATAAAGACCAAGAAGCCCCCGAAAGCCCAAGAGTCTCTCGAAGAGCCCAAAGGACCTTTCTAAAAAAGCCATAACCAAGGCTAATGATGGCAATCCTCAGAAATGCATCAGCATTAAATGAAGGAAAAACAGCTGTGAATCACCCGAAGCAAGAACCAGTCAGACCATGACGTGTGGTGTCAACGGCAGCCTACTTCTCCAAAAGGCAGCTCCTCACGAAGTCCCCTCTAACCGCAGTCAGCGAGCGACCTCGTTAAGGGAACATCAAAGAGGCTTCACCTCCAAAAACTCAGGAGAAACATTCTGAATAGTCAAAATACCCCTGACCTTTGGGATTCCTCTGCATATCCCTAGAGGGCATTCTCGAAACCTCCTCTTTATACAATGATTACGCCTCCTCAGAAAGACGCGTACCTTCTTGTAGAGACGGCTCAAGAAACTTTCTAGGGAAGCCAAGCAGTCAGCCGTCCAGATCAGGACGCGTGGCACTCCCAACTTCAAAAGAAATCAAGAAGAGGCACGCAAAACCTCTTCAATCGAATAACCGACCAAGATAGCTAGACTAACTTGTGGTCAGGCTCGTTTGGCTGAAGACATCAAGCAGAAATTTTTCCTTAAGTAGCTTTCTAAAAGAAACTTAAGTCCACGAGCGCCCGACACCTGTAGACTTGGGGGACTTATGTAACTACGGAATATTCCCGCCTTTGGACACTTGGCACTAGCCTTCTAGAAGGGCAAAGGAGCTCGCACCAGTGACATCTGGCACCACCCATTCGCCTCGTACGTGGCCAGTACCCACGTCTCCCCTCTTAAGCTCTCGCACCAGAGACATGGGAAGTCCTCAACCGCCGTGGATCGACCCAGAATGAGCAGGAACGTGGGTCGACCACGTCCTCCCTCGCACTTAGTATAAAAGGCCCTCACCCAGGGGACTTAGAGGATAGACTCTGAACACACAGAAGTAAGACTCAACACTACAAGTATGATACATCATCTTCTTAACCTTTGAGCTTAGTCTGCCATCTCACACGTTCAACCATCAACACGCATATCTTCGTTCTGGGGATCTCCATCAGCAAAGCTCCCAGCAGCTTAGAGAGACCCTTGCTCTCTCCTAGTCTAAGGAAACCTCCATCGGGTGGCTCGCCCGCCCGGAGTACCTTACACACGTCCTAGCCGCATACGACCACCTACAGGTAACTATCCTGCCTAACGGCTCCTACGGACGTTAACACAGCGAACTACATAGACTTTGATCCCTTCACAAGGGTACGTAGGCACCTAGGTCATCACATAAGGACAAGTCCCCCAAGGTTATGACCCCATGCGGTCCTTATTACTAACTTAGAATTGTCTAAACAAAAAATGATAGTTACATCGAGTTTGGTAAGATTTGACATGATGTAGGCTAATGAAAAACAATAATAATAATAATTAGAGATATGACGTTACAATCTTAAAATACAAAAATAAGATAAAATTAAGTGAAACAATAAACTATTAGGTCTACATAATATATAATTCATAAAACATATTAACAAGTAAATGAACAATTTAAATAATATGAAATTAAGATAGTTAACAATAATAATCAAATTAAGAACTCATAAGAAATTAACAAAACTAATACAATTTATATTAATAAGTTAGCATAAAAATAAATAAATTATTAATTAATTAGCAAGAAAAATATCGCAATAAATTGATAACATAGTATAAAATAAAATATAACAATAAACTAAAGCAAAGAATAATAAAATAACTATGATCAAATTCAACTATGAAATAAAGCAAAAAAAAACTATGATCAAACTATGATCAAAGAAACAATAAATAAATTAAAGCATAAAAATATATGAAATAAACTATGATCAAAGAATTATGTCCACGGTATAAATAAAACAGCTAGATATATAAAACAAGAAGGAAAATTTTTATAGCCATACAAGCAAGAAATTATAAATTGAAAGATGAATTTGCATAACTATCAAATGGATTGTTAGAAGAACTACCTTCGAACTTTCGTGCTGATAACGTATTATAAAACTATATGAAAAGAGTAAAGGAGAAAAGAATAAGACAAAAGAAGAAGTATAGTACTCAATGATCAACTTTTTAGGTGTGTCAAACCATTGCATACACAACACCCTCTATTTATAGGGCTACAAAAGTAACCTTCAATTCTTAAGTTACAAACATTAAGGAAGGCATATAATACATAATCAATATTGGCATAAATCCTAATGAATTTAGGGTTATAGACTCGTTGATTTTTGGAAGTTTTGGGAGTGCTAAAGACGTCCACAAAAGCACAATACATTTATAACAATTATGATTTTTCAAAAACTAAATTGTTAGATTACTAATTTTTTAGAGATCAAAAAATATAACAACTCCGAATTTTGTATAAATTAAAAATATTTCAAATTTTGGCTTCAATTAATCGTGCTCCTGTACTTTTTTTTTATAAAAAGCGTTAAACTTTCATTATATTGTAGAAAAAATCAAACGGCACTTACAATAATTGAGAAAACTCCAATATAATAATACTGAAGAATAAACCCTAACAATTGTTGAATTAAGTAAACAAAATGTAAGCTCAGTTGATCCTATTTCTTCAGAATGAAAAATATCACCGTCATTGATGTTGCCAACAGAGTTGTTACTCTTATACCCCCTGCATATTATATCTGAAGTAATCTTTAAAGTTGAAATTGTCGTAGGCTCTTCCAACAACATGATGAATAAATGAATGAAAAGTTTTTAACATAAATTCTATATATGATTATAACAAACCTTGAATTCAGAATCACCTGATTGTCAAAAAAATTCAGAAAAGAAAACAAATACACACAAAAATAAAACAAGCTCCACTTACTAGATCTGAATCGATCTAACAATGGGAGATTACACTCTCACAATGGAGGACTAAAAAAATCAGAAGTAAATCTAGAAGAAAATCACCACCAAAATTGGGGGATTGAATATCTACCTTATTTATAAAACATAACGACAATAACAAAAGAAGAAAAATAGGTAGCAACCCCTCCAGTTAGATCTGCAAAAAGAAACTGGTTGAAGAACGAAACGCAAAAAGAAGAGAGAAAGCCACGCTCCTCTACTTTTAAACTTTTAAGATAAATGCGTGAGTGATTGGAAAATGGATCCTTTATGACTCGAATTTGGTAAAAGCCATGTAATTTAATGTGTAACCCGGTTGGGCGGTCCAATCCGGTTCAACCAGAAAATTGATTTTTTTTGTCTAACCGACTCGCTTTTGTATTCGGTTGGCGGTTGGACCAGTCGGACCGTCCGGTCCGGTTCTTACAACATTGAAAAATATATACAAATTCAGTCACCTTTAAAAACTATCCATAGAAATATACTACTTTTATTGTGCACATAAAAAAACGCCCCCGCTGAGGGCGTTTTTCTTAATTTTTGTCAAGAAAAATGCTCTCACTGAGGACGTTTATAGAGTCAAATAGTCAACCCTGTAAACGCCCTCACTAAGGGCGTTTTTAACGCTAAAAACACCTTCACTCAGATTTGACTAATAGCGTTAAAAACGCCCTCAGTGAAGGGCGTTTATAGGGTTGACCATTTGACCCTATAAACGTCCTCACTCATGGCGTTTTTCTTGTCAAAAGTGGTATATATCTATGTATAATTTTTAAAGATGACTGAATTTGTGTTTATGTTTTTTAATATGTATATACACGTGGAAAAGCCTATTTTATATATTAACTTATATACAAACTATCATGTAAAATAATAAATTATATGCACTCCACCAAATTCAAACTACAAAGAATCCAGATCTGAACGATTATTTCATACTTCGGCATAATTCATGAATAATAGTCTTTAATAAATAAAGTAGACTTTGATTTCATTTGCTTGAGTTTAGAAGATAAAATAAAATTGGCTGCTACACAACATATATCAAAACCAAATTTAAATGGAACTATGAAACAATATGACTGATTTTTTTTTTTTTTGTACAATAAACAAATATTAGAAACAGTTAAAGATCATATGAGCTCAGATACAACACATTTTAGGTGGCTCTTAGGTAATGTTTGGATTGGATATTAAGTTGAGGAAGGGGAGGGAAGGAAAAATTTTTTATTAATCCTCTCCTTATTTGATTTATAACATTTTGGAGAGAAATATATCAAAAGATTTTGTTTTATGTTAACCTTCCTTATCTTTTCTCCTTTTTAAATTTGTATTATTATAAATTAAAAGATTTTAGAAGATCCAACCATAGGAAGGATAGCCTATCATTTAACTTCTCATTCCCTTTCCATCTCCTCCCTTCCACTCTCATACTTCCTTCCCCCTCTTAATTGTCAAACATTTAATGAATGATCATATATAAAGATCGGAAGGTTCATGAAGCTCTCACAAAGTAGGTTT
The DNA here is from genome assembly GCA_014851425.1 of Senna tora. Classification (NCBI taxonomy): domain Eukaryota; kingdom Viridiplantae; phylum Streptophyta; class Magnoliopsida; order Fabales; family Fabaceae; genus Senna; species Senna tora. The sequence continues at coordinate 27,981,351 of CM026269.1, forward strand.
TGGAAAAGGTTAAACGTATGCAACTTTACTACAAGATTGTTTGCAAGATTTGATCTTGTGTCCTCCAAATCATATGATAACAACTTTATTGTGCTCGCCTCAAATGATCATGTGAAGTAAATATATGCCTACTAGCATCAATTGTACAGAAAAATGCATCAGTTGATACTTAACACTATCATGCGGTTTTTCTCTTTAGATTGAATGTTATGAATTCAACTTACAAAAGTTTAAGAAATGAAGAATTTCCTTGAAGTAACCCCCACATAATTTTCCAAATCATGAACTACAGACTAGGGATGAATAAAATGTAACGGAAGAATATCAATCTGTCAAGAGCTTAATATCATTTCCATGATCAACTTGAGAATTTGGTTGGCCACGTGGCCTTGGAGGAGTGCAGGCAATGTTTTTGACAATGGAGGAGTAAAGGTCAAATTCTGCCTTCAGTTTCAAGCAGCAAGCTCCTATCCACTTCTCTGCTACGCTAGTGGATACACTATCTTGGCTATCCCTCTCATGTTCTTCAATGGCTGGTCGTATTTCGTTGTATAAGGTATCCAGAGCAGATGTTGCCTCATTCTTCACTTCCTGCATGAATGAATTCATGTTAAGATACAACTTTTGACATAAAACAAGGGCTTGTTTGGGAGGATGGATTAAGTTCCTTCTATATTTTTTTTTTTTTCACTTCTCTCTTCTACCATCTTCACAATTTTTTCCATCGATACTTCAGACTAGCAGCACGTCCATATGGAAAGATATAGGGAACGTTTTCTTTCACAGTAAAAAAAAGAAACAGAAATGTAACCGAAAATGTGTGATACAATTTAACAGAAAGTATTTTCTAAATTCATTTACAAAAAAGTAGGCTGATAGAGGAAAATAGTCTTATAACCGAAAAGATGTTTCCGGTGTTTTTAAATAATAATCCGTGTTTTTTTTTATTTTTTAAGGAAATAAATATTTTTGTCATATAAATATTATCATTTAATTATAGTCAAACTCAAAAAACAACAAAAAATTATAGTCAGTTAAGTAATTTGACTTATAAGTTAGAACAAGTATGAACAAAATTTTAAGTTTACATGCAAAACAACAATCAAAGCCTTATCTCAATAGGTGAGGTTGGCTATATAAATAAGACCATGCCAATGTGTTCTGCCTTTGTTCATTTCTACAGTTAGACTATTAATATTAAAACCATCCAACCCCTAGGTAGTAAAAACCTTTTCCAACTCAGCCTAAAATTGAGCTGCATTTTACTTTCCTCAAAGGACAGATCTAGATTCAGAATCTAAAACACAGAATCTTTACATCCAATTACTAAACCACTGGTCATACACAACTAAATCAAATTTTGCAAATTGAAACACCAAACAGAATGAGATTAAAATGACATATAACAGAGCCTAAAGCCACAGAATCTTCAATGCTACTAGCACAAATCAGACTATACATAACAAAGCACTGAATTAAGTCATACCTCATATCTTAAAATCTCCTCTTGTGCTTCCTTTGATGCCAAAGATTCAGCTGCAGACTTCACATCAACTTGCTTCTGTATGATATTTTTAAACCTTCCATTATATGTCTTTGATCTTTTGGTAGGCATGGACCCAGGTCCAATGCGATAGTTTCGGCCAGCAGTGTTACTTCGGATCCGGGATACCATTGCATTATTTTGTGGAAAGGCCTGTTGAGTATCTCTTGAGTACAATTTCATATCCTCGCTTCCTATTTCAGTTTTTATTGAATTGACATGTAAACCCTCCACTGGAACTGAATCGCGTGGTTGAATGTTAAAAGCAGTCGACTCTGATAGTTGCTCAGGTTTTATAATGAGATCCATGGAATGCTCAGTTTTTACATTAAATTTGTTCCCAGAATTCTCAGAATTCAAGTTTCTAAGGACCTTTGAGGGAGGCTCATCCTCTGCAGAGTCATATACTGGAATTTTCTCAACCGAGTACCTGCAACCAAAAACACAGATTGGTGAACAATAATATCACAGGACAGAGGAATTTAAGCAACAATGCTACTTCATACTTATCTATTCACGAATACTGCATACATAAAGAATTAAGGACTATATTATATAATACTATAAGCTTCGCATGTACTTTTATTTTAAAAATTTTAAAATATAATATAAAATAACAATTATTAAATTTTAAAATAATGAGAAGTTATTTACTATTTCACTATTTTGATAACTGCCTTGCTCAGTATCTCAACTTTCTCTCTCTCATCTCTTCACATCATATATTTTATTTTATATTTTATATTATAAAATAGCTATTTTGTAAGACTATTGACCAAAAAGATTCTGAGCCATATTAATATAGATGTATGGTAGTTAAGATAGTTCAACCTTAATGGCATAAGGCACAATAGTGGATATGCATATTATATTTGCCTTTTATTTACAACTGCAATAACTAAATCCTTCACTCAGCAAGCCACCGCATGTAGAAATTTAACATTTTTATTTTGCAGTTAGCAAAGCAATTAGGATAAATGCCTAGAAAGTATGGCCTGTCAACCAAATTAGCTTTCTGACCCCAAACGTGCCAACAAAATAAGTATTGAATATAAGCTCTGCTAAACTAATAGAATGGGGGGAAGGCAAATAGTACTCACCAAAAGGCAAACCAAATATAAGGAAATAATTTTAGAATTACGTCCTAATTTTAGAATATCGTTCATTCACAAGGTACAACACAAAATTAGCTCTTAAAGTACTGTAGTTTTCTTTTCTTAAATTTTGCTTAGGGTATTCTCAAACTCAACTATAGAAATGAGCAAAGATAGAACACATTGGCATCGCTTAATCCATATAGCCGACAGACGTGATTATTGTTGTATTCTCTAACTCAAACCAAGTATTTGGTTACCACAGAAGTCACTTTCGTAGTTTCATTTTCAAATCACTCCTCTTATCAGCATCTCAAGTCAAAAGTGTCTTCATATCTATTCTTTATAAAAACCATGACCTAATATGTACACCATCATCTCCAGTCAATCCTCCTATAACAGAGGTTTGCTCTCACTGCAACTAATAATGGCCCTTGCGCCAATTTATGTTTAAAATGCTTTTTCTATATGAAGATTTGGAATAAGTATCTATTGAGCAACCCAGGATTTATTGCTCAAGCCAAGTATGGTAAATTATGCTGACAAAAAATCTATGGTTACAACAACCTCATGGGCATGGTTTGGGCTAATTAATGGTCATTATTCAGTTAGATCTAGAAAGAAGGAGGATCCGGCAAAACTCCAATGCAAGATGCATGTAGTATTGTAGCACACAAGATTTCTCCAAACCAAATTTTTTACCAATAGTAAGTTCAAGTTAAAGTATTTATTGGGAATTAAGGTTAAGAGATAAAATGTGTGGGGAGTGAGGAGGACCAGACCAAAGTACCCAATCGAGTATCCATACTACTCGACATGGGACTTAGGTAGCCAAGAATACTCTAGAGACATGCCATACTATCCCTAGTGCCCATTATAGCATCACCCCTTAAGAGACATCCTAACCGAAGCACTCCGCAACCCTTCACTCAGCACTGCTTTAATCTACAACAATTAGCCCCTTGGCCAACCGAAAACTGTCGTAGATAGCCCTTTCTGTGCTATTGGAAAAATAGCTCTGATACCAACATAATCAGCCCCTGCAACCAAAAGAAATAGACCAGCCAAACCCAAGTAGGGGAATATTAATTCAGCAACTACAAGGGATTTAAATAGCAACACAAGACAACCAAAAATAACCGCAACACTCAAGAAGATAAATACAACAAACAAAGTCTTCCACTAGGTGGCGTCGGCTATATGGATCAAGTGACGCCACCGTATTCTATTTTTGCTCATGTCTATACTTAGGTTATTAATAGTTAAATTCATTCCTAATCATTTCTCCAGTTGTTTTATTTGGTCTTCCCCTATCTCTAGTTATTAGACTATCTTTGATCTGGTCAACTATACGTACAGCAAGAGCCTTTAACAGACTTCTTTGTACATGACCAAACCACCTAAGGCGTGTTTCAACTAACTTCTCTATGATAGGTGCTACCCCGACCTGATCTCTAATGCAATCATTCATAATTCTCTCATTTCTAGTGTGACTACTCATCCGATGCAACATTCTCATTTTTGCAAAGTTGAATTTTTACTCATTGACTTATTATCACCCAACATCCAGTGCTATATAATAATGCAGGTCTTATAGCTGCGCCATAAAATATTCCCTCAAGTTCAAGCAGTACTTTTCTGTCACAAATAACACTTGGAGCCTTCCTCCACTTCATCCACCCTGCTTGGATCCTATAGTTTACGTCCTCCTCTATTTCCTCATTATTTTGTATTATCCTTCCCAAACACTTTAAACTTGTGAGTTCTTGTATGGAATAATTTTCCAACTTTCACTTCATCCCTAGAATCAGTTTCCCTTCCACTAAATTTACATCCCATATATATTTCGTTTTGCTTTAGCTTATACAAAACGCATGTCTTCAAAGCTTGTCTCCATGTCTCTAATTTTTTGTTTACTTCTTTGGAATCCCCAAAAGGACTATATCATCAACGAAAAGCATGCACTTTAGTGTTGCCTCTTGTGTATGTTCAGTGAGCACATCCATTACTAAATTAAGAAGGTAAGGGCTAATCTTACGGTTATAGGGAAATCCTCTGTAGGACACCTTGTGTTCTCACACAAGTGGTTATTCGTCTGAGAACTTCCAAGGCACATCACACAAACATCTGATGATAAAGCCTTGTTAGGACGTATGACCTACAGCAGGTCATTAGTATTAATACTATTATGTACCTCTACCCAAACAAAAGCCTTTACTTTAGAAGGTGCTTTAATTTTCAAAAAAAGATTTAGAACAGAGATTAGAGCCAAAAGTTAGGCTTCAAGTTAAATATTTTAAAAAGGAAGAGCAAGTATAGGAGCCCAAGAATCTAAATTCAAATCCTTTTATTAGGCATGGGAGAAACATTAAAAGGAGTAAGAATTTCTAATAACAAAAAAAAAAAAATCAGCAGCAAGTATATCATTAAGGTTTCTTGAAAAATGAAAATTCCAAGAAATTTGGTCACCAAGACGTACTAAGAGATTAGAAGATTATGTAGATTTGGTACTTTAACACTTTAAAGTGTGAATCTTTTCAATTTGGTAAATTTCTTGGAATTTTCCATTTTCAAATAATTTTGAATTGAAATTCATTCACAATTGGCATTGCACTCAAGATTTTATGTAGTGATAATGCACAAGAACATTTCTTACTCCTTCCCAAACTTTCATGAAAAAACGGAGCATTCATCACCAATCCTCTTGTGCTCATACACCTCAACAAGATGGGGTTGCTAAATGAAAAAAATCATCATCTAATTGAAACAACCCACACTTTATTGATTCATCATAATGTTCCTCTTTGGTTTTTGGGGAATGTTATTCTTACTACATGCTACTAGAACAATTGAATGCCATCATTAGTACTACAAAATCAGGTTCCCTAGTCTATCTTGTTCCTTGTTGAACCAATATATCATCTTTCTCCATGTATCTTTAGCTATGTTTGCTTTGTTCACAATCTCACTCCAGGACGGGATAAGCTTTTGCTATGTCCTTTGGATGCATTTTCTTAGGCAATCCTTGCTTGCTGAAAGAGTATCTGTGTTATTCTTCATATACCAATCGCTACTTCATGTCAGTAGATGTTACTTTCTTTAAATATCACCATTCTCCCCCCATCAGTCAGTTCCTACTGATCATCAAAATTGTCTTTAATGTACTCCCTGTCCCATTTCTCGGTCCCTATCCATAACCCATTGATCAAGCCACCACTTGATTCCACCAAACATGCTACAGACTATGTATGCTTGCTCCAACTTCATGATGGTTTTCTGATGGGCCTAGGGTCCAAAAGACCTATTCTAGAAAGGGAAAGGATAGATGGGCCAGCATTAAAAGGGAAAGAGCCCACTGCTGAGGGCAGAAATGGTAATTGATAGGCCTAACTAACTCTGTCAGAGCCTGAGGTAGTGGCTTTTAGGGATGATGGGAGCATGGAGGGAGGTAGGCAATCATTTTGGAAGGACCTGGGAGAGCACCTGACCTCTCGAAAGTCAGGCATATCTTACTGTTTTCGCTGTCTTTTTTCTGCCATTATCATATTGTATTTCCTTTTCTTAATTCTGAGTTCTCTCCTGGATTACTTCGAGTATTCTTTGCTGCCAATATTTCTGCTACTGAGTAATACAGTAAGGGTGCTACTATTTCACCCTTCTTTTCCTATTTCTACTGTCCTATTTACTGGTTGCACAGGGTCTGTCAGAGGGGTCCTATCATTTTCCTACTACTATTCAAAAAGGTATCCATTCCTCTTGTAATCCATATCCTATTTATAATTTTTTCAGCTACCATCATTTATCATTAACCTATTATACCTTTGTATCCTTTGTCCTTTGTTTCTAATCCTTAGGCAACTCAGTCTTCTAAATCTTCCAAACCAAGCTCATGGGGATTGTTTCAATCTACAAATGGAGCGATGTGATTTGTAAACCAAACCAGGCCCATTTGGATACAAATGTCACATAAGTGATCATTGGAGTTAACATAGCTAGTGGTAATTTGCAAACCAAATCAATCCACAATTTTGGTTTGCAAATTAGATCACTCCATTTAAGAGGGATTCTTACCACTGGCTATGTGAACTCCGATAATCAGTTAGCTGAAATTTTACTATGTCCTTAAGAAGACCATGAATCACATATTTGTGATAAGTTTGCTACATATAATTCATTTGCTCCAGCTTGAGGGGGTTCAGAATGACTGTATAACTAAGATATGATTGTGTAATTAGGAATTTTAATTGCTAGGGTTTAATAGAGTTTAATGCCTAGTCTTTGTACCATTGTATTATAAATACTATGCTCATATAGATTAGAACATGTTGACTACATTGCCCATATAGGATTTTCTCTTCATCTCTCTTTCATATCTCTTTATCATAAAAATTGAACGACAATATGCAACAATTAACAAATTCTAAACTTACTATATGTATTTAATAATTAATACCCATCAAATCATTATCATAAATATAGACGACAATAATCACTAATATAGACCATGGTAATCAAGTCGCAATCTTGATCGTAATATCATTCAAGATCACGATCTTGTACCTCAATAGTAATTCAGATTACTTGTTGGATCGAAAACAGATGGGACCGAAATAAGATCCCCAGATCTTGAAATCACAGGATCGAGTGATCCCGTCTGTTTGATCCAAGAAGAGAATATTTAGAAAAAAAATTAAATGCAGCGCTATCCTAATCGCATTGCAGCCTCAACTGGGTTTCACTCAACCAGTTTGTTGTGGGGGGTCTGTGTTGGTGCTGCGGTGGCCGGTTTCTTTTGGGTCTGGTTCTGGTTTGTGCTGCTGCGTCTCTAATTCTGCGGTGCGTTTGTGTCTGCTGGTTTTTTTCTTGTTTCCGCATCTTCTGATTCTGTGAATGGTTTCTGGCTGCGTCTCTGTTTTTGTTTCGGAGTCTCTACATTTCCAGCTAATGGGTCTGTTTTGCTGGTGCTGCATTTTAAATAATGTTATATTTTATTTGTTGAATGTTGATAGTACTTTATATTTTATTTCCTCTATTTTATATGTTATAAATAATGTTATATTTAATTTCCTCTAATTCTTGCTTTTGTATTTGTTTTTATTAAATTTTAAATACTATATTTTATTAATAATTACAATTGTTGAATAATAGAATCTCAACAGCCTGGATTTACTGGGAGTGGTAGTGCTCGGAGTAGTAGTATATAATTTGGATTCTTATGTTCACAGATATTAAATACATATTTTAATTGTTTTCTGAAAATTGATAGGATCTTATAATTCTCGATTCGATCTAATTTATAGACATTGAACAACAATAGATAGTAAGAAATGAATACATCAAAAAGAAAAAAAGGGTAAATAAATTAATACCTTTCATCGTCATCTTCCCATAAATAAGTATCCTCCTGCTCAAATTCCCACAACATCAACGAAAAACAAAATTTTAAATATATTAGCAAATAAGAGTTTGTAAAAGGAAATATGTAATAAAAGTAAAAGGGAATAAGAGACAGGCAGAAATAATAAGAACAAGGACACCAAAAGTAGGTTCACTGAACTATAGCTATATAGTATTTCAATTTACTTTCTGGAATTTTCCCACTTAAATGACCATTTCAGCGCAAATCCTTCCAGTTGAAAGCCATTTAACACCAAAAAACAAGTTCCCTGAGAGGGAATATATATAAAAGGGAAAGGCCGAAAGGGTAAGGAAGAAAAGAAAAAAGTATTCCTTAGTCACCAATCTTGCATCCCACATGACCACAACCATCGTAAACCTCAATTTGTCAACAGCAATCAACCTTTAAAACTTGACTTCCTAATGTTTTGTATTAATAAATCAACTATGTCCTCCAATTTAGTCACCTAAGGCTGAGTATTAAATTATAAATGAGACCAAAAAGGACCCACAACATCATCCAAGAAGTAAAATTCACCACTTTTTTTATAGAAAAAAAAAATTTGGGTGTAACATCAATTTTGGGTAAAATAATTCATCAAGATCCTTAAAAAAATTGAGTTCTATCACTTGAATATTTCAGGGTTACTAATAGTTTTATAAGACTTACCTGAAAACCACGAGATTTTGCTCCAAGGAATCCAGAACATTTGGCTGCACCACAGAGGCAACGGACCTTTGCACCACCAAACCATTCAAAATTATAATCATATGCCAATTCAGCTCCAAAAGGAATATCTTGTTTAGCAAATATCCCAACTCTTATCTCCCCCAAGACATTCCATTTCCTTGTCTCACAATTTGGCTGACTGCAAACTTGACAGGTTAAGTTGATCTCAAACCTTGGATCACAGAAAATATGGACTACAACACAATGCCTACTTTAGTACTTTATAGTTTATATGCATACTACAAGGTTTGTTTTCCTTAGTATTAGCTTCTAATTTAAGTGATTTACCAGGAATGATTTATAAATCTACCAAGGCTTCCCTTTCTAGTTGCATCAATAGATTCAGCGGCATTAAGACAAATAATAAATGCATCCTTCAGACCTGCAAACTAAATAAAAGTTTTAAAAAAATAGAGAAATTGGTTATCATCAAATGGAAACATCTAACAAAATAACATTTGACCTTGAGTTTCATAAGCCTGGGATCTGCGCTTGGCTTCTTTCCAAGAAATTACTTCTCCACAATATTCAATAATAAACTGTCCAGCCTGTAGCAGAAAAAAGAAAGAAAGGGTTGAAACTATAAGGATACAAAATTAGCCATACTGGTATGTCCAAGTTATGACATGCCATGACAGCCATGGCTTCAAGCAAAAGAATCCTATTTTCTTATTGCAAAGTTTTGTTGAAACTCACTAGATGACTACCTTAATGTTCTCATCAGCCAAAAGGCCCCATCCACGGCCTTCAGTTTTAAACAACTTTGTTTTTGCATATTCACACTTTCGAAATCTCTGTAACCATGAGATATGTTTAAAAGAAAAACAAAATGCAGTTAGTTTCAATGCATATAACATAGTAGGTCAGAGGTTCAACAAATTTAGAAACCCAACACTTCAAAGGAGCCACTTCTCGATGCCCCAGAAAATCAAATTTGCCAGGAAACAATTTTGTAGTAGCACACCATAAACATCCAACAGGCTAGGGCAAGCAGAGTAAGACAGAGAGACACAGTTTAAGATGTAGTAGGTAAAAATTTCTTCTTAACAATCAAAGACGCAGGATTTTTAAGGTAAACAAAAACTGTATTCTAAACATATTTTGAAATTAAAAAAAAATGAGAATAATAGGGAAGATATATAAGACAAGTATACTAGCATGACGTACAAGCCCAAACATGCACCTGATTTTTGCAAAACACGCCACAAGGGCAATAGCCAGGGGTGCATTCAGAGCTGGTTAATACGTTGAGACACCTATCTCCACATGCACTGTCAAGGTCACTAACATTATATTTGCATTCACATATAGCAATATCTTCCTCCTTCTGCTTCACATGCCTGGAAAGAAATAAAGAGATAATCTTAAGGGGGATTTTGTTGAAAAACTTATCAACCATTCAAGGATAAGTCTTACATATTAATTGAGAGTTAAAGATGATGTTTGACAATTATCTTTCATTGTTTTAGGAGTTTGACATTGTCTAGGAGTTGTATAGTTATCCTTAATTAGTATCTTTAGGAGTTGTCATGGTCTTGGAGAATTGTCTTCTGTATTCGGAGTTATTTAGTTTGGTGAATAGATATTTATAAGAAGTGAGCCGCCTTATAGCAAGTAAGTGTTCATACAATAAAAGTGAACAAGACTTCCGTTCATTGTATTTCTTTGTTTTAACCATAACTCTCAGCAACTTTGAAGCAAAACTTGTAATCCGTCAATAGAAAATGTTTGAACTTTGGAAAACTCGGGGAAAGAGAAAATTGCTTCAGACCTTCTGTTTGGCTAAAGAAATTCTCTTATAAACATTTACATAAGATCATATTTGTTATATATTTTTGAGGTCTCCTCATCTATTCCTTTGTTACTTACCCTTTTACCAATCTACCAAAAATTTTTGATAGAAAAAGAAATATTATTGAGGAAGAAAAAAAGAATACAAAAGAGGAGGACAAGAAGTCCTCAAAGAGGAAAAACTAAACCAACAAAAGAAAACACCAAGGAAGAAACAAAAACGTTAGTTCTTAAGAGCCCTCCAGTCCCGTTGGAGATCCATAATGGAGACGCCTCTAAACATCCCATGTGCCGAAACCCACAAAGAAGCCAAAATGGTTACTCTATCCCACAAAAGATGAGGTGGGAGGAATTTGTTATTGAAGATCCTTGCATTCCGTTCCAACCAGATACACCACAGAGCTGCAAGAATTGCACAATGCCAAAGGCCTTTATGCTCTTTGTTCCTCCCAAAGCCAGCGAACTTAATAGCAAGAAAGGCTCCCAAATCCGAAGGGCAAACCCAACTCTCTTCAAAGTAGCTAAATAATTTATTCCAAATCAATCTTGCCACATCACAATGCAGGAAGAGGTGACTATTCGTTTCAGAGCTACCAAAGCACATCACACACACATTAGGTGACAATGCCATATTGGGTCGTCGAATCTGGAGACAGATCATTCGTATTAATTCTATTAAGCCCTGCTGTCCAAACAAAAGCTTTTACTTTACAAGGAGCCTTAATCTTCCAAAAAGTTTTAGATAAAAAGGTAGAGCTATGATTTGGCCTGCGAATCAAATATTTGAAGAGAGAAGAACACGTATATGTGCCTGACGCATCTAAGTTCCAAGTCCTCCTATCTGGAGTGGAAGAGGGACGAAAAGGAGTGAGAATATTGAGCAGCAAAGTGATTTCATCCGCAAGTCTGTCATTCAGATTTCAAGTGAAATGAAAATCCCACGAGATTTGTTCATTAATAGCCACAACAAAGTCAGAGATTGGGGCATTGTGTAAAGATGACAAACCATAGAGACAAAGAAATAGCTCCAGAAAAGAATTTTCACCAATCCAGTGATCCTCCCAAAAGCGAAAGCGAGTACCAACACCAACACGAAGTGAAAGAAAAGGGGAGAAAGAATGGTAGACCTGAGAGATAAATTTCCAAGGGCTTGCATGAGTGACAAGAGTACCACCTTTCACCTCCTATATCCCCAGTTGCGTGCACATCCAGTTGTTCTCCATCTATTATCCATAATCGTTTGGGGCATCCAAGTCTTTCAAAACTTCGCAAAATGGATGCCTCTCTTTCTACTTTGTCTACCCTTCCTTGTGAGTCGTGCCAATTAGGTAAACACACACATAGCTCGTTTTCTACTAGTCTTAATAGTCAATCTTCATCTCCCTTTCAACTTGTTCACTCTGATGTTTGGGGTCCTAGTCGTGCATCTTCTACGTTTGGCTTTCAATATTTTGTAACGTTTATTGATGACTATTCTCGTTGTACTTGGGTGTATTTGATGAAAAATCGTTCTGAGGTATTTAACATTTTCCAAAACTTTTGTACTGAAATAAAAACTCAGTTTAATACCTCTGTCTCTATTTTGCGTTCTGACAATGCTAAAGAGTATTTGTCTACAACTTTTCAAACATTTATGGCCACTCACGGAATTTTACATCAAACTAGTTGTCCTCATACCCCACAACAAAATGGGATAGCTGAACGTAAGAATCGCCATCTTATTGAAACAGCTCGTACTTTGCTTATTCATCATAATGTTCCTCCTAATTTTTGGAGTGACACTGTTCTCACTGCATGTTACTTGATTAATCGCATGCCTTCTTCTGTCTTGCATGATGAAATCCCTCATTCTTTGTTGTTTCCTAAAGACACTCTTTATCATCTTCCTCCCCTGTTTTTGGTTGCGTTTGCTTTGTGCATGATTTGACCCCAGGGAAAGAAAAACTTGCAGCGAAATCCGTCAAGTGTGTTTTTCTCGGTTATGCTCGACTCCAAAAGGGCTACCGATGTTATTGTCCAGCCTCTCGACGTTGTTTCACCTCTCCTCATGTGACCTTTTTTGGGTCTTCCCCATTCTTTGTATCCTCCACGCCTGTAAGTCCCTCTGTGATCGAAGTCCTTCCTGTTCCTTCTCTTCCTTTTCCAGAGGCCGTACCCCAAGACATACCTAGTCCTCCTCTTCTGACATATCATCGCCTTCCCCATCCTGAGCCTACAGTGCCTTCGTCTGAAACACCCGCTACTCCGGTCCACCCGCCGCCTGCTAGCCCTCCGATTGCCATTCATAAAGGTACTCGTTCCACTCGCAATCCTCACCCTGTTTATAATTTCTTGAGCTATCATCGTTTATCTACTCCATATTTTGCATTTGTATCTTCTTTGGATTCTGTTTCTATCCCTAAGACTACAGATGCAGCTCTTGAACATCCGGGTTGGAGGCAAGTAATGCTTGATGAGATGACTGCCTTACATTCCAATGGTACATGGGATTTGGTTTCACTTCCTCCTGGCAAATCCCCAGTGGGTTGCAGGTGGGTTTATACAGTTAAAGTTGGTCCTGATGGCAAAATCGAACGACTAAAAGCTCGTTTAGTGGCTAAAGGGTATACTCAGATCTTTGGATTGGACTATGGTGATACATTTTCTCCTGTTGCCAAAATGGCTTCCGTTCGTGTTTTTCTATCCATTGCAGCTATTAATCATTGGTCACTTCATCAGCTGGATATTAAGAATGCCTTCCTCAATGGCGACTTGGAAGAAGAAGTTTATATGGAGCAACCACCTGGTTTTGTTGCTCAGGGGGAGTATGGGAAAGTATGTCGACTTCGTCGTTCTCTTTATGGACTCAAGCAGTCACCAAGAGCTTGGTTTGGTCGATTTCGCTCTGTGGTTCAAGAGTTTGGCATGACTCGTAGTGAAGCTGATCACTCAGTTTTCTTTCGCCATACTTCAAATGGCAAGTGCTTATACTTAGTTGTCTATGTGGATGACATTGTTATTACAGGCAATGATGATTTAGGCATTGCTCAACTCAAACAACATCTGTGCAACCACTTCCAGACTAAAGATTTGGGGAAGCTTAAATATTTTCTGGGAATTGAGGTTGCCCAATCTAGTTCTGGTGTGGCTATTTCACAACGGAAGTATGCACTTGACTTATTAGAAGAGACAGGCATGCTAAACTGTAAACCAGTTGAGACTCCAATGGATCCAAATGTAAAACTCTATCCAGGACAGGGGGAGCTGATGAACAATCCCGAGAGATATCGAAGACTTGTGGGAAAACTCAATTATCTCACTATCACTCGTCCAGATATATCGTTTGCTGTGAGTGTAATTAGCCAGTTCCTGCAATCACCATGTGATAGTCATTGGGATGCAGTTGTTCGAATTCTTCGATACATTAAGAGAGCACCAGGCCAGGGACTGTTATATGAGGACAAGGGAAACTCCCAAATCATTGGCTTTACAGATGCGGATTGGGCTGGTTCACCAGATGATAGGCGATCCACATCCGGATACTGTGTTCTCTTCGGTGGGAACCTAGTCTCGTGGAAAAGCAAGAAACAAAATGTAGTTGCAAGGTCTAGTGCAGAGGCTGAGTATCGTGCTATGGCGTTAGCAACTTGTGAACTCCTATGGTTGAAACAACTTCTTCAGGAGATGAAATTCGGAGACATTGGTAAAATGGAACTGGTATGTGATAACCAAGCAGCTATGCACATTGCCTCAAATCCAGTATTCCATGAGAGGACCAAACATATTGAGATTGACTGTCACTTTATTAGAGAAAAAATTCAATCAGGGTGTCTTGCTACTCGATTTGTCAATTCAAATGATCAGTTGGCAGATATCTTCACCAAGTCTCTTAGAGGACCTCGAATTAAATACCTATGTGACAAGCTTGGTGCCTATGATTTATATGCTCCAGCTTGAGGGGGAGTGTTGAGAATCTTCTAGATTTGTATTGTGAATATCTACGATTATGTGTATCAATTAGGATATATTGTATTTATTGTAATTATCCTTATTTCCTAGAATAGGTTTTCTCCTCTTGTATAAATTCCTATTCTCTTTTCATAATAATACACACAGAATTCTTTCATTCAACAGCCACCTTAACTAGGATCTTGAACAAGGAAAGATAATACAAAGGAATGCTAGATAAACATGCCTGAATTAAGGTAATCCTCCCACCAAGAGAGAAATAAGCTCCTTTCCAACTCTCAAGTCTTTTAGAAATCCTATAAATCACAGGATCCCAAAACGACTCAGCCCTAGGGTTACCCCCCAAAGGGACACCCAAATACGTCAGAGGCCACTGCGACACTTCACAACCCACCACATCAGCCAAGTACTCGACCAAGTTATCATCAACATTGATACCAGCTAGCCCACACTTCGAGAGATTAATACCAATCTACCAAAAATTAAATATTTACACTAAGGTTAAAAGAGGTGCTAGAAAAGGCAAACCACAAAGAATTTCCAGACAGACGTGCTATAAAATGGGATTTAGGAGCCACAAGGAGATGCAAACCACATATGGATACAATGGCTGAAGGGATTAGGGATGTTGCAACAAAAATGCTGGGTATATCAAGAGGTTTTGGACCAATGGTGAAAGAACCTTGGTGGTGAGATGCAAATGTACAAGGTAAGATTAAGGTTAAAAGAGAGTGCTATAAAGCATAGCACATTAGCACTCATGTAGAGATAATGAAAATTGGAAGAAGTATAAAGCAGCTAAGAAAGAATCAAGAAGACAGTGTCAGAGGCAAGAGATAGAGATTATGAAGGATTATATCAATCCTTAGGAACCAAAGATGGGGAAAGCATCATATTCAACATTGCTAAGGGTAGGGAGAGAAAGACAAGAGACATAGATCAATTGAAATAAATTATGGAAGAAGCTCAACTTTGTTTAGCAAAGAACAAGTTGAATGGCTTCAGAAACTCTTTAGCCAAGGTAGCTCTAATATTGTGTCCACTGGGGGTATAGCAGAAAAAGGTATTTTTCCAACTGGTTTACATGTCATTTCTAATCCATCAACTATTGGATTGTGGATTCTGGAGCCTCCGATCATATGTCAAGTAATGGTAGTTTGTTTAGCACCTAGTATCCTTATACTACAAACTTTAAAGTGGGTATTTCTTATGGTTCTTTATCAGATGTTGTTGGAATTGGGGAAGTTCCTCTGGTTGATTCTATCACCCTTAAGTCTGTGTTATTTGTTCCCAATCTCAAGTGCAATTTATTATCAATTGAAAATTTGACTCAATATTCTAATTGCAAAGCTGAATTTTCTACATCTTTGTGTTCTTTTCAGGATTTGGATTCAAGGAAAAAGATTGGCAATGCTAGGGTAAAAGATGGTCTATACAGGATTGAAGTTAACAACACTGTCCCTACCAACAAAAAATCCTTCAATGTTGGTGTGCTAGCTAATGCAACAATAAAGGATGGGGATGTCAAGATGTTACACTACCGGATGGGTCATCCAAACTTCGTGTACTTATCAAAATTGTATCCCCCTCTACTTATGAATAAAAATTCGCATGATTTTCTTTGTTCACATTGCATTCTAGCCAAACACTATCGCTCCCCTTATCCTCGAAATATTTATAAACCATCATCTCCTTTTACACTAATCCATAGTGATATTTGGGGGCCTTCTAGAATTAATAACATCTTTGGGGCTCGTTGGTTCATTACTTTTACTGACGACCACACTCGAATTACATGGGTTTTCCTCTTAAAAGAAAAATCTATTCCTGCCATTACTTTCAAAAATTATTAATGGTGAAAACTTAATTCAATACTTCCATTAAAATTTTGTGAAATGACAATGGTAGGGAATTTTTCAACCACACTTTGAGCAATTTCTTACTTGAAAAAGGGATTATTCACCAAAGCTCATGTTAACACCCCTCAACAAAATGGCATAGTCGAAAGGAAAAACCGTCACCTACGTGAGACACAGCTAGAACAATTCTCTTTACCTATAATGTCCCACATAGGTATTGGGGAGAAGCAGCAGCTGCTTATCTCATAAATAGGCTACCATCAAAAGTACTTGATTTTTCTACTCCTTAAGTGTTCACCAAATATTTTCCCAACAATAGAGCAATCTCCAATATTCCTCTTAAAATATTTGGGTGCACTACAAATGTTCATACCTCATCCAAACAGCAAAGTAAACTTGATCCCAAAGCTCTTAAATGCATCTTCATTGGTTACTTTTTTTTATATAGAAATCTTCATTGGTTACCATGCTCATCAAAAAGGATATAACTACTTCTGTCCTACTCAAAATCGTGTTTACAAAACTATGGATGTTACCTTTGTTGAGAGCTCTCCATACTATGATAAAATTGATATTCAGGGGGTTATTGAATCGAGAAAAGAATATGAATATCAGTTTTGTGATCCTGAATCTAGTCCAACTACTGAACCTGAAAAAGAATTGAAGATTTACACTAGGAGAAAAGAGGGCTCACAGGCAAGGGGAAACGAGACAAGAGATGAGATAAAAGATCCTTTGCATTGTCAAGAAGCTCCCTTGAATTCACATCCTCTTGAAAAAGGTAACATTGATCCTGACACTGATCCTGAATTGAATATCTTGAATGGATGCTCTAATGATGATTTATCTCTTCCCATTACTAGACGAAAGGGAGTATGGAGTTGTAACTTGCATCCTATCTCACACTTCTTTTCTTATGAGAAAATTTCTCCTAGGTTTCAGACATTTATTTCTAATCTAGACAAGGAGATACCAAACAATATTCATGAAGTTCTACAACATCCAAGATGGAAAGAAGCTGTTAATGAGGAACTTAAAGCACTGCAAAAGAATGAGACTTGGGTATTGACTCATCTACCTCTTGATAAGCATCCTGTCAGTTGCAAATGGGCATTCAACATTAAGTATAAAGCAGATGGAAGCATTAAGCAGTATAAAGCTAGATTGGTTGCACGGGGTTATACTCAAACTTATGGTCTAGATTATCAAGAGATTTTCACCCCAGTTGCAAAACTCAATACAATTAGAGTTCTTCTTTCATTAGCTGTCAATCTTGATTGGAAGCTACATCAACTTGATATAAAAAATGCTTTCCTAAACGGTGACTTAGAAGAAGAGGTATACATGGAGGTGCCACCGGGCTCAAAAAGAACAATGATGACAAGCTTAAAAAATCTTTCTATGGGCTGAAGCAATCTCCCAAGGCCTAGTTCAAAAGATTTACCAAGGCCATTAAGAAGCAAGGGTATAGTCAAGGTCAGTCAGATCACAAATAATTCTTCAAAAGATTTCCAGGTAATCGCATAACTATTCTTATAGTTTATGTTGATGATATAATAGTTACTGGAAACTGTGAAAAAGAAGTTATAAGGTTGAAGGGTGTCCTAAACCAAGAATTTGAAGTTAAAGACCTTGGCTCTCTAAGATACTTTTCGGAAATGGAAGTTGCAAGATCAAATAAGGAATTTATATCTCTCAGAGAAAGTATAAACTTGATTTGCTAAAGGAGACCGGAATGTTGGGTAGCAAACCAGTAGACACACACCTATGGATCCATAGAACAAAATTGGGTCCAAAGTTGACTTTGACCCTGTTGACAAAGGAAGAATGAAGATATCAGAGGTTGGTTGGTAAGCTGATATATTTATCCCATACAAGACCTGACATAAGCTTTGCTGTGAGCTAAGTTAGCTAATTCATGCATAACCCAACTGAAGAACATTAAGAGGCGGTAAATAGGATTCTGAGATACTTAAAAATGACACCTGAAAAGGGGCCACTATTTAAAAGGGGCACTAGTAGAGGTATTGATGTGTTCTCTAATGCAGATTGGGTTGGATCTCTCACTGATCGAAAGTCAACATCATAATATTGTACATAGGTTTGGGGTAATTTGGTAACATGGAGAAGTAAGAAGCAACAAGTGGTTGCAAGAAGCAGTGCAGAAGCATAACTCAGGGCTTTAGCTAATGGGATTTGTTAAGGAATGTGGTTGAAGAAGCTATTAGAACTACAACTTTCTCCAACAAGTTCTATAAGGTTGAGAAGCGACAACCAGGCTGCCATAAGTATGCATCATGATTGAACTAAACATGTGGAAATTGATCGTCACTTCATCAAGGAAATAATAGATCAACATGTCATTGAAGTAGACTACATTACCACAAGAAAGCAAATAGTAGACATCCTAACAAAAGCAATTCCTAGAAATCAATTTGAATCCATTGTAACCAAGTTGGGAATGATTAATATATACATTCTCCAACTTGAGGGGGAGTGTGAGAATATCATACTTATGTATTTAATTTCATTTATAGTCTTTATAGCTAGTTTCCTAGTGTAAAGGGTAATCTATACTAATTAGGTGTAATTTGGAGTGATTAGGATTTCCTCTTCTATAAATATTCTTCCTGTACACACAACTTCAATATACTAAACAGAGAACTCAATTTTACGCTCATATTGTGTTTTATAAGAAGACTGATAGAGGCATCATCCTTTTAGTTGCATATGTAGAAGATATTATAATTACAGGAAATGATGATTCGAGCATCATTTCACTCAAATCTTTCTTCAATCCCACTTTCAAACGAAAGACTTAGGGCTATTGAAGTATTTTTTGGGAGTTGAAATCACAAGCAAGAAAGGTATTTTCTTCTCTCAAAGATAGTATGTTCTTGACTTACTAGCGGAAATAGGAATGTTAAGTGCTAAGCCCTGTAGTGCACCAATGGTTCCAGGCTTGCAACTCCTAAATGATGACAATGAATTGTTTAATTATCTTGAGCTAAGAAGCCTAGATACGAGATACGATTCGGGTTCAATACAATACGGATACGGGTATACAGCTATTCTTTAAAAATTTAAGATACGACACTTCTAAGATACGTTAAAAAATTATACAAAAATACATGTATACTTTAAATTTAAAACGCCGTATAATGCAATTGACAATATAATATCAAAGTTGAAACAAAGATAATATAGAATTGTAAAAACTAGAAACAAAGAAGTCGAATTAATATTCTAGAAAATGAAAATGTAAACCTATATAGCTAAAAAAAAGTTATCAAAGCTAAAAGTGAAAGAAAAAGAGAGAAAAATGGAAATTGAATATGTGTGAAGTGAGTATTATCGTATCCAAAGAGTATCGGTGTCTGATACATATCTGACACGATACGGAAGACTTTTACAAGTATCCATGCTTCATGGATCTTGAGAGATATAGAAGATTGGTTGGGCAATTGAATTACCTCATAGTTACTCGTCTTGAAATTGCTTACTCTATTAGTATCATTAGCTAGTTTATGCCAATCCTGACGATCAAGCATTGGGAAGCCTTGGAACAAATCTTATGTTATTTGAAGGGTGCCCCGAGACGAGGGTTATAGTATGGAGATAATGAGCACACTATATTGAGTGCTTCTCTTATGCAAATTGGGCAGGATTCTAGACAGATCAAAGATCTACAACAGGATATTGTGTATTTGTGGGAGGAAACTTAATTTCATAGAAGAGTAAAAAGCACAATGTCGTTTCCCGTTCTAGTGCAGAATCTGAATACAGGGCTATGGCTCTGACAACCAGTGAGGTTGTGTGGATACTACAACAATTGGGAGAAATTGGATTGAAGACCTCGTTGCCTACAAAGCTATGGTGTGATGGTGCTTCATATTGCATCCAATCCAGTCTTTCATGAATGAACTAAACATATTGAGATTGACTATCATTTCGTTCATGAATAGACTGAGAAGTTATCTCTAGGGCATATGTGAAAATTGAAGAACAACTAGGAGATATCTTCACTGAAGCCTTGAATAGAGTGAGGGTTGATTATATTTGTAACAAGTTGGGTATGGTTAATATCTATGCTCCAACTTGAGGGGGAGTGTTATGAGCAATAAGCTATATATATGTAATTAGGGAAATTAGATAGTTGACTTTTGCCTAATATTTTTTTTTTCCCGATAGAAGACTTTTGCCTAATCTTAGGATTAGACAAGTATGATCCTAGGAACTAGAATAGCTTATCTCAAGGGATTTCGTTTCCTATTTTAAAATCCTTTCTTGTATATATATGTGAGTTACTTATGTGAATAATACATAGACATTCTCACTCCTATCTGGTTTACACTCTTAAAGGGGGACCCAAAGAGAAATGTAAGACCAACATCCATATTGAATGCTGACTGCTGAGGACAGAAGGGTTAATCTAATTATAACAAATCTTTACAATTGACCAGACAAATCAGATCGGCACTCATTTCAAGTGGAACACAAGCTACACCAAAAACCACAAAAGCTGAAAAGGCAAAATAAAAAAGTATACCAAATTTAACTTGTTACCAAAAGGCATTCATAAATATTTTAATCAAAATTACAAAGAACTGCTGGTGGAAAAAGAAAAAATAAGAAATAGACTCCATATACAAGAAACTGCTTGTACTTCAATGTCATATCTCTGCCAATATAATTTTTTCACTAATTCTGGTTCAGGAAATATGAAGAATTTGTGGAGGAGCAATAATCTTTTTAAGGGAACACAACAGAAAAAATATAAATAGAAGAAGACTAACCTTCTATTTAAAAATTCATTCTGATTTATATGTATGTATTGAGGCAAGTCTTCAGCATGAGGATCCTTCAAAATGAATAACATCCTTGTCACTTGGCTAAGAAGTAAAATAACATGAATAATAACTGGAATAAACCTTAAAATGGAGAATAAAAATGGGAGAAAACGAAGAAGAAGTTACCATTTTAATATCTAAGGACTGCATTTGAACGACTTGCTTATATGACTGTCATAGGTATATTGCACACAACCTGCCAAAGATAGGAAAGATAATACAAAGAACCGAAAGAAGAGAATTCATTCAGAATTCATCGTAGACAACTGGTATAAGTAGTGAGAAATTAAATAATTAATCCTAAATAAAGAACCAGATGAAACCACTGGTGCTGCCAGTAGTACAATGGATCAGAAGTACAAAGCGCTCTAGAACTGAATGCTTCAGGAAAAAGAAATGGCATTGCAAAGATGCATAAAGTCTCACGCTCTCAGCTTTTCCTCTTCATTTTGGAAGGATGTAGTTTCTTTCGGGATTAAAAAAAAAGGTCAAAGGTTCATTTTGGTCCTCTATGTTTCACTCAAGTTTCAAATTAGTCCTTTATGTTTCAGAAGTTTTAAATTAGTCCTTTATGTTTCCCAGAAGTTTTAAATTGGTCCTTCCGTCTAAATTCGTCAATTTTTTAAGTTAACTGCTGACGTGGCGTGCCGAGGTGGACACATAATCTCTCCTACGTGTATTAGATAGCTGACGTGGACTTAGACACACCAAAAACACCCAAACGGCGTCGTTTAAACCAAAAATAAAACCATGCTGAGAAGACCAATATAAAACTCTAATGAAACATAAAGGACTAATATAAAACTTCAATGAAACATAAAGGACCAAAACTTCAATGAAACATAAAGGACCAATATAGAACTTCAATGAAATATAAAGGACCAATATAGAACTTTCATGAAACCTGAAGGACAAATATAAAACTTTTGGAAAACATAAAGGACAAATATAAAACTTTTAAGGTTAAAACTCTAAATTGGTCCCTTATGTTTGCACGAAGTTTCATATTGGTCCTTTATGTTTCAAAAAGTTTAAATTGGTCCTTTATGTTTACAAGAAGTTCCAAATTGGTCCTTCCGTCCACTTTCGTCAATTTCTTAAGTTAACTGCTGATGTGGCGTGCCGAAGTGGACACATAATCTCTCCTACGTGTATCAGATAGCTGACGTGGCCTTATATACACTAAAAACACTCAAACGATGTCGTTTAAGCCAAAAATAAAATCATGTTGAGAGGACCAATATGAAACTTTAATGAAACATAAAGGACTAATATAAAACTTCAATGAAACATAAAGGACCAATATAGAACTTCAATGAAACATAAAGGATCAATATAGAACTTCAATGAAACATAAAGGACCAATATAGAACTTCAATGAAACCTGAAGGACAAATATAAAACTTTTGGGAAACATAAAGGACCAATATAAAACTTTTGAAAGATAAAGGACCAATTTAAAACTTGTGTGAAACATAAAGGACCAAAATGGGTATTTGACCAACTTTTAAAAGATAAAGGACCAATTTAAAACTTGAGTGAAACATAAAGGACCAAAATGGGTATTTGACCAAACAAAAAAGTGGCAGTTTGTTCGGCTTGAGTCTTATCATGTGAAATAGCTATCAGGGGTAATCCAGATTCGCCTCAGTATCAACATTTGACATAAAGAATGAAGCGGAGCTCAATTATCATTGAAGAAGCAAGGTATAGATGAAATCATGAAACAATTTCTCATAGGCATGAAAGAAATCAACGATGACGAACCTCGAATACTATCAATTCCCTTCCGCACCAACAAGGCCTTCGATAAAGTGGGTTTTGAGGGCTCAATTTTGGGCAAATGACGGGGAGGGTGAAGTTGAAGGGTTTGAACGCCGTTAGGGCAGGAAAGCACAGCTGAAAATGGAGTTGGTGGAATCGGAGAAAAGGGCTTTCGCCATGGACTCGCACTCCAGCAGAAGGCGATGAATGGTTTTTTGATCCTTTGAATTTGATAGTTGATGTGGGCCGTATCTAACCTGGTTTGCGAAAGTTGAACATCAAAGTGAAATATGCGTATAGGCACAGGACCCGTTTGGTTGAATGACGAGGCAAATTAATATTTAGTTTTTCATTGATCAAATTATTATTTAGTTTTTAAATTTTAAAAAAATGTGAAGCCATGTAGCAGGCTGAGCTCTCGTTCGTTAACAAAATTAATCAGACAAATCGCTCCACCAACTAAGAATGGCCATGCACCACCACCCATAGAATCAAGAAAGAGCTCTTAGTCTGTCAATCCTTACTATGTATGGACCACGGCCAACAGTCGCGAGACAATTTATACCGAAGGGATGGCCGTTGCCATCAAATGGCAGCCTATCACCACAACCACGGCCAACAGTCGCGAGGCAAATTATACCGAAGGGACGGGTATATGTTGTCCCTTCGAAAGGTTATCCATTCGTGAGGTGTTTGCTTTGTCGGATGACCATTCTCCGGTGACTCCCCCAAAACAAACCACATCCCATGTGCACAAAGTCACACGAGCAAATGGAGACATCCAGTGGAGATAATCGAGCAATGCAAGGCATGTATTTCTAAGGGACAACCATTTACATCCGTACGCCACCATTACCCACAAACCCGAACACCACTCGATTGGATCAGTTGATAGAATTGTGACGTGAAAAATTGTATTACATCTCAAATCATTTTATCCACATGTCACAATCCTATTGGCCAAAATTACATTGCATGCATGGAACAAGTTGCATTATATACTCATCCTTTAAAAAAATATTATTTAATCTTTGAATTTGTAACTCTACAACTATTTAGTTTTTTGGACGTTACTTGTTAAATAACTGAGTAACATGGTCGTTAATTGCAAACATGGTTGAACTCCTCTCCTCCTCGCTCGTCCTCCTGTGTTATCGAAAACTGGATTGATGAACCTCCTTCCCCTATTCTCAGAGCCAAGTTTTGCTTGATGTGCAGCTATAACGGCCATATCATACCTCATTCTCATGAAAAAATTCCCTCCTATGTCGGCGGCGACACCCACATCATCGTCATTAATGGCATAACATCAGCAGTTAACAGCCACATCCTCAATTATTTAACAGGTAAAGTCCATGGATCTTTTTTTATAACGTAAAGTCCATGGATCTAAAAAGTTGACATAGTTACAAATTTGGAAACTAAATAGTATTTTTTTCAAAATTTGAGGATTAAATAGTAGTTTGACCAATAATTCAGAGACTAAAAAGTAATTTATCTCTTGCTTTTTTTAAAAAAAAGTTTGCCGCTTAAAAAATTGATTGTTTTGAAATGACTTCTTAAACAAGTGTGGACCCCGTGCCCTACACAGTTTAATTTTTTTTTTATGTATTAAGACATTAGTAATGAACATTTTATTATTAAAGTTAGAGTATATTACACTCTCCACTAGGGATTGCACCCACTACGTGCAGTCCCCGCCCTGCCATCCCCAAAGTCTCCCCATCCCCGATCCCCGCCGTGGGAAGAAATTTGTCCCCATCCCCGTCCCCGCCCTCCCCACGGCTCCCCGCGAGGACCCCGAAATATATTTAAAAAAATAAAAAATATATATAAAAAAATATGAGTTGACTTAATCTTAATAAAAAAGCAACCTATAAAATTACATAAAAAATGTCATATTAAATTAATCTAATAAAAAAGCAACCTATAAAATTACGACGATCAGGTGGTCCACTTGTATCTATATTGGAGTCTCATTTGTTTTATTTTTACCCTAACACTTTGTATAATGAATTCCAATTCTTACATGCTAAAGTAATGGTTTCCTTTTTGTTCTAATCTAGTCGTCCCCTATGGTTCAATTTGTAGGCAATCCATACAGTCATGATATGATAAGCAAAAAATTAATCAGAGGCATCCTAGGTCTTATTACTTCAAGTAAAATAATAAAATAGTAAAATAAAATAAATTAGAAATTTAAATAAATTGGGAAAATTGAGAAAATTGGAAAAATTACCTCTAGGCTTGATTTGGGTTAGGATTAGAGGATTAGGATGTTTGTTGGAGGTTTTGGGATCACTCACCGTGAATGATGGCGAGTTAGCCGGCGGCGAATGGCGCGGTGGCGACAGTGGTGGCTAAGGGTCTCGGGTTTGGCTTGGAGATGGTGAAGGAGTTGGTGTTTGGAGAAAAACTTGGGTTTTACTGTGGGGGTCACGACGTGTTGATTGGTGGTGTTTATTGGTGGGTGGCGGCATGTGGCGGTTTGGATGGTGGCCGAAGCTTTGGAGAGGGATGGCTATGGAGTTTAGGGTTTGGTTGGGTTTGAGGAAGAAGAGGAGTGGGAGTCGAGGTCGTCGAAGAGGAAGAAGAACGATATTGGGGTTGAGTAAAACGACACCATTTTACTTAAGTCTAAAAAAATGTGTTGGGGCTTGTTTGATATTACTCTCTTGGTCCTCAATGTTTGCACAAAGTTTAATATTGGTCATCAACGTTTCAAAATATTATTTTTGGTCCTCAACATTTTTTGTTTTGGTCAAAATTAGCCCTCTAGCATAACATCTGTCTGGTTTTGTCATTAAATGCTGACGTAGAAGGCTTATGTGGTACACCCTCTCTCCTACGTGTCATATTTAAATGACATGGCACCCTCTCTCACTCGAACTCAGCAAAACGACGGCGTTTTGATTCATTTAAATATAACAAAACCGGACAAAACGGCGCCGTTTTGCTGAGTTGGAATGAGAAAGGGTGGCATGTCATTTAAATATGACATGTAGGAGAGAGGGTGTACCACATAAACCTTCCACGTCAACATTTAATGGTAAAACCAGACAGATGTTACGCTAGAGGACCAATTTTGATCAAAACAAAAAACGTTGAGGACCAAAAATACATTTTGAAACGTTGAGGACCAATATTAAACTTCGTGCAAACGTTGAGGACCAAAATAGTAATTTGGCCCAAGTTATTTTTACTCGGCACAACGAGTGGCTTAAAAGTGGGGTTATTTGGGAAGGGCACATGCATTCGCTGTAGCGAGCGAGGTGTTTTGCAAGCTTTCGCCACAGCAAGTGAGGTAAAATTTCCAATTTCTCTTTCATTGATAAAAATAAAAATAAAAAATAGAAAGAAAAATTAAAAAAAAATAAAGATTACTTAATCCTACTCGGTTGGCCTCTTATCTTGTCTAGCACAAGAGAAGAGACAATTTTGTCCTCATGGTGGATCAAATTTCTCTTTGAAATACTTCGTAGTACCCTTGGGCCAACCCACCTTTTTTTTGAAATTTTTTAATTCTAACTTTTTTTAAAAAAAGAAATCTATATTTTTTTTGTACATTTTTTTAATGAACTAAGAAATTTAATATAATAAAATAAAAGAAAAGATTTATCATTCATCATGTCACTCACAAATAGTTAAAAATAAAACATTGAAAGTATCAAACATAGTCAAAATATCACAATATTATTCATTTCTTTTCCTCCTGGCTCCTGCAAATATGGTAAAAAATAAAAATATCACAAAAAGAAAGAAACATGATTAGGAATTATGTATTTTTAAATTTTTTTTTTAAGTTAGGTGGGTTACGGGCCAACCCACCTAACCCGGTCGGGTTCGTCCAACCCGTTTAATAAACGGGTTGGAATTTTGAAACCCAACCTACCAAATTGGTGGGTTAAACGGGCCAACCCATCAGGTTGGACCCGTTTTGACAGCTCTACTTAGGATTAATCGATGATTCCCTGGCAATGGCAATAATTTGATCCCTCGTAAATTTGAATCACTCCGAATCGAAATGCCAACCGGTCGTCACAGTTGTGATCAAATAAAACCTCAAAGTAGCATAAGGCCAACCCAAGGGTCGAATCTCTCGCAGAATCATCGTATTAACCCTACAATTAGTTAGTATCTAAAACTAGCAAGTTCTCACAGAATGAAATAGGATACAATGGCTATGAAATATATTGAATGAAACATGTCCCCAAGAAGAATAGAACTCGGCAATTATAGGCAATCAAAATATATTCAAGTATAATTAATTCATTTAAAGTTTATCCTATTCATGATAGTCATGCATTACGAAAGCCTATCTAATGAGAATGTATCCTCAACTGGAAACATCAGTAACATGTATAAAAAGATTTTATGATATTATTAAACGAACAATCGTCCAACTTGATCTCTTCCAGGGGCTTGCTATGAGTTCTTGCTTGGGTTTCGGTTCCTACACTTGGAATATATCTTCCCATTGATCCCTGTTAAGCCTGCAGCACTTAGGGTATATTTGGATTGGGGATTAAGGAGGAGAAGTGCAGGGAAGGGGAGACTTTCAAGATATCTTCCCCTTGTTTGGAAAGATAAAAATTGGAGGAGAAGATAATGGAAGATCAAGCATTAATCCTCCACTATCCTTCTCCTTCACAAATTCAAGATACCCCAAATTGGGGTATTTTGGAGGAGGTATCAACATCCAAACAAGGGGAGGACATATGGAAGGTTAACCTTCCCTTCCCCTCCCCTCCCTTCTCCTCTAATCTCTCCCCTTCCCTTCCCCTCTTAATTCCCAAACAAACCCTTAATCCCTTCTCCTCTAATCTCTCCCCTTTCCTTCCCCTCTTAATTCCCAAACAAACCCTTAATCCCTTCTCCTCTAATCTCTCCCATTCCCTTCCCCTCTTAATTCCCAAACAAACCCTTAACAAAAATCAAACATACCTATCCAATATTCAACATATTTTACGAATAATCAAGAATATCAATAAATAGTGCTTTTTATGGGTATTTTATCACATTTTTTGCTTTACTCCTTATGTCAGAATATTCAACATTTTTGGTGTAAAGTCATATATATATATATATATATATATATATATATATATATATATATATATATGTCTATAATTTGTGCTATTTAACACTCTAAAGTAAGGTTGATTTTGGGTGCGATCAGAGTTACCGATCAATTTTTGGCGCTGCTGCCGCGGAGGTTATCAATAAGGATTTAGGAAATTAATGATTGAGATTGATCTTTTCTTCTCTCTATCTTTATCTTTATTTTCTTTATTTTATTTTATTTTTCTGAGTCAGGACTTCCTATTTTTGTATTTTATTTTATTTTGCTAGGGAGGTTACAGTTCCAGAGAAAATCGCCACTATCTCACTCACTTACAGGGTAACATCCTGCCCTAATTTAAAATGAATTTCCTAAATTAATTAATTGGATTTATTTGATTTTTGTGTTTAATTGCTTAAGTGAGTGTGTTTGCTAGAGATTAGGATTAGAAATCCTAATTTGGAGTGGATAGAAACTTAGAAATGAAGAAAGATAGGTTCAAAAACCCTAATTTAAGCCATAGGGACTGAATTGAATGAAAAATTGTTCTTAAAGCCTTTTGAACAAAAATGAACAAATTGGGTAGAGGAGATTGGTGAGACCCAAATTTTGGTAATCCAAGACGCTCTAGAAACACCCTAAGACCTAATGAGGGAACCGTACCCAACCCTATGATAAATCCTAAATCCCCAAATTTTCTCTAGTAAAAATTTAGGGACCACATCGTAAAGAATTTAAAAATGGACTTAGACACCCTATACCTAATTAAGGCCACGGGAAAAATGTTTTTGAGCCACCCAAGCACACCCTAAACCCTCATTAGTCAGCCTAATATGTGTCAACATGAGAATTAAGGAGGGATGAAGCTTTGACACCTCACTCTTTCATGCAAATCACAATAATTTCATCCACTCACTCCCTAAGACAACTTTAAGCACAAAACCGAGAAGCCAAGACACCCAACCAGCAAACCATCACCCACACTTGCAAGATAGAAGAGAGAGAGAGAGAGAGAGAAAGAGAGAGAGAGAGAGTGAGTTGAGGGCTGGAACTCAAAAATTAGGAGCAAGGAAGAAGGGAAATCGAGAATTAAGAGCTAGAGCCTCCATTCTTGCTTGAGCTTGGGATAGCATTCTTCACACTTTGATTTGGAAAATTTGCAAGGTAACCCATGTTTACCCTTCCTGTTACTCTTAATTCCAAGAAGCATCCACCTTTAATGGTGGTATAAGTCTCAAATTTGTGATTCATTTCCTATTCTAGTGATGTTTTGGGGTTTTGGGCATGCTTGCTTAAAAGTATGATATCTCTTTCAATTCTTAACCAAATTAAGTGAATAAGGTGTCCTTAGAAATATCTAATTTTGAATGGATTAAATTCATGTATGGTCCATGATATCCGTACAGCACTTATTGGTCTGAGAAGTGACTGCTTCGAATCAGGACTCTGTTTGATAAGTGATTCTGTTTGAAACTGTATTTTCTGTTCTATGAGGTTCTAGGTTCTGAAATTTTGATATTTTGGATTAATCTAATGTATGAACATATGATAAAAATTAATTTGTAGAATTCCATGATTTGATGATAGTTTCTGAACTCCGAACCTACTATTCTAAATACAACTCTGATTTGGATAACTAGTTTGCTTGAAACTGTATTTTCTATTTTGTGAGGTTCTAGATTCTGAAATTTTTATATGTTGGAGTAATCTAATGTATGAACATATGGTAAAAAGGAATTTGTAAAATTCATGATTTGATGATAGTTTCTTACCCCTGAACCTACTGTTATGAACACAACTCTGATTTAGATAGCTAGTTTTCTTGAAACTGTATTTTCTATATTTGAGAGGTTCTAGGTTCTTAAATTTTTATATGTTGTATTAATCTAATATATGAACATATGGTAAAAAGAAATTTGTAAAATTCCATGATTTGATGACAGTTTCTGGCCTTTGAACCTATTGAGTTAAACACAACTTTGATTTGAATGACTAGTTTTCATAAATCTGTATTTTCAATTCTGTGCAATTTTGAGCTTTGAAATTTTAATATGTTGTAGTCCTCTTATGGATAAACACATGGTAAAAGGGAATTTGTGAAATTCCATGTTTTGATGACAGTTTTTGACCCCTAAAACTATTGGTTTAAACACAAACAATGATTTGTTGTTATGTTTTTCTTGACCTTGTATGGGACTGTTTTTGAAGACTTAGGCCCCAAAATTTTGATATGTTATGGTAATTGAACCCATGAATAAATGACAACAAATAATGGGTGAAGAATGGTGTTTTAATCAAGTAAAAAACATGCTAAGAACCAAGGGTACATAAATGAATTTTCCTTATTTATAAGTGAATGCATTTGACATGTTCTTGCTGCAATTCTGTGTTTTTGCTGTGGGATTCAAGTGGAATCATGAAACTGGGTTTGTGCAGCCTGATAATGATGTTAATGCATGAGTGAAAGAAGTTATAATTGAGTAGGAAGGTTGAAATCATAAAATTAGTCATTTAAGGTACTTATATGCATTGATTCTTCCTTTTGTGACTTTGTTTGTAAAACTATGCTTTCTTGAACTGATATATGCCTCAATTCTAGTTGTGCAAGTTTGATTTACTATTTTGATAGTTTGCATAAGACTTTTGAATGCTAAAAATGTCTAGAATGCAAAATAAGCTTCAATAGGGACTAAAGTGCATGAAAATCTTAATTTTCTGATTTATTGCAAACTTACTGTTCCTGATATGAACTAAGCATGATTTCTATTTGAGAGTGTTGTTTTGGTATGCCATATATGTTAAATGCTCTATGTGTGGATATTGAGCTAAATTAGACATGAAATTAGGCTTAAAATTGGAAAGAATCAATAAAAGGACTAGGTTGATAGTTTTTTATTCTTTGAAGCATGAAATGAAAAAAAATAAGTATGACTTGAGCTGGATATGCTAGTCTACACTGTAATTATCATGTTTCTAAGTTGAGTTGTGAATTCAGATGCCTGAATGAGAAAATATGAAGGTTACTTGCATCGTAAGTTAAGTGTTGACTTTTCTTGACTTTGCAACTAAGTTGACTTAAATGTTGTATTTCATTTAAGTGTGTGGCATCCATGTATATGGTGATAAATACATGACTGTTTGTGAGATAAATGTGAGAAAATCATGCATGAGAAGTGTATATGGCATTTTTGAGAATATTTGGCATTTGGGATGTCAAAGAATTGGCCACTGGGGTCAATCTGATGGAAATTTTACAATTGAATAAACATTACCTGGAAAATTTTATATATATGATCTGGATGGAAAGGACACACTAGGTTGGCTAGGAATGCGTCTGGGACATAGCTGTCTAGCAACTAGTGAGGAAAGATTCCAGTCCGGGACTGGTGATCCTAAGGTTCTAACTTATGCGCACACGGGGGGACGCTCTGGGATGTTAGGTAATTCTTCCTGTGTAACGTCTTAGTTTCTTAATTGATTTTTATTGCGGAATTAGGTTATTTGACTTAACTCTTAAAATACCGGTCCAATTTTTTTCTTTTCTTTTCTTTTAGGAGTATTAAAAGTTAAGCTTTACCCCAAGGATCGTTTACTCTTGTTTGGTTATTTAAACCTAAGAAACTAGTAGTTACGTGTTTGTTACTCTCGCGCTCTCCTAAAAGTCATTTTTAGCATATATACAGATATTCTAATCATATAAGATGAGGTTCTAACCTCCATGCATTACCTACCATGTATAGTCTAAGCATACATTTATATATACATATATAAGTTCAGTAGTTAGTGGCACCACTACAAAAAAAAACAAGATTTTAACGTCGGTCATCTAGCCACGGTTGCTGCAACCGTGGCTAGATGCAATTGTGTTCATTATTTAACCATGGTTACTTACCCACAGTCATAACCGTGGGTAAAGTGCAAGAATAATTAAAAAAAAATTCATTTTGGCGCTCAATATAGGCGCTCTTTTTTATTCCCATTCACGACTCTTCATTTTCTTTCTTTCACTTTACCCATTTCTCGCCTAAACCCGTTCCTCCGTGGTGAACGATAGCGGTGAACAACAACGGTGTTGGCGGCGTCAAGCGGCGCTAACGGCAGCGAGCAGTTCTGACGGCGGCGAGTGGTGCTCATGGCGGCGAGTTAATCTTCGTGGTCCTCTTGGTATGCGACTACAATCTCTGGCCTAATCTCTACCCTTTCATCTTCTACTCTCTTTCCGTGGAGGACAACGGTGAAGGAGGACGCTCGAATGGTGAACGGTGCATAGGTCGGCGAGGTAGGTCTGAATGATTTCATTAAATCATATCTCTCATCTTTGCCTTCGATTTCCTCTTTGATTCCCTGTGTTTTTCTTTTTTTTCTCTTGTGTTCATTTTCATTGTTGTTTAGTCTCTCGTTAGGGTGAACGACGGCGGAACTAAAGAATGGTGAGCGGCACTTACGTTAGCGAGGTAGATCGGACTGATTTCACTAAACTACATGTTTCATCTTTGCCTCATATTTCCTCTTTGATTCCCGACATTGGTTCTCTGTTTCGATCTCTCTCTCTCTCTCTCTCTCTCTCGGATTTCACTAAACTACATGTTGGGACCTATGTGGAGACTTTGCTTGTGTCATTGGTTCATGAGTACATTGGGAAGCAGAGGAATTGGTTTCTTGATAAGAATCTGAATAGGAGAAGATTGGAGTATATATTATTACTTTCTTGTTAGTGTTCATGTTCAAGTAGATAAGTGAATTTACCAATTTTAATTTTTATATTTATACTTTATCATCCATGTGTTCAAACCCACAATGAAGTAAGAAATATGTTCTTATTTCAAAGATGATGAACGGTGAGGATCTGTTGCTGAAAATTCTAGTATGTGTGCAGCTGTTTAGATTGAAATTCTAGAATTTCCTATAAGTGGTCTCCACCTGTGAATCTCTAGGTATATATATATATATATATATATATATATATATATATATATATATATATATATATATAATAATAATAATAATAATAATAATAATAATAATAATAATAATAATTTGTGTTGATATAGGTAGCTTTTCAATTTAGGATTAACATTCTACTGTGTACAAATTTACTAAGAGACTAAAATGAAACTATATCTTCTTGGTTTCTATACTTGCAGTTCATCAGGAATTTTCAGGAAACAAATGGCGCTAGAACTGGGTGGGGTGCTGGTGACTGCATATTTAATTATTTATTGTGGATTTTGATAACTAGCTTTGACTATTTATATTTCTTTTCATTAGTTATTATGTTAAATAGTCGACCCCACCTAGTGGAAAAAGGCTTTAATTGTTGTTGTTGTTTCGTGTGTTTCTTGACAAGAAAATTATAGACATTTAATTTAGTATTCCTATTTGTTTGTGTCAGATGTAATATAAATACTATAAGTTTGCTCATGTTTGGGTTAAGGATGATGTTGAGTTTCTTGTAGGCTTTCATTGGAGTGCAAGGCTTTTGGGTGGAGATGGGAATTTGGTAGATAAGATAGAGAGAGAAGGCGAGTGTGGTTGTGTAAAAGAGATTGGGAAGGGGAAGTGAGAAAGAAGAGAGAGACATATTGGCAATGGAGGGAGGAAAGGAATATTGGTGTGTAGAGGAAGTAATTAATGTGGTTTGGTTTTGTCTAGATGTAGGAGCCGCAAAGGAATTATCATTAATCAGACTATGTTGGGAATTGGCATAAATTGAAATTGAACTCACCATTTAGAAGAGAGTTTGTAAAATGAGAACTTTGCAAATATGTTTTTTTTTTCTTAATTTTCTACTTATCTACCAACGTGGTTAACACAATTAGCTAAGAATTTCGATAAAAGCTTTTGCTATGTTCCTAGCTTTGTTGTCTATAATTTTTGGCATGACCTCTTTGGGATCTCTACTACCAGCAGAGTTGGTGTACCCTAATAATTGTGGCACTAGTTGCTATCTCGTCTAGTAGTGTATTTGTCTCTATTTCTACTTTGCTGTTGTATTGTCGTTGGTCTGTATGAACTCTGTTTATTAATATTTGCGCCACTTTCAACAAAAAAAATTAAGAAAATAAATATTTTATTATTATTATTATTATTGAAATATAATAATAATAATTAATTTCTAATTACTACATTCATAAGGTGTAGAGTAGACGAACCCAAATAGGTTCATCTATATTTTAAAAATTGAAAAAACAAAAGGTTTAGGTCATAGTTCGCATTTAATGTGGTAATGTCGTACTGGTAAGGCCAAGGGAGAGGTTTGTTATAAAGCGTACACCTTTATTATATGTCTATGGATATAATAATAATAATAATAATAATAATAATAATAATAATAATAATAATAATTTGTGTGGATATAGGTAGCTTTTTAATTTAGGATTAACATTCTGGTGTGTACAAATCTACTAAGAGACTAAAATGGAACTATATCTTCTTGGTTTCTATACTTGCAGTTCATCGGGAATTTTCAAGAAACAACTGGCGCTAGAACTGGGTGGGGTGCTGGTGAGTGCATATTTAATTATTTATTGTGGATTTTGATAACTAACTTTGACTATTTATATTTCTTTTCATTAGTTATTATGTTAAATAGCCGACCCCACCTAGTGGAAAAATGCTTTAATTGTTGTTGTTGTTGTTGTTGTTGTTTAGTTATTATGTTAAATATAAGAGACTGAATATAAATAAAACTGTTTGCCGTGTGTTTCTACTAACTTTATACTATCTTTATTAGATAGGAGAGATTATTTAAGACACTGTACAGAATTTCTCTTTATCATATCTTAGTTTCTCAAAGATGCAGATGGAATGGAATCTGAAATAACATTAAAAATAAAATATACTTCAAATACCATAGCATCAACTTTATATGACTTGTTTAGCTCTATAGAAAACAAAGGAAGTAAAAAGATAGAAGTTCATCAAAGAATAATCCCATATTATAAAATTGCTGATTTACTTTGTCTAGACTACTCGAAGATATAGATGAAATAGTAACTAAGATATTACAGGTACCACAATATCAGTTTTAGCATGACTTATATTTGTTCTATAGAAAACAAATAGGTAAGGTTACTGATTTTTTTCCCATAAAGACTAACAAATGGCATTTTCCTAATTGATTTATAAATATATTTTATTGACTTGTTAAACTTTTTTCTTTGAAATCTCTTTGGTCTGATACTATCTTTCTTTTTGTATGTTGTTTATCACCAAATCATCTATTGTTGTACATATCACCTTCACCAATAATGGTCCAATTACACTCCCTTAAATACATGGAAACACTCCATTCAAGTTTGTCGATATTTTGATCTTTTTCATGTTAAATACATGGAAAGTTGAATATATATATATTAGTTTAACGAATATAATTCAATTTTCAGGTTGACGCTGTTCTTTGTTGTCCCCCCCCCCCCTTCACTTCTTGTATTTCAGTGAAGAAGAACAAGTTGTTAGAGTTATTATCCAACAGGTTAGAGAATTTTTTTTATGAAGGTTAGAGATTTTTAGATGTAAATCATTTGTAGTTTACAACTAGTTGAGTTGTGTAAGATATTACCTAAATACGACTAGGACTAAAGTATTTACTTTTCATAATTTTTTTATGCAAATTATTTGCAGTTTATTCCTTTTCTAACATGAACTATATAATTGTATGTAAGTATTTATTTTGTATTGTATTAATTATCTCCACAAATATATAGGTGTAATAATGGATAGAAGTTGGATTACGAAGCCACGCTATACACCTGAATATGTATATGGGGTAGAAGGTTTTCTTGATTTTGCTTTCTCTAGGCCTCATGTAAGAGGAGTTGTGAAATGTCCATGTCTTAAATGTTGCTTCAAAAAATGCATAACAAGGGATGTCATGTTTGATCACTTGATATGTAATGGGTTCCCTTTGGGATATACTAGTTGGGTTAGGCATGGGGAAGACATAGAAGATGATGCTCCTACTAGGCCTTTAGTACAACAAGTGGAGCAAGTAGAAGGAGATATGCAAGATTCATTACATGATGCCTTTGGAGTCTTTAGAAGAAATAATGAGGAAGTAGGGCCATCCCACCCTCCAATTATTGAAGTGCACAATGATGTCACTAATGGGCTAAATGAAGAAACACGAAGGTTTAATGACTTAATCAATGATGAAAATCAAGAATTATATGAAGGTTGTACGAATTATTCGAATTTTTCTTTTTTGGTGAAGCTTTATCACATTAAGTGTTTATGTGGAGTGACTGATAAAGCTTTGGACATGATCTTAGAATTATTGCGGGATGCATTTCCAAATGCAAGACTACCAAATTCATTTTATGATGCCAAAAAGACCATAAACAAGTTAGGTCTTGATTATCAAACTATTCATGCATGTCCAAATGATTGTATGTTGTATTGGGGGGATGATGTTGATCAAGAGAAATGTAAAAGATGCAATACTTCTAGCTGGAAGAAAAATGCAAGAGTGGATAGTAATAATTGACTTACAAGAAATAAGAAAAGAAAAAACAAACTTGCAAAGGTTTTGTGCTACTTTCCACTTACTCCAAGATTACAAAGATTATTTATGTCTTCCAAAACAGCTAAGCATATGAGGTGTCATGCTACAGAGCAAAACTTAGATGACCTTCTAAGACATCCAAGAGATGGTGAAGCTTGGAAGTCATTTGATGTTCAATATCCTGGTTTTGCTGCAGAACCTAGAAATGTGAGGCTTAGGTTGGCAAGTGATGGTTTTAATCCATTCAGTGTAATGAGCACTAATTATAGCATTTGACCAGTTGTTTTGACTGCATACAATCTTCCACGATGGATGTGCATGAAGCAAACATCTTTCATGTTATCTATGATCATACCTGGGCAAAAAATGCCTGGTAATGACATTGATGTTTATTTGCAGCCATTAATTAAAGAGTTGCTTGATTTGTGGGTGGATGACATTGATACATATGACTGTTCAACTAATC
The DNA here is from genome assembly GCA_014851425.1 of Senna tora. Classification (NCBI taxonomy): domain Eukaryota; kingdom Viridiplantae; phylum Streptophyta; class Magnoliopsida; order Fabales; family Fabaceae; genus Senna; species Senna tora. The sequence goes on from CM026269.1 coordinate 28,018,358, forward strand.
AAATGTTTAGAATGCGAGCGGCATTGATGTGGACTATAAGTGACTTCTCGGGGTTAGGTAATTTGTCTGGATGGAATACTTATACAGGATATGCTTGTCCGGTGTGTAATTTTGATCAAGAACCTAAAAGACTTCCACATGGTAACAAGTGGTGTTTTATGGGTCATCGTAGATTTTTACCAGACCAACATAGGTATAGACTCAATAAGAATCGTTTTGATGGGACTGTGGAGAGGTGGATGCCTCTAGACATGCCATCTGGAGCTATGATACTTAATCAATTGGATAGTGTCAATGTGACAGTAGGTAAGAATCCAACTTCAGATAAAAAAAAGAAAAGGACACGTGAAAATGTTAGTGAAGGAGAGACCCAACAGTGGAGGAAGAGAAGTGTATTTTTTAGTTACCATATTGCGTTAATAATAAGTTGAGACACAATTTAGATGTGATGCATATTGAAAAAAATGTTTGTGATAATGTCCTGTACACTTTGTTAAATGAAGTTAAAAAGACAAAGGACAACTTGAGTGCTCGAAAGGATCTACAACATTTAGGATTAAGACCAGAGTTATGGCCAGATGCCAATGGTAAGTATAAACTTTCATGTTTTACCATGACAAATGCTCAGAAAGATGTTTTCCTCCAAACGTTGAAGGATGTGAGAATGCCAGATGGTTTTGCATCAAATATTTCAAGATGTGTGGACACAAAACATCGTAAATTGTCTGGCCTAAAAATTCATGATTCACATGTACTTCTAGAGCATTTACTTCCAGTAGCACTACGAAATGCACAAATTAATCCTAAGGTTACTGCAGTTGTGTTAGAACTAAGCTTATTTAGGAAATTGTGTTCTCATGTATTGGATGTGAAAGAGCTAGATAAAATGCAAGAAAGAATTGTGATTACACTTTGTCAAATGGAGATGTTGTTTCCTCCCTCTTTCTTTACCATTATGGTTCATTTAGTTGTCCATTTGGTAGTTGAAGCAAAACTTGGAGGTCCAGTTCGTAACCGGTGGATGTAATCTACAGAACGGTATTATTTTTAACTTTTCTACCAAATTTCCTTGTCAAAATCCATTTTTATACATTTTCTAACAACTCTTAACAATGAAAATAGGTACCTTGGACATAGTAAGTCTTATGTAAGAAATAGGGCACAACCAAAAGGCTCTATTGTGCAAGGCTACCTTGGTGAAGAGATTTTAACCTTTTGCTCAAGGTATTTACATGATATAGAAACAAGGTTTAATAGGCCACGTCGACATGACGATGTATGTTATGAGAACTCTCGAGCACATCTTTTTCCACAATTAGGTCAATCAGTCAGGGCCATCTTAGATTTTCAACTGACACAACTTGAGAAAGTGCAAGCGCATCGTTGTGTCTTATTCAATTGTAAAGAAATTGATGGGTTTGTTTAGTAAGTATTATTTTCAATTAACTCATTTTAATAACTTATGTGGAAAATGATGTTATCAATGGCTAACATTAGCAATATATCTCGGAGACAATACAGAGATGAGGTGAAATATAGGCTCCGTCGTCAAACTAGATCTGCGATAGCAATTGACAAACACGTCGCCAAAAATTTTGCTAGTTGGTTCAAAGAATATGTGAGATTTAATGATCTTGTGATTAAATTATTAGTTAACATTCAAAAACCAAAATGCTCGTAAAAGTACTTTCTTTTTGTCATAGATTGAGAAGGATGACAATGCAAATATTTCAAATGAACTGAAAGTACTTGCACAAGGTCCACAAGTAAGGTCTAGGAGATTTAGTGCATTCAACATCAATGGTTATAGATTTCGTACATTGGCAAGAGAAGAAGGTTTGAAAACCCAAAATAGTGGTGTATGGGTGTCATCAGAAACTAGATGTTATGCAAGTGCAAAAGATGAGAATGTTGCGCTGGCTGATCTCTTATACTATGGAAAATTAGTAGACATAATTGAGTTGAATTACTATGGTCAAATGAAAGTTGTTCTTTTCAAATGTTTGTGGGTTAATACTAGAGGGATAAAAAAGGACGAGTTTCAATTTAACTTGGTTAATTTTTCTCGTCTAATCCATACGGGAGATCTTTTAGATGATAAACCTTACATATTGGCTTCACAAGCACAAATGGTTTTTTATGTTGATGACAAAACCAATCCACCCTGGAACATTGCAATACATGTGAAACCTAGAGATTTGTATCAAATGGGTGATGAAGCAGAAATAGAGAAAGAAGCTAGTGGTCATCTCTTGCAGCAGCTAGTTCTAGAACAGCAAATAAATTCTATTTTTCCTGATGATATTGATAATTTACAAATATTAAGAGACGATGGAGAACAATCCCTTCATCAAGTAACTAACAATGCTGATGTTGATGCTAAGATTAGTGATGGAGAAGACATGGTTTGTTTATTTTTGCATTTTACTATTGATTCATATTTGTGTACTCAAATATTTCGTGGGTATTCAAATGCCTGAAGATATTACACGTGAAATACCACAATCTCCTTCACATGTAATATATTGATTAATTTACAAAGTAATATATTTACTTTAAAATTTTAATGTTGAATCTCATCATCAATGCATGATTTTTCAGCCACTTGATCTTGGTAGTGCAGAGGCATCACCATTACGTAGACAATCATCTGAAGCAAGCCATGCCCCCTAATTATGCCAACTGTCTTGCCAAGCACGAAATTGAGAAGAATTTTGGCTTCACTCTTTTTGGAGACTTCTAACTTTTGTTGTTGCAGCATTTCTAGCTTATGTTGTTGGTATAGTCAGTTCTCATAGGACCAATGCTATCTTGGTGTCTACATGGAGTTCTTTTAATTTGAATATTTTGGTGGTGAAGCTTTATTTTAAATATTGCTATGTATGTTGTTATTAATTGTTTGACTCACTTTGTGTTAAAGGCTTTCTGGACACTTTATGTGCATTTGGCCTGTGTTATTTTATATGTATGTTCAAGACTTTGTATTGCACTCTTAATTAGTTTCAATATATCTCCTATCTTCACAAAAAAAAAACTTTTAGATCAAGGTTTATATGCATATATATGCTTATTAGGCATATGCAAAACAATAAAAGGGGGCAAAAATAAAATAGGGGGAAATTTAATATCTGTACATTTAGCGATGGTTAGAACCGTCGCTAAGCCCATGACATATACGATAAAAATTGCGACGGTCAAGACCGCCGCTACGTACAAGGAAGACTCTAGCGACGGTCAAAACCGTCGCTAGATGCTATGTTTAGGGACGGTTGCAACCGTCATTAGATGATGTGATTTAGCAACAGTTGCAACCGTCGTTAGATGGCGTGACTTAGCAACAGTTGCAACCGTCGTTAGATGGCGTGACTTAGCAACGGTTGCAACCGTCGTTAAGGCACAAATCCTTAAATCAAACATAAACTTTTAGCAATGGTTTCTAACCGTCGTGAGAACTTTTCAATGGTTAACGACGGTTATTCCCGCGGTTGGTATGACCGTCGCTAGAATCGGCGCGACGCTACACTTCACGACGGTCATAGCAACCGTCGCTAAGACCTCTAACGACGGTCAGAACCGTCGCTAGAGGCAATATTTGACTATCGCTAAAGACACTTTTTTTGTAGTGCACGCAGGCCTGAATAGTTAGTTTGGCACGTAGGCCATAGTCCAAAAGAAGTGTGACTTATAAGTCACAATCAAGAAGTCAGCTCCACTGCTAGCTACCCATCAGACATCCCTTCTAGATCCCAGGGATGATCACATCCTCTGAAGGGAAAAAGAAGAGAATGTTGATTGTCTTCAGTACCTGGAAGTAACCCAAGAGTGGCACTTCCATCAACTCCACCACTATCTCAAGTAGCAGGAGGTATCTAGGCATCTGAACACACTAACGTAATGAGATATATAATCCCAGTAACATAGATTACCGGTTTTCAAATACTAATTAGTGGTTCAGCTGCATTATGAAGAATACAGAAAACTTCCTTAACATTTATCAGATTCATACAACAAATAAGTGCAGTTCTTAACTTTTTATTCTCAATTACAAGATATTTCCACACATGGATGCAGGATATATATTCACAATGAAAATGCTTTAACATAGCAAAATCATACCATCTTTCCATTATATTGAGCAAACATATCAAATACTCAGTTTCTTTTTCAAAAGAATGCTTATTTTACCATCACATCTCTTTGGTCAGTCATGCCAAAGACCAGATCTCTCCAGGACCTGTACAACTGATCTAAACCATTACCTTACCATCAAAAGAAATATAATGAAATAGGACAAAACCGACTTACTAATATAAGTAAAGTCTGCCAATAAGGCACATACAATTACCTAACATTACAGGGCGTCCCCCGATGTGCGCACAAGTTAGAACCTTAGGATCATCAGTCCCGGATTGGATTATTTCCTCACTAGTTGCTAGACAGCTACGTCCCGGACGCATTCCTAGCCAGCCTAGTGTGTCCTTTTCATACAGATAATATAATATATATATTTTCACAAGTAATGTTTATTCAGTTGCAATCATCATTTTCAAATCATCTGCCTCTCCAAGGCATATTAGTGTTTCACAGTCTGCCTCTCCAAGGCATATCAGTATTTCACAATCTGCCTCTCCAGGGCATATCAATATTTCACAATCTGCCTCTCCAGCGCATATCAGTATTTTCACAAATCGCCTCTCTAAGGCATATTAGTATTTTCACAAATCGCCTCTCTAGGGCATATCAGTATTTTCACAAATTGCCTCTCTAAGGCATATCAGTATTTCACAAATGCATGCTAAAATATCTGGCTCTCCTGGGCATATCAATTCTCACAAATGCTGCTAAATCTCAGTTCCAGAATTGGATGCCACACACTTAAATAGGTTGCATAAATCAGGTCAACTTTTGCATTTAGTCAACATAACAAAGTCAACCACAAGTCAAACATTACTTGTACAACAAGAAACTTCCATAATTTCTGATACAAGCATCCAAATACTAGGGAATTTCACTAGGAGGACATTTATAATGCAATTAACAATTTCAGATGGCTACACAAGTAGAAAAATCATATTTTGGTCCCTACTTGCCCCAATTTTATCAAACTAGTCCCCATTCTCAAATTATTAAAATTAGAAGGCAATTTTAACAATTCAATCACATCCAAATACATACATTGGACATCCATCATTCACTGGACACATTCAGAAATTTTCCAATAGAAATTCACCAAAAATTGAGTCAAAATAAGAATTTTGGGATTTCTCTAGTTTTTCTATAAAAAAGGTCCCTATTGAGACTCAGTTTCATTTCTGGACTTATACAAGCTCAAAAAAAATCACAGCAAGTTTCATAAGGTCAAATAGGATTTGATCACACATTTCCCACAGTCAGAAACAGTTCAGAGACCATACTTTTGCAGCAAAACCCTAGCTTTTAGAATTTTCAAGAAAAAGTCCCTTAAGTATTAAAATATAGTTAGAGACCCTTCTGGTCTCCTCCAGCCCTGTAGAAAGTACTCAAACATCACATAAAGTATAAGGGGATAGCTAGCTACTCATACACTACAACAAAACACAGATTTACCCACGGACAAATCCGTGGGTAAATATGTGTTATTTTGTAGGTAAATGAGTTTACCTACGGAATTACCCACAGACAAATTCCGTGGGTAAAATTGGCGTGGGTAAAAATTTACCCACGAAATTTTGAGTCCGTGGAGAATTCCCTACAGATTTCCCACGGACCCATCCGTGGCTATTTTTCCCCACGGAAAGGTCCGTGGGAAATCCGTGGGGAAATAGCCACGGAATTTTTATTTTACCCACGGATTATTTCTTGGGTTACCCACGAATTTGATCCGTGGGGAATTTCATAAATTAGATTGGCTGTCGGTGAACTTCACCGGTCACCGGCAACCCCTCCGATCGCCGACCGGTCGCCAGCCATCGGCCACCAGCCACCTCCGACGACCCCTCCGGTGATCGGCCACCGCCATCCGCCCGTCGCTGCCAACTCCTCCGGCGAACAAATTATATTTCTGAAAAATTGCCTTTTGAGGATTTGAAGACAGGACACCTTGCATGATAATATTTAGATTTACCACTAGGCCATTTATCACATGTTGTTTACTTGATGTAAAATATTTTATATATATACATCTAAACTTTAAATAATAAACATTTACCCACGGATTATAAATTCGTGGCTAATTCCAAGAAATTGCCCACGAAAATTAATCCGTGGTTAATTTAACAAATTACCCACGGATTGGCCATGGAAATTAGCCACGGATTGTAAATCCGTGGCTAATTCCAAGAAATTTCCCACGGAAATAAATCAGTGGCCAATTAACAAATTACCCACGGATTGGCCACGAAAATTAGCCACGGATTTGTAAATCCGTGGCTAATCTGTGGCTAATTTTATGAAATTACCCACGGATTTGATTCTGTGGGTAAATTCGTGGGTAATTTTGAACAAAAAAAATTTATTTTTTTCACCGTTTTCCCACGGATTCCCCACAAATTACCCACGGAATATATTCCGTGGGTAAAATTTCGTGGGTAAATCCATGTTTGTTGTAGTGATACTCAACTCAGAATGCCCAATTTTTAACAAGGATAAGGAAACAATGAATTTCCTGCAATTTAGTCCCTATCACGACTCATTTTCCTATTTGGCTTTTGTCAAACCTGAAAGAGCTCACCCTAACCACTGGAAGGTCATTTATGGCTTTTGTAGCAAGTTCCCACAGTCATATCAGTACAGCATTGGATATTTTGTAGTAAAATGCCATTTTTTAGCATTCTTTAGGAAATGGGAGATTTGGGTGTACTAAGATCAATTCAAGGCACTTATGAATTTGATCATATTTTGGAATCAATATGATAAGTGTCTAGGGTGTAGAGTGACTACCCTATCCCATCATAATCTGAGTTCCCAACTTTTATACATGGAATCCCTAAGTTTAGTGCACTTGGGCTTCTAGTTTTGCCCTTTTTCATGAGCGAGTGCATTCTAACTTTTTCTGTGTTTCTATATAGTATAAGGAGACTGATTTTGGGTTCACTAATCCTCTATGGTTTCCCTATCCCATTTACATATTAGGATTCAGCTTCATGAACCAAAGATTGAGCTTTTGCCTATCCTAAACCTACTTGACTTCTCAAAAGTCTAAACTACTCAATTTTTTTCAGCTTCTTCTAGTTTTCCAACCCTTCACTATTATCTCAACTACTTTATTGCCTCCTTCTTACCCAATTCCCAGAATTGACAAGTTCTTCTCAAGTTCAGACTCTTTACTTTTCTAGGTTATTTTCCATAAACCTTGGCATTCCTCTCACTTTCACAGGTCTGAACTCACAGGGCACCAAGTCCCTTTCCATCAACCACTCATTTTATATCCTAAACACAGTGTGAGAACCAGGAAACCAAGCCTTAGGTTCATTTGACAACAATTCATTTAAAGCAGAAACACCCAAGGTTCCATTTTTTTACCATTTTAGCTATTAACCCATTCTACAGATTTCAATTTGATAGTGTCTCAATGCATCCAGAGGATCCACAAACAACATGTAACATGTATATCAAAAGAGAGAATTTCAGCAATTTAATAGCAAGCAATTCCAAGACAAAAACATATCAAAGGTCCATTTTTACAATTTCTAGGTTGAGGATTCTCAGAATTGATTCAACAACCAAACTTATGAATTATTCCCATTTTCTTATGTCCCCTAATTCATTTAACAGTCATCTTATTTCCCTACACTTATTCAAAACACAGCTCATCAGAAATCATAGAAACAGAAACACAATTTCATTTTTTTGAAAAATAGAGTTTCTGTCATTTACAGTTACTTCCAAGGCCATGAACAGCAATAAGGCAGCCTTGGATGATACATGCATTTAGGGATTGTTAAAGTATGTTCTCTTAGCTTTATTTTGATAGCTTAGTTGCACAATTTGGTTCAGAATCGAGTGAGTTATGCTTTGTGAAAGAAACGCTGCCCAAAACAGGGCTCAGATATGGCATCAAAGGAAAAATGGTCATAAAGCCTTATACCATCACTCTGGATGGATGCTTTTGACTTTATGGAGTAGAAGGAAGGGTAACCCTACGTTACCTTAAATTTCCAGAGAAAGAAGAAAGGGTTGGAGCTTCTGAAATCTCAAGTCAAGCTTGGTGGAGATCAATTCCTTAGTGTGTGTGTGTGTCTGAGTTTTCTGGCCTTCTGCTTGCTTTCCAGTTGCTAGGTTTTGAGCTTCAGCATGTCTCTCTTGCCTTGCCCCTCCATGAAACTCACTCTCACTTCTCTCTTCATTTTTCAAGTTCAGTTGGTAGCTTGTATCTTCCTCTCTCTCTCGCAGTTTCTCTATTTGTAGTAGGTTTGAGGCATGTGTGAGGAAATGATGAGGATTGCATGAGCTGATGAGGTTTCCAACTCCCAATCTTCATTAATCCTAATTTAGACACCTATTAAGCTGAGTAAGGGGAGTATTAGGACGTGTTTCGCTGGCCATTTAGTTCCTTAGTCTCAGTTTAGTTTCAATTGGATGGGGTGGGTCATGTGACTTTCTAAATTGAGTTGTAACACGTATTAGTTAGGTTTCTTGGCTTCTATTCTGATCAGGTCTTGTGTGGATGGCTACTTAAACGTGTTGGCAATGACTAGGACTTCATTTGGGTAGTTAATTTAAGCATTCAAGTTGGTATTTCAGTTACTATACAAAATGTGACACTTAGTGATTTTAATTAGGTTTTTAATTCCCTTTATTTTGGTTTTAAGATGTGTAACTTATTGAAATTCTTTAATTCTCTATTAAGGCATGTAGCTGGTACTTAATGGGACAATTTTAAGTGCTTTTGGGTGGCTGAATTGGGCTTTCTAGAGCTCTAAGTAAGTTAGGGTGCCTTATTTGAAATTTTCCATTTCTTTCATTTTAGTCCCTAAATTTCTATTGGAGAAATATGAGAATTCAGGTCTTTTCTTGGGGTTGGGTTCCCTTTTTTAGGTTCTAGGGCGTCTCTAGAGTGTCCTAGGCTACTTTTCTTGGGTCAAATTGGCCTTCCCTACTCATTTTAACTCATTAAAACAAAAAGGGCTAAAACTAAGTTTTTCTTTCAATTTAGACCCCAGGGTTTGGGTTAGGGTTTTTCTCTGGTACTTTTCCTCAATTTTAAGTCTCTTTCTCTCTAAATAGGGCTTCTTACCCTATTTACAAGCACAATCAAGCACAAACCATTTCAAACCGAAAAGTCAAACAAGAAATCCAGTCAAACTTAGGTTTTAAATTTTCAGGATGTTCATGTGACTTATTAGCGGACTTTACTTTATTGGTAAGTCAGATTGTCTTGTTTCATAAGATTGTTTTGTCCTGAGTAACGTTGATTCTAGTAATGGTTTATATTAGTTGATCAGGTCTGAGATGGATCCAGATTGATGGTATTCCTGAAGTGATGGAAATATAGCATGCATACAGTAAGCTTGAATTAATTGTGTTAATGCATGACTGTGGTACATACATATATGCTGATTTATATGATTAAGTATGTATCTGGCAATACCTGTTGAATTTACCCTGCCTTTTTGTGGAAATATCTTGTAATTAATGATTATGCATAACCCTATCTGCCGTATTGTGGTTTGTCTATATCTGTATATGATTGAGTATGCAAAGGGAAAGTTTTCCTGTATTAAGAGTAATGCAGTTGGACCACTAACGAAACTTTGAAAAATTGGTAATTGTGTGTTACTGGGATTTTATATCTCATTACGTTAGTGTGCTCAGATGCCTAGGTATCATTTGCTGCTGGAGATTGATGTTGAGTGGGTTGAGGTACCCTTCCTTGGCAGCTTTTTGGTGATAAAGTTTATGAGTATCATACTTTGCCTGTTAGTGGAAGATTTGCCTTTCCCATTCATGTAGAGAGGAGGGCAGCGTATATATCTATATATTTTGACTATAGTACTGACTATCAGCCTCTGAGCTAATCTTTTGGCTGTGGCCTGTGAGCCATGCTTTCTGGAAATGGCCTGCGTGCCTTAATTACTGTGGCATGCGTGCCTTTACTAACTTATACTTATATGCTTATCCACCATAAACTTAGATTATCTGATGCATGTAATGTATGTATGCTAGAACCCTATATTACTAGTTTATGTAATATATATGGTATATGTATGTTAATTGTATGTATTGGGAAGTGTGAGGGCGAAAACGTAACTTCTAGTTTCTTAAGTTTAAATAAACCAAATAGAAGTGAGTGATCCTTGGGAGAACTTAACTCTTATTATAAAAAAAATTGACTCGGTTTTCTTAAGAGTTAACTTAAATACCTAAATTCCGCACTAAAAATCAATTAAGAAACTAGGACGTTACATACAGCAAGCCGAGCTTACTCGCTATAAGGAAGTAACGCAATAGTGAATTTCTCAACCACTTTTGCAAAAACCACTGCCTCAATCTCGTTCGCTTACAGCGAGCTGAGGCTGCTCGCCACAAGTGAGTCAGGTAGGAGAGGATTGTCTTTTATTTTTCTTATTTTTGTTGTTTTTCTTTTTGCAATATTACTTTATTTTGCATTTTATTTTATCCCTTAGCTTCAATTCTTTTGGTTTATGCGAAGGACTACTCGCGAGGTGGTACCTTTTGAACTAGAAATAGAAAAGGGACTTAGGGAAATTAGAAATACAAAAAGAAAGAGCCTTGTTTCCGACCACGAAAGTGTGGCTGGTAACGAAAATGAGCCTAACCGGTCAATTCACGAATTGACCCAATCTGATGCCAATTTTGAGTCTCTAATTGGGGCCACACCCCAATTGGATGTAGATTTTGAAATTAAAGGCACTTTAGTTCATTCACTTCCTAAGTTTCATGGTCTATCCGGAGAAAACCCGTACGTTCATCTGAACGATTTACATGTGCATTGTAAGACCATGAAACCGGTGGGAGCTAAGATCGAGGATATGATGTGGAGAGTCTTCCACCTTATCCTCGATGATAAGGCTAAGGAGTGGAACATGGGTTTACCTAGGTACTGATAACTCCATAAAATAGAGTTATTTGTGCATTCATTACATGCAAATCTGTAGCTTTAACGATCATTAAGTTGCATTTTGGTTTAGTTTTAGAAGGAACTGCGATACTTAGTCATTTAGTGATACTCTTCATAGTTTTACTGAGTTTTGGTTAAGTTTAAGTTGTTTAGATGATGTTTTGATGGTTATCCGAGTAATCATTGATTCCTTGCTCTCTTTTTTTTCAGGCATTAAAGATGAAAAGCAAAGGACTTTGGAACGTTTCGCAAGTTAGAGAAACAAAGAGGATCGAGTTTAGCATGTTTTGAAGCAACTTTGTACAATTGGTACAGAAAGATGGCACTATAGCGCCATTGATCGATCACGAATTCGAATTACTCCGAATCGAGGTTCTAACCGGTCGTCATAGTTGTGATAAAATAAAATCTCAGAGTAGCATAGGGCTGATCGTTCACTTTTTGTAAATTCGAATTACTTCGAATCGAGGTTGCAACCGGTCGTCACGGTTGTTATCAAATAAAAACCTCAAGTAGCACAAGGTGCAAAAGGGTCGAATCTCTCGCGGAGTTTTCATATTAACCTGCATTTGGTTAGTATCTCAAACAAGTATGTATTTGTAGAATAAGTAGGGAGTCAATGGTTTAAAGGGTGAAGAATATTATGAAGCAGGATCCCAAGAAGAATAGAACCAGGAAATCATGGCCAATTAGAAAGTATTCAGGTATAATTAATTCATTTGAAATTTATCAAATTCATGATAATAATGCATTACGAAAGCCTATCAAATTATGAATGTTATCCCCGACCAAGAACATGAATAACATGCATCAAGAGATTTTATGATATTATTAAGCAAATAATGCTTGACCGAGTCAATCAATTTAATCTAATATTATCACAATAAGAGATACAAGCAATCAAGAACCCGAAGGATAGAATTATATTGAATTTCGAAAGCCAAAAGTCATAAATACTTTTTCATATAAATAAAACCTTTAGCAATTCTTTATGAAGAATCTAGCACCTTGTGCATGTTCGTTCATGGTTGAATGTAGCTAGATAATGACATACGAAACATAGCAAATATAATCATAACCTCAGAAAGGATAAATACAAACAGAATGAAATTAATAAACCTTAATGAAGAGCCAACGGCTCATGCCTACGCTAGTTCTTCTTGGAAACCTAAGAAGAAACTAGCCGCTCATATTGTCTCTACACTCTAGACTATACTAAAATATGTGAATCATTGAATGACTTTTCAAGACGTCTATTTATATTTCTCCGGGACCTTCAATTTGAGTAGGAATAGGATGGAGATAATCCTTAATTGATATAGAATTTAATATTAGAATTCAAACCAATTTGAAAGCATCTCCGACCTCCTTTGATAACTGGGATCCTCATTAAATTTGTTCATTAAGGTTGCTGCCACGTCATTGCCTTGCCAAGCTGAAGTACTCATTGTGGCTAGCATTTGGATCACCACATCGAGCTGGGCACTCCTACCCGCTATGGCGAGTTGTTTTGCTTGCCACAGCAAGTGCTTCGTCCTTTCTTCGTTTTGTTCTCCTTCTGGGCCTTGATACTATTTCTTGCTTTTGGTTCCGGTTCTTTTACTTGGAGTATGTCTTCTCATTCATTCCTGTTAAGCGTCCAGCACTCAACAAACATGAAATGCACCTACCCAATATTTCACGGATTTTGCGGATAATAAAAAATATCAATAAATAGTGCATCTTATCACATTTTTGGCTCTACTCCTTATGTCAAAATATACAACCTTTTGGTGTAAAATCATATGTTTTTATCTATAATTTATTCTATTTAGCACACTAAAGTTAGGTTGATTTTGGGTGCGATCAGACCCCCACACTTAAACCTTTGTACTCATGGACAAATAAAGTCTAAATCTAGGTCATTCAAGATCAAGCTAACTTAGAGGGTTAATGCTCCCAATCATAAATAAGAATCTACCATGAAAGTACTCAAGTAAATTTTGATCCTAAGATCACTTCAGCAAGTTAATCATGCATGAGAATTTCTTCAAGAATATCTAGGACCAATTTATCAATACGCTCATTGCCTCACCAATATATTGGGGTAAGATTTCACTCATAACATACTTACCTGTCTCTTACCATAGACTTGAAGAGGGTCTCTATCTCCATTGGTTGTTGCACACAAGTCCTAGTCAAGAGGTCTTTTGGGCTTGTAACATTGTTGATGGAGGCTATATATTTTTACTGTTTAAAGAAAGAAAGAGCATATGCCTCTTTTGCACAAATCCTACGTCCTGATTGTTTAAAAACTAAGGTTTTTCTTCTCATCCTTCAACCTTGTACATGCCCTTGGGTTTACTTTTGTGCTCGTGCACTTTGGTACTTTTGTACCTTTTTTATTATTGTACCATTGTACTTTGGTACTTTTGTACCTTCTTTATATTTTTTTTTTAATTTTTTTTCAAATAAACCATTTGGTCTATCGAATTCCCTAGGATTTTCATATGACTAAGAGGACAAAAAGTTTCTGACCTGGACAATCAAACAATCAATATTAATAAAACATGCTAGGAGAATCTGCTTATGTAAGGCTTAAAATAAGGTGATAGGGGTATGCATATGCATACATATATAGGCTTGTGTTTGGGTACTGGGTACAAGAGACGAATGCCTCAATCTTCCCAGGTCCTTATGTGCTAGTCAACCTCAATTAAGACCCACTACAAGTTCGAGAAGAAAACAAGTTAAGCAGTTAAAACACTCAATGGATATTTATGTGTGGATTAGTGTTTAGGCATATCCTTCCAACAGGGTTAGGTCACTCAGATTGGTCTTTGAATAGTCCATCCGACTTCCTCAAGCATGTGTTAATTCGCTCAAGCAAATAAGAATATCTTTTATGGTAAAATGAAATTTATAATTGGGTTAATGCCCTAAAAGTATTGCTTAAATTAAGAACTTTCTAGTTCTAAATTTCCTAAGTTCAGTTTGAAAAGCCTAAGTGAGGTTTGTTGATTTTCGAAAAATATCTTTTAAAAAAAAGCATATTAGTTAATTTTTGAAAAATTTTCTAACTGTTACATGCTAGGTTTGATTCCAAAGACATTTATTTATTTCGATTTTTTTTAAATTCACCCAAATTCTGGAATGAAATAGTTAGTAGGACCTTGAAGTCATAAAATTTCTACACGGAGTGATTCCCCCCCACTTAAAACAAGCATTATCCTCAATGCTTCAAGAACAAGAAGTTTTAAGATGGAAGGGTACTTAGCAAGAAAAGTTCAGCAGAAAAATAATCTTTAATTTAGAGAGAGATATTGCGGCGTAAAGTGATGATGGCTCAATCATAGGGTTAAAAATTCAAAATAAAAAATAAAATTGATAAAAAGAGAATTTAAACAAAATTATCGAGTTTTGGAACTTTTTAAACAAAATTGTTAATGGTAAGTTGATTCTTCCCCCGACACTTATTTGACAATTAATATTTTACCCATAGTAGACCGAGTAATTAGGGGAAGAAATACTTACCTTGTCCCTCAAGGGGGTTCATGAGACTCCTTGTCTAGTTCAAGGAGGTATCATTGGAGGTGTATGACTTTGTTGTGACCTTCATCTCTTTTTAGTTAGAAGAGCGTTGTTATCTTTGTTAGTAGCTCCTCCTTTTTTGGTTTATTCTTTTTGAGTATTCGGGCGATCAATTTGGTCGAGGTGGTTACTCCTGTCTTTTCTGTGCCCATCTCGGTTAAGCTCCACCACCCTTTGTCTATTGGGTCCGGTGGTTTTTCTTTTTGCTCCTGCTGTGGCATGCCACAGTCTTTTATTTTAGGTGCCTTGTTTCCTGAAATGTAAGTTGGGTTCTTGGTGGCCAAATCAATAGTTATATAATCCAGAGAGGTAGAAGTAGTGGTACTGTCTATAAAGTTTACTTCAAGGTTCTCAGGTGGTTGTGTCTTTCCCTCACAGAGTTTGAATTCGATTTTGTCTTCTCCAACCTCCATAGAGATCGTTCCTTCTTTCATGCCAATTGTGGTATTGGCAGTCATGAGGAAGGAACGTCCCAAAATCAGAGTGGAGTCTTGAGGTGATGACTGAATATCTAAGACATAGAAGTCTGCAGGGATCTAGAGCCCCTTGACTTGTACCAATAAGTCTTCTATGAGTCCTTTAGGGTGAACTAGAGACTTATCAGTGAGTTGCAATACCACTGAAGTTGGTTGCAGGATTTTGACGCCTAATGTTTAATAGATGGATTTGGACATCACGTTTATTGCAGCTCCTAGATCAAGTAGTGCTTGTTCAATTGGTATTTTTCCAATTATGCAAGGTATAGTGAAGGACCCTGGATCTCGGCACTTTTCTGGTATGCTCGGTTTGAAAAGAGTAGACACATTTGAACTTAATGGCACTTTCATACTAGACTTAAATTTACTTTTCTTCGTGCAAAGTTCTTTAAGAACCTTGGCATACTTAGGTATGTTCCTAACTAATTCTATTAGGGGGAATATTTACTTCTACTTTTTCTAAAATTTCAAGGATTTCCTCTTCCTGTTTAAAGTTAATGTTAGTCTTTTTATCGTGCATAAAAAGGGAACAGGGAAAGGGTAATATTTCATTGCCAACCCCTCTAATTTTAGGTTCGGGGATTGTACTTGTTTCATTCCCTTTTTCCTTTTCTTGGAGGCGGAGGTTTTTCATTTTCTTTAGTAGTTCTTTTTCTTTTCTGCTCTCACTTTCTACTCCTAGGAAGGACGTTGTTTCAAAATCATCATCGTCCTCGTCTTCTTGAGTGATAGGCATTGTTGGTCCTTCATAGCCTTTGCCACTCTGCAAGGTGATTGCGTTCACGGCTTTAGGGTTTATTACAGTGTTGGAGGGGATAGTTCCTCCAATTTGTGCCTGATGTTCACTCATATTGTTGGACTATGTTGTCTCTCTTAGTGTTTGAGGAATTCACCTTAGAAGCTAGGTCATTGAGTTTAGCATCGAATTGGGTGATAATTGCTTGCAATTGGGAGTTGGTTATGTTACGCTCTTGGACTATTTGTTCTTGGAATTCTAGAAATACCTTTTCTACTATTTGCCTGAGCTCTCTTAATTCAGAACCTAAACTCCCTTGTTCATTGTTTGCTACGGTGGTGGGGTTGGCTTTCATTAATTGGTTATGAGGGTCTCTTTGGAAGTTTCCTACAATATTTTCTTGGTTGGTTTGCCCAGGGTCCCTCCACCTAAAATTTGGATGGTCTAGCCATTCGAGGTTGTATGTGTTTGAGAACGAGTCTCGCATAGGATACATTCCAGGTCTTTGCTGAAACATAGCATTGACCCTTCCACTTTGTGTGGGCAATCATCAGTTGTGTGCATCATGGATTCGCACATGCTGTAGCTTGAGGCTACCAAAGCTAGATGCTCTGTTCTCTGATGTGGGCCTTGTAAGGCTTTGAGCGCTTGAGTCAATGCCACTATGTCCCTAATGATTTGGGCTAGTGTAGGGTTTGGATCATTCCCTAAATCTTCTACTAGATGCATGTCTCTAGGGAATCTTCTTTTTCTTGGTCATTGCAAATTTTTTTATTAAGTCCTAGGCCTCGGTGGGGATGAGGTCTTTTAGTGCGCAATTGGCTGCGGCCGCTAACATGTCAGAGTCCGCAAGGTTCAGGCCATCTATAAAGCTATTTACTAGTTGGGCCAGAGGGAGACAATGATTGGGGCATTTAGTCATTAACTCCTCAAGGCGGACCCAATAATCGTAGTAGTTTTCATCTCTCTGTTGCTCAATGGAAGTGATTTCTTTTCCAGTGCCTGAAACTTTGTTATACGAGAAGTACTTTTCGAGTAAGGCATTCCGGAGAGCGTTCCAGGAGAGTAGGGCTTCAGGGCCTTGAGTTGGTAGGTGTAAAAACCATCCCATCACCTTTCCTTCCAGTGTCATTCAGAAAACCTTCCACATAACATCCTCTACTTTAGTGCTTATGGGTTTGAGTGTTGTGCAGTGCATGTGTAGAATCTTTAAGTGTACGTAGCGATTATCACATGCCAATCCATGAAATTTTGGTTGGGAGTTCAGCAGTGGTCCCTTTAGTTCAAAATCATTCTAAAAAATTGGGACTAGGTTTTGAGATATGTCATAGGAGGAGTTAGCTTTATTTAAATCTCTATGGGTGACCCTCTCATAAAAAATTCCATCCACATGATCACCCATGGTTATGGTGGAAATTTCTTCCCTTCTTTTCTCTCTCCTAAGCTTAGTTAGGGTTTACTCGATCTGTAGGTCTAAGGGAAACAAGTCTCCTTTAGAAGATCGGGTCATAAACTATAGGATGATCTTTTATATTGCCACACTCGCTGTCGCCATAGCGAGTGTGGCGGCGAGAAAAGGGTAGCTCGTTGTGGCGAGCTTGGTAGCGAGTAAAGGTACTCACTGCAGCGAGCACACGATGATTAGAAGCAGAAAATTTAAAATGAAAATTTGAAAAATAAAGAGAGAATGAGAAAACAAGAAGAAAGGCGAGAAGAAAGAGACAAAAGATCGAAAAAGAAATTAAAAAAAAAAAACAAATACCTATTCGTTGAAGACGTAACCAACCTTAAGATCAATTTGATGATTTCCCATAACGGAGCCAATTTGATCGTTCACTTTTCTTAAATTCAAATTACTTTGAATTGAGGTTGCAACCAGTGGTGATCAATTAAAAACCTCAAGTAGCAAAAGATGCATCCCAAGGGTCGAATCTCTCGCGAAATCTTCATATTAACTTGTAGTTGGTTAGTATCTCAAGTAAGTAGGTATTTACAGAATAAGTAGGGAGTCACTGGTTTAAAGGGTGAAGAATATTATGAAGCAGGATCCCAAGAAGAATAGAACCAGACAATCATTGCGAATCAGAAAGTATTCAGGTATAATTAATTCATTCGAAATTTATCCTATTCATGATAATCATGCATTACGAAAGCCTATCTAATTATGAATGTTATCCCCGATCGGGAACATCAATAACATGCATCAAGAGATTTTATGATATTATTAAATAAACTAGTGCCCGACCGGATCAATCAATTTAATCTAATATTACTGCAATAAGAGATACAAGCTATCAAGAACTTGAAGGATATAATTATATTGAATTCTAGAAGCCATAAGTCATAAATACTTTTCGATATAAATCAAACCTTTACTAATTCGTTATGAAGAATCTAGCACCTTGTATACGTTCGTTCGTGGTTGAATGTAGCAAGATAGTTACATACGAAACATAGCATATATATCATAACCTCGGAAAGGATAAATACAAATAGAATGAAATTAATAAACTCTAATGAAGATCAATTGACTCATGCCTCCGCTAGTTCTTCTTGGAAACCCAAGAAGAAACTAGCCGCTCATATCCTCTCTACACTCTAGACTATACTAAAATATGGGAATCACTGAATGCCT
Organism: Senna tora; assembly: GCA_014851425.1. Classification (NCBI taxonomy): domain Eukaryota; kingdom Viridiplantae; phylum Streptophyta; class Magnoliopsida; order Fabales; family Fabaceae; genus Senna; species Senna tora. The sequence goes on from CM026269.1 coordinate 28,036,834, forward strand.
TTTTGTAACATCCGCCTCTCCGAGATGATGAATTGATTGTTTGTTAGATTAATCAAGTTATTGTATGTATTTGATGCATTCAGAAGCATGTAGAATTGCATTAGTGCTAGAGTGACTAAGCTTAGAGGGACTTAGACTAAAGGAAAGACGAGTTTAATGGAAATGGAACTCAGATGTATAGAAAAGCGATATGGGGATAATAAACTATAATTTTAGCCAAGGGTCAAAGTAACTAACAAAATTTTGAACACTTCCCGCCAAAGTGTCAAGGATGAACACAGAGTTTCATCTAAGATTAGGATGATTACTAAGTGACCCTAGGGACTTAATTGCCGACTTTTCTTAAATGGCCATGAACTTAGGCTATAGGGAGCTGAGAGAGGGTCAACACACACACACACACACACCTCATTTCTCACAAAACAAGAGAGTGAGTTAGAGAGAAGTGGAGAGAAAACTAGAAGACTCAAGGATATTTGGGATTGAAGAACTCAATTCCAGCTAGGATAATCCGTAGGAAAGCATCTACACATCACAAGAAACGTAATTGAGCTCGAAAACAAGGTAATCGTAGCTTCCTACCTCTCATCTTCAAAATTCAAGCCTTTAGCTCCAAGAGAGAAATTTTCGAATATGATGTTTTAAGCAGAAAGAGAGGATTAAAACTTGCATTTCTGAGTTTTTAGAACTTGAATGGATGCTTAGATGATGTTTCATGTATGCTTGGATGCTGGAAAATGAGAAATTTGTCATGGGTTTGGTTATGGGTTTTGGTGTATCTCCATATTAAAATTTGAGCATGAAAAAACATATTTTGAGCTGAAATTTTCATGGGTTTTGTTGTGAAAATGATAGGGATTAAGTTCCATTGATTAAACTCTTTTGATTTTCAAGTTTGGGGCTATAATCTGGGAAAAATGAAGCTTTTAAAGACATTTCCGCCCTGCATCAGCCAGCTGATGGCTAGAACAACCGGCTGATGGGTTTAAATTTTCCAGAAATGTTCATATTTTACCCAGAAATTTTCAGAATTAGAACAGCCGGCTGTCGTGCTTTTATTGTGGCTGAAATAGCTTCACAGAGAGCTATTAGCCGGCTGATGTGTCCCTGGAAAATTTTATTTCTCAAAATTAAGGGCCAATCAGCCAGCTAATTGGCCAATATTTTGCATAGTGAACTTAATCACTTTAAATGATGTTTTAAACACCTAATTTCATTCTCAAACATGATGCTCAAAGATTTTAAAGTAATTTGTAATATGAATAAAGGGGAAATAGCATAGAAAGAAAGAAAAGAGAGCTAAGTATTCAGTGCACATATATTGGTAAAGAATGGGTCCATGATCGATTGACCAATTGTCGGTATGGTACGACCGTTGGGATTTCCATGGTTGTGTCATTATTTGGGATGATAAAACATCCATTCGATCAAGAATGTAATTTTACAAAAACACCATTTTGGTTACCGAATTTTAAGCTAGTATGCCCTATGTGGCCATTCAAGAGCGACATGCTTAAAATTAGGTGAACCATGATTAAGATCAATTCTTTCCAATATATGTATATGTGAATAGCATATCACGGAGATGAATTGTTGACTCTTAACAAAATATACCATGCATGTAATTTGTTGATCCACAGGGAAAGACACAATGTATGCAATAGGTTGATTCTTAGGGGAAGACACAACGAGAAGGTATGTGTTCAAGGAATTGAACAGTTGATCCTCCGGGACAACATGATGAATCCTAGGTATATGTAAATGTTTATGGGAGGCAAATTGTTGATCCTTCGGGAAAGACGAAATGGTCCTCTAATGATGATGTTATGAGGGACAAATTGTTGATCCTTCGGAAAAGACGCAAAGGGTCCTACAATGATGATGTATGTATGGATGTGTGCGAGTGTTCGCGTTGCGAAACTCCCGATGCTCATATGTTTTATGGAAATTAGGGCTAGATGCCCACATGTTTATTATGTGTGTTATTTCAGTACCCTTGGGATTATGAATGATGATGATATGATGAAATGTTTTATGTATATTCATATTATTCTAGTTTATGATGTTTTGCAAAGATGAGAATGATACTATTCCATACCATACCAATGAATGATTTGAATGAGTGTTTCGAAGAGATGTATCAAAGGTTGCATTCACAAGAATACATGTTATGCTTTATTATGTTTTTAAGAAATGAATGATATTGCATCCATTCTTTAAATTTTATGAAATGTATGAGGAAATGCAGGGATTTTCTGTATGATGATACAGTGGTACACATTAGCGATTTTCAAAACTGGTTGCTATGATTACTGAGATTATAAATCTCACGATTATGTTGGTGTGTATCAGATGCCTAGGTACTTAGTCACATTGGAGGCCAAGCTGGAATGGAGGCATGATCCAGTACTAGGCTGGGTCGCAGTGATTAGCGATGTGATTGTACATGTAGTGACTTATCTGATGCCTTCTCAAGGAACATGATCATATAGTACATGGTTTTTTTTTTGGAATCCCCATTCCCTCGACTTTGTCCTTTAGTATCTTTTTGGAAAGGTTACAAAGTCCTAGTAATTAATATGTATAGGAAGGGATGGAGGACATAATTTGGGTATGTATATGAATGGTATGTAAGTAAAGACTAGAGTCTTTATCCACTAGTAGGTTAAGGGCTAGGATCTTAAGATGCTTGCTATCCTTAGATCTTCTCCCTTCATAGGACTCTAGTTTTGATGATGGATGGTATGTGTTCACCTTTATGTTTATAGTAAATAGAAGGATATGTAATGACAATGCTTGTGTTTATTTTTAATTTAATGCTTCCGCTGAGAGAGACGAGTGAGATACCCGAGAGTAGCAACCCAAATCAACTCCACTTAATTAATCAACTTGGTGAAATTTTTAAATGAACTCGGGTAAGAAAGGCTAGTAACACACTAATTCATATCAACTATATACTAAAATGGACGTAGGGAATTGGGGTGTTACACTTTTCAACCTTGTTAGACGTCTATTTATATTGCTCTAGGACCTCTAATTTGAGTAGGAATAGGATGGAGATAATCATTAATTGGTATAGAGTTTAATAATTTCAAACTAATTTGAAAGCATCTCCAACTCCTTTGATAACTGGGATCCTCATTAAATTCGCTCATTAAGGTTGCTGCCACGTCATTGCCCTACCATGCTGAAGTACTCGCCATGGCTAGCAATTGGCTCTCCACAACGAGCTAGGCACTCCTACTCGCTGTGGTGAGTTGTTAATTCATTTGTCTTTTGCTCGCCAAAAAAGACAAATGAATTAACAAACTCTAATGAAGAGCTATCGGCTCATGCCTTCACTAGTTCTTCTTGGAAACCTAAGAAGAACTTAGCCGTTCATATTCTCTCTACTCTCTAAACTAATTGTGGGAATCACTGAATCTATGAGGTGCCTTTTCAACCTTGTGAGACACCTATTTATATTGCTTCGGGACCTCTAATTTGATTAGGAATAGGATGGAGATAACTATCAATTAATATGTAATTTAATATTTGAATTTAAACCAATTTGAATGCATTACCAACTCCTTGTATGACTAGGATCCTTCTTAAGTTCGTCCATTAGGTTGCTATCTACATCATCTGCCATGTAAGTTGCATAGCTCGCTGCAACGAGTGATATTTGCTCACCGTGGAGAGTGCTTCTCTGTTTGTTGTGGTGAGTGAAATTGCTTGCCGTGGCGAATGCTCCGTTCTTCTCTTGACTTGGCCTCTTCCTAGGCCTTGCTACACGTTCTTGCTTGGGTTCCGGTTCCTGCACTTGGAATATATATTCCCATTGATCCCTATTGATCCCTATTCATTTTGCAAATACCTACATGCTTTGAGATACTAACCAAGTTAATATGAAGATTTCACGAGGGATTCGACCCTTGGGTTGCATCCTGTGCTACTTGAGGTTTTTGTTTGATCACAACCGTTATGACCGGTTGGAACCTTGATTCGGAGTAATTCGAATTCGTGAAAAGCATATAATTAAGGAAATTGAAAATGTCACACATACTGAAGAGGGTAGCGCCATAGTGCAAAAGAAGTTGCCACAAAAGCTAAATGACCCAAGTAGTTTCACCAGACCCTGCTCAATTAGGAACTACCAATGCAACAAAACACTATGTGACCTAGGGGCAAGTGTCAATTTAATGCCTAAATCAATCTTTAATAAATTGGGAATAGGTGAAGCCCGTCCAACCACCATGACATTGCAGTTAGCTAATGGATCCACCGTTTACCTTGAAGGAAAAATTGAAGATGTATTGGTAAAAGTGGACAAGTTCATATTTCCTGTAGACTTCATTGTGTTAGACTATAAGGTCAAGCGATATATGCCTATCATTTTGGGCAGGCCTTTCTTAGTCACTAGTAACACCCTGATAGATGTCCAAAAGGGTGAATTGACTATGAGGGTCAAAGATGAACATGTGACATTCAATGTCTTCAACCCAACAGATTCACCTAGAGAATGAAAAATGCCTTAAGGTCGAAGCTGTGAAAGAAAGGGTGAGTAAGGTAGTTGTATATGGTGATATGAAAGACCATCAAATTGGCCCAAGGGAGAAATCACAGAAATATTTAACTGAGATTGATGCTGTTGTCTAGTTTGGGCTACTGCAATGTTGAAAGCACCGCCTTGGTGCCATAAATCTATATTCACACAGCCTATAAACCAGGACTTATCTTTTACATTAAGGGTGCAGAAAAACTCAATTGGCAGGGATGCTAGAACTTTGCATTCTTGCAAAGGTACATCAACCCCTTGTGCTCTAATTGATCCTGATTGAGATTAGAAAAACTAGTAGTCAACCTAAGAACGTTAAACTAAGCTCTTCTTGGGAGGAAACCCAACAAATTTTGAATTTATTGTATTTTTGAACGATCTGAGCTACTTGAGTTCTGGTCTGTTTCAGGTCATGATCTTAGTATCTACTTCTACCTTCTCCAGAATCGAACACCTTCATATTACAGCTCTTTTTGTTTTTCTTCCCTTTCTGCTATATTTCAATTTAAATTTTATTTTTCTTTCTATTTTAACTGCATGCCTTTCTGCTATTTGATCATATTAACACTCATCGGTGTGTGTGGATAACTGTAATAATATTATTGATCACTTGATGATATTAATATAATTGAATATCTATAGTAAATAGAAAACTTTGAATTGAGTCTAGGACTTTTTTGACCTGTTAAAGCAAATTTCAACCTTTTCCTGTATTCCATTGCCTCCAGGTGTTGATAGTGTAAACATTGAGGACAATGTTTGATTTTTAGTTTGGGGGTGGGAACAAAATTTTGCTAAAATTTTGCCTCTACTCGGTTTAGAATAAAATTGCAAAAAATTAAAAAAAAAATTTCTTGTGTTTTATTTCCTTCTAGTTTTATGATTGGTTGAACTCCAATGAGGAGATAATTCATGCCTATTTACTTCATGGTTGATTGGAAGGTTTTGATTTATGTTGTTCAATTCTTAGGTCTGTGAGTAAACTTATTCCTTTATCACTTCTTGAAAAACGATATACACAGGGTAGTTTAGCATGAGTTGATTGCTTGAATTAGAAGGATAGATTACATGAACTGCTTTGTATGCTTATTTTGAAACAAAGACTCTAGAACTTACCCTATATTTTCTTGAGAAAATATCCTAGGTATTGCATGATTTAGGTATTCAAGTTTGACTTGGAATTATTTTATCATTCGCACCCTATTTTGAGCCTAATAGAAAAACCATGATGAATTTTTAAAATAGCCTACATGAGCCTACCTGTCTAGCCCGAAAAACAATGATATACCCTTCAAGAGGTTAGTTGAGCACATGTCAAGCTAAGGGAGTAAGGAAAAGTGGTGAAAAACACAATCAAAGATTGTGTGACAATAATGAAAAAGCGAAAAAGAAAGAAAGAAAAGAAAAAGAGAAAGGGTGCAAAAAAGGCAACTCTGACATGAAAATTATGAAAGAAAATAGTCATAAGGAAAAGTAGTGTCGAAAGCTTGTTGAAAATTTGAAAAACTTCTTGTGGCGATCTTTGCTACCATATAACTAACTATTGACTTTGATATATATCATATCCCTTCATTTGTTAGCTCGTTACCTTACACCATGTTACAAGCCTAAAAGACCTAGAGTTGAAATATGATATACATTGTGGAGCATGTTAATCTAGACTACTAATTCTTGTATGAGATGATTGCTAGACTATTTTCACACACACACTCTAGAAGTATGAAAGAAATTTGCTTTGTCCACGAATCTTTGGACTGTGTGACATGAACTCATGTTTTCTTATTAGCTATTATTTTAAATAATAGTGTGAATTCTAAGGGTGAAAGTTTTCCTAGTCATAAATACGATTGAGAATTAAGCATTTGCCTTTCATGAACTCTTGGTTTGATCTTACTTTACTCGAGGACGAGCAAAAACTTTAGTTAAGGGTGTTGATAACTCCATAAAATAGAATTATTTGGGCGTCCATTGCATGAAAATCTTTAGCTTTAACGGTCTTTAAGTTGCATTTTGGTTTGGTTTTAGAAGGAATTGCGATACTTGGTCATTTAGTAATGCTCTTGCATAGTTTTGTTGAGTTTTGGTTAAGTTTAAGTTGTTTAGATGATGATTTGATGGTTATCCAAGTAATCATTGATTCCTTACTCTTGTTTTCAGGTTTAAAAATGCAAAGCAAAGGACTTCAAAACGTTTCAGAGGTTAGAGAAGCAATCGGAAACAAATAGGATCAAGTTTAGCATGTTTTGAAGCAACTTTGTACAACTGGTACAAAACGGGCGCTATAGCGCCATCCCACGATGCTATAGTGCCATAGCAGGAAAAAAAAGCAAAGGAGAGCTAAGGGCAGAAGGATGGCTATACCGCCATCACGATTTTAAGGTAGCAGAAGGATGGCACTATAGCAGAAACAAAAGGACGCAATTTGCGATTTTACTGCTATTTAAGTGATTTTTTCGTCCAAAATGAGAGTTCTAGAATGGAGACAAGGTTAGGGTTTGAGAGAAACACAATTTTGGAGGCCATTTGGTTGATCAGAGCGAAGAAAGGAGTGGATTCAAGCTTCAGATACGGAGATTCTTTCTTCTTCTTCTTCTCTTTTCTCTTAATTTTACTGATGTTCTTTCGTAGACTTGTGATTTTGTCTATGATTATGCTAGGCTAGGCTTCTTAATCCTAGGGTTATGGTTCTTAGCATGGATTCTATGTCTGATTGAGAATTTTACAGTTAATTTTAATATATTCGATGTTTATTTAGTTTTCTACTTAAACCCTAATTGCTTGATCACCTCTTAGGGTAATTTAGAGGATTTACGTGACCTTGAAAGAGGCACTTAGGTTTAGTCCATGAACTAAATACCGTTAGATCTAGGTTAATTACTTCGATGATTGCTAGATTTGCTCAAGGGATAGACATATACTTGAGAGCCTAATCGAGTTAAAATTAGCTTGCTTGAATGAATGCAATTTCTTATTTTGATTTTCTACATAGACATATGGAAAGACGAATATTGAGTTAGGGCTTGTATAGGATCGACAAACCATACAACGAATATAGGACTAAGACTAACATCGATATATTAGAATTAATTGTTAAAAGGAATCAAACAATATAATTGAAGTGTTAGGATTAACCACAACCTTGGGAACTCTTGATATTTGATCACACTCATTATCACTTGCATTTAATTAATTTTTATTTGATTTATTTACATGCATCAATCACTCAAAACCCCTTTTTTGTTACTTTATATTCTTTTTCATTGAAGTCCTGATTAATTGAAAAGTAATAAAATCCCCCAATCCCTGTGGGTTCGACCCTTCTTACTCTATACTAAAAAATTGTGTTAAGTGGAAGTAGAAAAATTATTAATATTAATTTGATTGTACTCATCACGCATAAGGTACGCTCTTGATGCATACCACTCATGGACTAACTTAAGGGGCTCATTTTTAGAGAAGTACTTTCCGTTAAGTAAAGCCGTTGCAGCTAGAAAGGACATTACCTCTGCTAGGCAAGAAGTAGGGGAAATATTTTTCGACTATTTGAATCGTTTCCTCGACCTAGTAGCAAAATGTCCCGATCACCAAATTTTATCTGAGAATTTGGTCCAATATTGTTGTTACAGTTTATTGCCTAACGACGTTGATATGCTATCAGCTGCAACCAATGGGGCAATCGAGGATATGGCTCCCGACGATGTTTGGGAGCTAATCAAACAATTTCCCATGACACGTCAGCACGTTTCAATTAGGGATATGAGAGCGATAAAGGAAATGTGTATCACTGAAAGGGATCCTTTGTTAGTTAAGATTGCCGAAGAATTAGCCATTTTATCTAAGAAAGTTGATAACTTTGGCTGTCAACCCCAACCTCAACCATTGGCTATGGTAGCAGCCACCTGCACCGTTTGTGATTCTACCATGCACTTAACCGTGGATTACCCTCATCAAGTTGAGGAAGTGAATGCACTTTTTCCTAGATAAGGGCAATACCAACTAAGGGATTCCTTTTCCAACACCTATAACCCTGGGTGGAGGGATCACCCAAACTTTAGATGGGGGAATCAAGGCAATAACCAAAACAAAAATAATTTCACTAACGGTTTGAATTTTCAAGGAACATCTCCACAATGGTCTAGCAACCCCACAAACGCAATTGTTCCTATTCAACAGAATAGGAATTATCCACAAGGGTACGAGGATGGAAGGACTAATCAACATTAAACGGCCATAGATCCGCAAGTGGCAGCCATGATGGGGAGAACTAAGACAACCCTTAGTAAGGTGATGACACAACTAAAGAAACTCACGCAGAAGCAAGACAATTTGAGCAAATTTGTCACTCAGTGGACAAATGTTCAAAGATCCGAGCAAGCACGCACTAGAGGTACATTACCATCTAACATAGTGATTATCCCCAAGGAATTGAACGCCATCAACTTATGGAGCGGAAGGGTGATTAGTGGAGGCATTAAAGAAAACTGAGTGAAGGACAAGGTAGAAGATGGTGTAGATGGACGAGAAGAAGATATCCATAAAGGACAGGAAGAACCAGAGCTTTTCACCCAAAAAGAGTCATCCACTACTAATGGTGGCAGAATGAATGAAGAAGGAGTTAGGACAGAGGAAATGGAGACGGTGAATAAGGATCCAACCAAAGGAGATGAAGTCAACAAAGGGAATTCATCAAGAGAAGAAGGAAGCTCAAAGGAAAAGGAGATTGATCTGAACAAGCTCCATTTCCCCGACGCCATCAATAATATAAGCAGAAAGGCTAAGGAGGCATAATAGGACGAGGAGGCGTTAGAGCTATTCTCCAAGCTAGAGGTAAACATGCCACTGGTAGAATTGGTGAAGAAAGTGTGTAGGTATGCAAATGTATTGAAAGAGCTTTTCACTAACAAGCAGAGATTCAAACCTAACGCTAAAGTGCAAATAAGCTCTAATGTTTCAGCACTTTTCAAACTCGAAATTCTGGTAAAGTATCAGATCAGAGATCCTTCACGTTTTAATGCAAGATCATATGAGCAATCATTAACGAGGCACTACTTGACTTAGGTGCTGCAATTAATGTGATGCAAAAGTCTATCTATAAGACTTTTGGCTCCATGACATTGCAACCTACATCAGTGGTACTTCAATTGGCTGATAAATCCATCTTCAAGCTTTAGGACATGCATTGTATATTTAGGATTATTAGTATGTTTTTATTTTTGTTTATGTACTAAATATCGTAGTAATGATTAAGTTGCTTTAATTTGGATTTCAAATGCCAATCCCTGTTGTAACTCCATAATATGCCCTCATATGGACACGTGGCCCTAGCTTTCTAGAAGGCTTACTGGCGTCAAATCAATGACACGTGGCACTGCTCGATCGACCCAAACGTGGCCTCTCCCCTCAATAACTCGCGTACTCTCCCTCATTAGAGACGTTGGTGAACTGTCCAGATCGTGGGTCGACCTCAAGGCTCTAGAACGGTGGTCGACCTCGTTCTCCCCTACTCCAAGTATAAATACCCTTCACTCGGGGGAATGGAAGAGATTCAACAAGAAAGAAGGAATACACACCTTCCAGTAGACATCAGACAAACGATTAAGAACTGAATACATATGAGAGATATAACAGACATAAGCCCTCCCTCTCTCCGTCAACAGGATCCACGCATCCTCTTGCTCTAAGCAGCACTCATAGACCCTTGCTCTCTCTCTTCCTCTACCCACGAGGTATCTCCAGTAGGTGGCTCTCCCGCCTGGAGAACACATTCACTTCCTAGTCGCACATGGCCTCTACAGGTAACACTCATGCCTAACGACCACCATGGACGTCCCCTCATCGAACTACGTGGACTTTGATCCCTACTCAAGGGTACGTAGGCACCTAAGTCTTCACCTAAGGACAAGTCCCCCAAGGCTACGACCCCTTGCGATCCTTATTTAATATTACAAATTGTCTGAACCAAAAACGATAGTTACATTGGCACCCACCGCGATCTTTTCCAGACCATAATGCCTTGTGCATCTCGCCGTTGAACGACAGTTTTTTTTGCGGGAGTAAAAGTATACACCTAACTCATAAACCCATTTTCTTTGTTTTCTCTACAGTTTTGCTATAGGTAGCTTCCACATATGGCTTACTCAAATGCGCCCACTGCCCCAATCGATGCAAGTGATCCAAGGCGAAGCACGCGGAACAGGCACGAAACGACCGAAACCACTCCGGCGGAGGCAGGAACTTCGGTCGCAAGTCAACCGCCAAGTGTCTCGACATCTCAGATGGCCATCACGGAGAGCGTTGTCCAAACCTTAGCAACCACAGAGACTAGCAGATTTGACGAGAGCCGCATGCGAAAATGAGATAGCCCGACTAGAAGCCGAAATTGCATCAATACGTCAACGCGAACGAGAGATGTACGAAGGCCCCCTCCAGTCAGTACAGATACCCATATGATAGCAAAATAGGACAATGCTCCAGTGCCAACTCCCGTAGGCCCGCCAAGCATAATGGTGCCAGAAGTTGTTGGCCTGCCACCAGCACCCTCCATACAATTCGAAATCCTCCCAATGGAGTTTGCCCGACTATCGCTCACTGCGCCAACTCCTCCACCAGCCATCCAACCGGGACCAACAATGGTCGTCGGGCAAGCAGTACAACCACCCACTGACTATCCATGACCCCTTGTCCCAAACTACCCGCTGGGTTCCTACTTGCATATGCCGTGGGTAGGCGCCTACAACCCGTATGCTCCCTATGGGGGATCCGCGGTCTATCCAGGTCAATACAAGTGGCCTGGATTCGACTTTGAAGGGAGAGGATGACATCCTTTCACCCAACAAATCATGAATGAGCATGTCTCCATGTGTTTCAAGATGCCCTTCCACATAGAGCCATATGGAGGGGAAACGGACCCGCTGGACCATCTTAATACTTTGAACTCAGCCATGTCAATACTTGGCATGATGGACGGACAACAGTGCCGAGACTTCTCGTCCACCCTAAAGGAAGCGGCATTAAGATGGTTCTCACTGGTGCCTACAAACTTAATCCATAGTTTTGAGCAGCTGACCCAGAAATTCCTTACTCAGTTCGCCAGTAGCAAGGAATACCAGAAAAACGAAGAGTCCTTCATTGGTTTTCACCAAGAAGAAGGAGAGACTCTGCAAGCCTTCCTGGCACGATTCACGAAACTCTCAGTCCAAGTCAGGGGCCTCCCAGACGCGGTCGCCATCTTTGTCATCAAACAAGAACTTAGGTGCTCGTAGTTTTACGGAGAACTCAACAGATGCCCAGTATCCACTTTACAAGAATTGATGGACAGGGCGGAGTGGTTAATCTAGGAGGAAAATGCCCAGATAGAAAAAGACAAAATGCAGAAGTTCCTGGTAAGTCAGACCGACCTGGAATGGTCGAAAAAGAAGAAAGAAAAAGCAACTGTTGAGAACTAAAGTCAGAAGGAAAAGAGTAGCAGGAAGCTCTCACCGCCGAGATCTCGTTCATCCGCCGGGGATGATTCAGTAGTTACATGCCTCTCAATAAGTCCCACGTTGGAGTGTTAGAAGAGATCTACCACATCGACATGCTCAGTTTTCCTCCCAAGATGAAGAAACAGAAAACTGGAAAGGTCATAGATAAGTCCAAGTACTGCCAGTTCCACAAGGATTATGGGCACGAGAATGATTGCATACACCTAAGGGACCCGATCAAGGATTTAATACGAAAAGGGCAGCTGGGAAGATACGTGAAGGACATGGATAGTTCCAATGTGGAACGACTGAAGGACAATGACGAACAGCAACCCCCTCAAGGGGTCATCAACGTAATTGCGGAAGGACTACAGAAGGGGTCTGCCTTGCAACCCCAAAACAAGAAGAGGTTGGAACATTCCATACTCACCCTGGACTACTTGCCCAAATAGAGAAAGAAAGATGAATAGCAGAAGGATCCAATCACGTTCTATCTCTCAAATCTTCAAGGACCAACTCATGACGACCCCATGGTTATAACGACGGCCATAGCAAACTATGAGGTAAAGCGAGCCCTAATAGATCAAGGATCCTCAGCGGACGTCTTATACTTTGACACCTTCAAGAAACTTGGCTTAAGCGAGGAAAACATGAGGTCATTTCCTGGCACACTCATCAGTTTCTCCGGAGCCCAAATCTCGGCAGAAGGAGTTATAACGACCCGCACATCAGTAGGCACTTCGTGAAGGTTACAAGCCTTGACACTGACTTCATCGTCGTCTCGACACCATCAGCATACAATGCTATCTTAGGGTGACCGTCCCTAAACAAGCTCAGAGCCATTGTTTCCACGGCACAACTTACCATGAAGTTCCTGACGCTGCACAGAATCGAAGAAATCACGGCAGACCAGAAATTAGCGCGAGCATACTACACAGCTAGCTTAACAAAGACCTTCAAGGTCGCTCGCCCTAGTCCCAAAGAACCACGTGAGGATCCTATAGAAGAAGCAGAACCGGAGAAGTCTGCCCGCCCGGACAAAGTCCCTGCTTAAACTCCTTTGCGAATTTTGTATCTCGCCCACTAGGCTCTTTTGGCTAAAAATCATCCTTGTCTTCTTATCATTCCTAGAAACACAAACCTCCAAAGGTCTTTTCGGCTTTCGAATGTAACAATTTTGCTTACTATCAATCAAAGTTTTCTTTTGATAAAGACATGTGCCATGAACAAATTCCTAAAGTTAGAACTCACGACAAAGTCCTCTTAAGGCAATACGGGCCCCGATCGCCCCGCAGATACTTGGAAAATATCAAGATCATGCGAAAGGTTCCCCCACAAAGACGGTATCACTCGACCGAGTAAACCTCTTGGAATCTAATGGCTTCGCATGGAATCCTAAAAAGAACGTTCATACATAAACCATGCTAGTAGTCATCATGCAAAGTCGTCTTGATCACACGGTTATGCAGAAAAACCTTTTTCACCCAGAAGTGAAAAGAAAAGCCTTTTTCACGCTGAAGTGAAAAGACTTTTTACCGAGAAGTAAAAAAGAAAATGAAAAATTGAAAGACAAGTCGCTGCATTAATCGAATCATATCATTAATGTACAATTGAAGAGCGGTTGCCTATTACACTTGGAAAATTTCAAAAAGAAGAAAATGCCCGAAAAATACAATCTACTCGTGGGCATCCCTAAGATTAGCATCAGTAAGGGATTCCTTAAGTTCGGACCCACCAGCATCTCCTGACGTCTCCCTTGCCACAACCTCAGCTGTTCCATGAGAAGTAGCTCCAATCTCAGGAACGCGCCTGACTGTAACAGATAGAAGGAGATGGCTTAATGGACGACTGGCCAACTCACGAAAACAAGCAAAGTCCACGGGCGGATCAGTCAGAAGACGACCCTAAGCTTAACATAAAAAAGCTCTAGAGCAGGATGTAAGGAGCTCACCCACTTAGCGGGAAACCTCTCCCCACGAAGACGCGTGAGCTGCTCGACCGTCAGCATCATCCCATACATCCTTTCTACCAGTATCTCTGCTTGACGATCAGCAATGTCTCTGATCCTGCTCTCAGCATCCAGCCAGCCCATCAAATTCTCATGGGCTCGAGCTTTTGCTTTCCTCAAAGCTTCACGAAGAGCACGTCGCTCCTGCAGACGCTTCTCCGCATCTTCCTGTCGAACACTGCGCTTAGCACGAGCCCTCTCCAAGTCCGACCGTCGAAGTTTGTCCTTTGCGAGTTGATCGCCTTCGGCATGAAGACGAGCAACCTCACGAATCAGGTACTGTATCTTAGGAACCATGTCCTCGCACTCCTTCTCCTTCCCCCGTAAACTCGCATGCACCTCCTCAAGCTGCTGCTGCGAATGCACCAAGGATTTATTTTTTTGCATCAAAGAGAGCAACAGATTGGTCCAGATCCTTGCGAATCTTGACCTGCGTGGAAGACAAGAAAGAAAAATGTTATAACAAAAAGTGACATACTCACAAAAACAGGAACTTTCAAAGGTCAAAGACTTACCACTTACTTCTCCCACATGTTGCTGGCCTGATGGAAGTTAGCCAAAGAGTTGGTCGCACCCTCGAAAGCCCGCCAAGCAACCATCAAAGGAATCGAATCAATTGCCCTAGCAGCCCTCTCCTCTAAATTCACAGGGAATTGCGTCCCAAGGGCTACTAGAGAAAAAGGGGGCAACTCCTCCCCCGACAACCCTTCCACGGCTTGCGATAGATCCTCCGAAGCAAAACCTTCTTCTAAAGCCACATCTTCGGAAGCAGTGGCAGCCATTTGACTCACCACTACATTCTCAGCAACAGGCCCAATATGGCCACCCACCCCTGAAACACTCCCCTCCGCGGTAACTGACCTTGCGGGAGGAGCCTTAAGAGCAGCAATGACGTCTTGTCCAACTGCTCCTTCTAGTCTGGGCCTCTTGCTCGCCGGCTCCTCGGCACCCCCAACAGAACATGGAAAGGAGAAGCTTGACAAAACCACCCTTAAGGGCGAGCGTTGAGTCTGCTCCGAAGGAAGAAAAGTACCCCCCACCGAAGCAGTAACCCTAGTTACCACCGGAGCAGCCCTCTGATGCACCGCCGAAGACGGAGGAACCTGAGAAGAAAGCCGAGAATTCGTCTCCTTGGATCCCCGTTCTTTAGGATTCCCTCCTTCTTTCCTCTTTTCTCTCCTCATTTCCTTCTCGTGGAGATCATTCTTTCGCTGATAACGACCTCTGGTGGTGGCACCCGAGCCATGCCTCCCTTCAGCCCTCTTACCTCTTTCAAACGTCGCAATACGAACTCCAGTGACCTTCTCTTGGTTGGGAGAAGAACCCTATCTTGGCCTCTTCTCCCTACCTAGGGTACTATCCCGAGGACGGTTAAGAGGAGGAGGAGGAGGAGGAGAGATCCTCTAGGTCAGTGAAATCGAAGGTGTACAACCCTACAAACCGTAAACCCTAAATTAGAGAGGAAAAGAGAAAAACAAACGCAAAAAAGAGGAACCAGAGGGAGATAATACTCTCTTTCATCTTCGTTGGCCATGGCGAAGTACATAAAGGCAAGCAAGAAACTTCGACAGAGAAGTGGAGAACTCTCAGAAGCAAAGGGTCAAGAGCTAGAAAGATTACTAGTAAACAGAGCCTTTCCTTTTCAATTTTGGAAGTATTTATAGAGAGCTAGAGGCGCGACGAGTCAAATCACAGCCTCCCTTGAAACTCGCAACGGAAAAGAAGTAATTATCACCTACATGAAATAAGGGCTGAAGACATCCAATCCAATCAAAGACGCACCAAGAGGAACGGCCCAGATTTAAAGTCATCAAGTCGCAATCGGAAGGACCTAAACAACCTCGGAAGCCTTAGAGTCCTCCAAAAGGTCCTAGGGGTAAAAACAGAACTCCGAAAGCAGTGGCTAATGATGGCATGTCTTGGAAACACGCAAACATTAATGGAGAAAAACGGCTTGACATATAACATTACGAAACATCCGAAGCGACGACAAGCGATGGCAGCCGACGAGATCCTAACGCGTGGTATCACCC
Source organism: Senna tora (assembly GCA_014851425.1). NCBI lineage: Eukaryota > Viridiplantae > Streptophyta > Magnoliopsida > Fabales > Fabaceae > Senna > Senna tora. The sequence continues at coordinate 28,052,875 of CM026269.1, forward strand.
CTTTGAGGTAATCTCTAGAAAAACACGAGCCCTCTCGAGTGCACTCTCGACCGCCCCCAATCCTGGCAATTAGCGGTCGATCTCGATCTAATAAGACGAGGCTCGTTACATGTATCAACCCTCGCGCCCAGGAAAAAGTCTAAAAAGTCCCGAACCTTTCAAATCCCCTCGAAGCCTTCCAAGGGCATCTCCGGAAAGTCACCTTCCCTGTAATGATGACGTCTCCTCAAAAAGACGTGAACGTTTCTACGGAGAAGGCCCAAGAAACTTGCTGAGAAAGTCAAGCGAATGACCGTCCAAATCCGGACGTGTGGCATCCATGACAACCCACTCCTGACAAACACCAGAGCAGCGCAAGTGCATGCTTGACCACCCTGTCTCTTATGATTAGCGGTCAATTTGGCTCCACGAATAATTCATTGCGGGTGACCTCGCTCCCAACATTCTGTATAAGGCAACTTAAGTCCACGGGCGGCCAACACCCCTAGGCTTAGGGGACTTATGTAACTCCATAATATGCCCTCCTATGGACACGTGGCACTGGCTTTCTAGAAGGCTTACCTGGCCTTAGATCAGTGACACATGGCACTACTCGATGGACCCAAATTTGGCCTCTCCCCACAATCACCCGTGTACTCTCCCGCTTCAGAGACGTGGGTAAGCTCTCCAAAATGTGGGTCAAGCTCAAGGCTTAAGAATGTGGGTCGACCACGTTCTCCCCTACTCTGAGTATAAATACCCCTCACCCAGGGGACTGGAAGAGATTCAACAAGAAAGACGGAATACACACCTTCCAGTAGACATCAGACAAGAAATTAAGCACTAAATACATACAAGAGATATAACAGACATAAGCAATTACTTTTAATGTTTTATACAGTAAGAGTAATGCTTAGTTTAAGTGTGGGGGAGGAAGAAAATAAATTATCTTACTTCTGCTAAAGTTGCTATACTTTAGTTGCATGATTAAATTGCATATCATCTTTTGGCCTATATTTCCATAAAACCCTCCTAATTTTCAAAAACCTTAGGCGTAAAAATTATTTTTGAGAACTAAAAAAGATGGAAATACAGCAAAATACCACCACTGTGTCACTCGCCTACAGTGAGTGACACCTAGCTCGCTAGCTAGTTAGTAGTGAATTCGCCTGTTTTATCTAACTTTTCTGCATTTTTATTTTTCAAACACCTAAGTAGGATCAATTCTTTTATTTTCAAAACTTACATACCTTAAATCTAGCACTCCTCTTAGTTTTAGTTTAGGAGAGTTAAGTAAATAACAAGTGTAGACACCCCCATTTTGTCCGGGCTTTAAATTGATTAAAGGATAGAAAGTCATGGGGAGAACCAAGCCAAATATCCCAAGGTATGAGACATGAAAAGAACCTAGAGAGGGTAGGTCCAGCAAAGGTTCAAAGCAAAGGGAGAAATTTAAGTCATTTAAGGGTGAAAACGTAGCAATATACGAAGATTCAATCACTGCGGTCTCATGTTTAGTAGTTTGGCTTTGAAACTTGTTTTATTGCGTAGAGGACACATAATAATTGAAAATGGACATAAATTTTGTGCAAAGCGGACACTGGACAGAGGAGAAATAAACCTCTGAAGAGCCTAGGTTAAAGAAATACAAGCCTTTTGAAGAGGGAAATCTGGCAGTGGACAAAGATTCGATCACTGCGGTTTCATCTTAAGTTATTTAGCTCCAAAACTTGTCCCACCGTGTAGAGGACGAAAAAGGCTTGAAAATGGACACAATATTCACGCGATATAGACACTCAACGAGGAAGAAACGAGCTTTAGAAGCAAGTGGTCCGCGAAGTGGACCGCAACCTTACAGGGTCAGGGTCGCGGCCTGGCTGCGGCAGTATTGGCTGACCACGGCCTTACTCAAGCCGTGGCCTAGTAAGGCCGGGCAAAAATGTCATTTTGCCCCCAAATTTTTTCCTAGAAAAGGGGTTCCGATTTTGCTATTCCATAGGCCATTTTTTGGTGTTTTAGAGAGAGAGAGACTCTCATATTCTACAGAGAAGTTCTGGGTGATTGGGGTCGGAGTTACAAAGCATTCAGACGCGATCCAGATTTTAAATTACTTAATTACGTCTTTTAAATTTTACCCCGAGTTAAAATTTAACGGACTTATTCTGATGCAGATGCAATTATGTGATGTAGATAAGTGATGCTATGAAGTTTGAGTCTTTGAGGTATGAGCACGAGTGTACTTTGGTCACTACCACAAAATGCGAGAATCAAGATAGCTGTAGATTGAGTATGTATGATCTTTTTGGTGTTTCGATGGTGACTCCCACTCTTGGTTGAGCCGTCGTTGGAATTTCAAGACGTGTACTGATGTAGCGATGGCTAATGGAGATCCATTTGCTTGATCTTCATTTCCCCCATTGATTTTATACTCCAATGATGCCTCTCGAGAGAAATCTCGATCGAGTAGTCATCCCCCCATTTTTCTCTAATTACTAGTGGGTTTTAGGTGACAGATAGATTCCACTAGTTAGATTCTGATGCACCGTAGGAATTCGACCATTCGGTTGGAAACTCTACGAAAAATGGTCATTACGATATGATCCTCTCCATCATTCCACTAGTCATGATAGAAGTATATCATTTTCCCAAGGGGATATTCTTTCATGGATTTGCATATTTATTTTCATGTTTTTATTTTCTTACATCCCAAAACCCCAAAAGTACGCCTACTTAGTGTTCGACAAAAGTCCCAATGGAGGGTTGGGTTAGCTCTCAACCTCGAGCCTTGGTGTTCCAAGTCCTTGCCCATTGGTAACCTCCACGTGAGATCGACCTAGGTCAGAGCCACTTGCTTTGTTAGCCTAGTAAAATAAATTATAAATTGATCCTCGTTCGGACCACGACATCTGAACATTACCCGAGGTAGGAGTTATCGATCAAGATCCAATTCTTGTTTGCCCTCATCTACTTTCCTCTTGAGAGCATTCCCAACCTCTTGATCTTGATTCCCCAGTATCGGATTAAGCAAAGTGAATCTCATCAGTTTTCCTGACATCAATTGTGGATACCATGCGGACTATGCCTCTCATATCCGTTTTCCCCTCTGATCTAACTCATGACAACACCATAAAGGCCTCAATAGATCCTCAGATGGAACCCCCCTGCTTGTATGCTACCTGAATGTGTGCAATTGAAGGATTATAGTTGACAGTTGGCTTTGGTCCATAATGACGGCTTTCTTAGACGTGCTAATTATGCCTCTTGACCTGTTGCAAGTTAGGATCAAATAAAACCTAAGAGTGTAGTAAAGTGAAAACCTAGGGTCGAATCACGTGGAACCTTCAGTAGTTCCAACCGGTCCAATTTTTTTATTAAAAATAACATCAGAAAAGAAATTAGAAAAACCTTAAAAATTAAAATTAGAAAAGACTTGAAAATTAAAATTTAAGAAGTCATGATTATCAAGAATTTCATGTTTGGCTTGATCAAGTTCTTTCAGAGTTTGACATGTCTTGAAAATTAAAATTTAAGTCATGTAATTTAAAACTTCAAAATTATGTATGTTGAAACATAAAACTTGAGTGATGTCATTTTATATATTAAGAATAATTATTATTGATTATTTATTGTGTCATTCGGTTCGACCGTTTAAACCGATCAAACCATGAAACGAACACTTGTTCGAGTCTTTGTCCGGTTCGGTTCTTAACACATTGATTTAGACATTCTCAAATATAATCAGGATAGGTCAGCAACCAATCAATTAAAAAGATTCTCTTACTAACAACCCTAGCAAAGATAGGCATGTAAGGTAACCGATCATGTAAGGTAACTGTTTAAACTCTCATCTCTCAATTGGGTGATTTTCACTCTTACCCTGCTCATGTTATCTTCTTACCATAGGCTTCTAGTAAGTCTCTATCTCCACTAAGAATGCATAGGTCTAAAAGTCAAGACGTCTTTTGGGCTTGTAACATTGTTGATGGAGGCTATATATTTTTACTGTTTAAAGAAAGAAAGAGCATAAGTCTCTTGCATATATACTAAGTCCTGATTGTTTGAAAACTAAGGTTTTTCTTTTCATCCTTCAACCTTATTTATGCCCTTGGGTTTAACTTTTTATTTTGTACTTTCGTACTTTTTTTCTAATATGCCTTTTTGGCTCATCGAATCCCTTGGGCTTTTCATAATACTGGGAGGATGAAAATTTTTTGACCTGGACAATCAAACAATCAAATTAATAAAATTAGCTCAAAGAGTCTGTTTATATAAGGCTCAAAATAGGGTGATAGGGGTATGCATAAGCATATATATATATATAGGCTTGTGTTTGGGCACTGGGTACAAGAAACAAATGCCTCATTCATATCTAATATTCCAATGCATGTTAAGCCTTGACTAAGACCTAAGACAAGTTCTAGAAGAAGATAATCATGACCGGGCACACTTTAAATATTTATGATTTTTCAATCAGGTGTTGAGGCTCAATTCCATCCAACTGGCTAGGCTCTCTCATTGATCAACTGCCTAATGACTGTCTACAATAGATAGATAAATTGCTAAGTTTGTAGGTTAAAGAAAAAATATATATTTAGAAAACTGCTTATCATCCCAAAAAAAAATTTAAGAAAATTTATATCTTCCCTAAATATTCCTATCATTTGTCCTTTTCTTAGATTCTTGACCCATTCAAGCTAAAATTCAAGTCGGAATCCTGATTTTTATTATGGTTGAATTAGAGAGAAGGGGTTAATTAGACAGAAAATTCAGGTTGATATTCTAACCTAGATAAATTAATTAAAATAAACCTAAATTAAAAATTAAAATTTTCAAAGAAAACAAGGTAAAAGCATTAAAATTAACAAAATATGGCAGAATTAAATATTTTTGCTATGCAAGATCCTCCCCCACACTTAATCATTGCATTGTCCTCAATGCATGTGGACAATGCTCCAAGTATGGGGTGATTAGCAGGATTGAAATTTCAAACCTGGATCAATTAGGACGAAAAACTTTAAGTTAGGCATGTAATTATTGAAACTATGGTAACCCGGGGAACAAGGGTTGACTAACAAAATATCAATCAAAATTATCGGGGTTACTTGCAGATATAGTTGCATGCATTATGTGAATTGTCAAAATATTAGTTTGAAAATAAACAAAAAGTTTTTGCAATTTTTTGTCTCCAAGCCACGGCGACCAACTACTTGTTCGCCGCGGCGAGAGATTTTTTTTGTTATAAAATTTCCAGAATGCATGCACCACTATTCCTACTTCTAATTCCCAATTTATTTATTATATTATTTCGAGAAATAAAATTAAATTTCGATCAAAAAGTAATTTTAACAGTAAAATAGCTACCTTCCTAATGGTCTAAGTTTCTTCCCCCACACTTATCCTAAGACTGCTTACCAAAATTAAAGAAAAGATTAAGGAAAGAAACTACCTGGTCCCTCAAGGGGGTTTGAAGTTTTGTCAAAAGTAGCTGGGGTCATTTAGAATCGATTCCCTAAGAGAAATGAATCTTTTGAAATTCCTTGTGACCCTAGAAGGTGTTTCAGTACACCTACTTTTCCACAAATCATGAGGAATCCATCTTTTCTTCTTCAGCTTGACCCTAGCTATTCGTCGGGCCTTTTGGGTAATTTTAACAGAATGGGATTTCTCCCCTTTCTATTTCCCTCGGGCCCTAGGATTCCTAGGGTGTTATATCATGGGTAGTGACGAGTGGTAATTTTGTTTTTCTCTCTCCTTACGTCTCCTTTGCTCAGTATCATAATGTTTAGTTACCAAGGAGGGAGTTCCTGGTATGGAAGGTATAACACCCCTTATCTTATATGTCACAACCCAAATTCGGGCCCGTGACCAGCATGGAATTCAAGAAAAATCCCTAAACCCGAAAAGCCTGACAACTAGAATAATTTACCTAAGCAATCAAATTGCAAATAATTTAACAACCTTTAAGTATTAAAACATTAATTACAATTCATACTGAAGTGAGGATCTTGCCTATGGAATTATGGAGCAACTCTAGAGAAAAACAAAGTGAAACCATTCATGCACACACGAACGATGTGTGGCTCTCCAACTAACAGTATCACACTTGATCCGACCATCTACGAACATGCTAAATCTGTATAGAAAGGAAAATGAAGTGAGTTTTACAACTCAATGAGTAGATAACAGAGGATTTTATAACTTAAATCACAAGAACATGAATCATACATATGCATATTAAGTCTTTTCCTTAGTCTTGTACATAGATAAGATCATTGTTATAATAGAGTAATTACAGTTAGTCACATCCAAGAGAAATCGGAGGCAACAATGCTGCCACTTAGGTTTCTTTATAATTATCTTACCATGGATCCTAAGTCAGTCATATCATACAACCTATAGTACTTATATGCTACTTCCTATCATGCACATCGAAATGACATCTATCCTCTATGAATGAAGCCTACATCATCCTCCCCAATTCATAATTAAGCATGCAACCTAATCATCTAATACATGCTAGCAACTATAATGAGAAATAAATCCCATTAGGTATAGCAATATGAGTTTAAAACTACTGGCATGTACCACTGTACTTGTACGAAAAATCATTGCATTCTTTTTCTTTATAAAAATCATGAAAAAACCTTTAACTATTGGATGTAACAAATAAAACTTTCTTCTACCTTGTGTCATCCTTTTCAAGCAATCAATAAAACTCATGTGCTATAAGTGTCAATGTTATACAAATAAGGGTACTATAGAAAGTCAAGTTATACAGTCAAAATGTTTTCTTTTTACAGTCATGGAACATGATCAAACATTAAACCTTTATGGAATTTAGAGAAACTGACAAAACTTCAAAATACGACAATGTCAAATATCAAACATTAAGTGAAAATAAGAGTAATCGTGTAACACCATGATTCTTATCATCATCTAGATGATGTTACATAACATGTCTTATGAATTTGGAGTCAATCAAGTGAAAAAGTATCAAGACTTGATGGAACTATAAAATTCTAGATGTTGGTACTGTTCATTTGTTAAATTGGCCAACTTTGTAAACTCATAATTTATTCTATGAAGCTCCCAAAATTTTTGAAATTTTTATGAAATATTTATAAATAAGATATATAACTATCTGCCAAACTTTAGCTCAAAAATTGCATGTTTGCCCCTTCAAAATATGGTTTAACAGTATCTATCTGATGTGGCAGGACAGCAAACCAGAATACTGTAAAAGTTTACCAAAACCATACAAAATGAGTTTCAAATGACATAATATTTTTCAAATCAGTTATTTAGGATATTAGGAATCCACATATAAAACTTTAGCCATTAACTCCTTAATTTGTCACCTCAATAACTATGTGAAAGTTTGAAAACCAGAAAAATTTTCTACAAATTTTCACAACTTCAGGTCTGAAAAAGGGTACCAATCAAACTTTGAAATTAATGAAATTTGGCAATTATAAACTTTCATATATCTAGTTTTAGCCTGCCAAATTTCATAAATTTTGGGGCTCATTAAATATGATTTTCACAAATTTCTTTATACATCACAATAAAACCCAAAATTTCATCTTTTGCGTGTCAACATGCCAAAATTAAGATTGGCCTATTCCAACCATGTTTATGCCTTATATGGCCTTTTAATACATAATAAAAATTGTCCAAACACCCAAATTGAAATTTCTAATATAGTTAGATGAACTTTTGTAAATCTCTTGGGAATGCTACTATTCATGCCTAAGCATTTGCATATCTTGCTAGATGTATCAGTTCCTTCACATTTCACACCATTAACACATCTCCTATAGGTCCAATAATATCATTCCACACTCCTTTTGTCATAACATAGCATAATTATCAAAGTCATATTCAAGTTCCTCCAAAGTAACCACTTTTCTAACGAGTTGATTACCAAGGGAACTTGATATCATTTCTATTCATATATCTAACTACCCTAGTTAGCATTAGTATAATTTACGTTGAGTTTACATACAAGTCATCTGCATCTTGCTCAAAAGTATATTTTAGTTACATGAAAATGAGCAAATCCTCTTTCTACTTATATGATTTTCCTAAGTTATACATCAGAGAGATTATGGAGCCACATCTTTTTGCTTTCCTTTACTTGATTCACTTGAAAATGTTTGTAGAAATTCTTGTTGAGACATAAAGTTTCAGTAGCTAACTCCACATTCCAAACACACTATGGCATGTATGGAAAATAAAGCATACTAGAGTATCTCAAACACAATTCATGTTTCATGCTAAAATCATCATGCAAATCTTTGAGTTATGACCAAAAATCATCAAATAACATACTAGGGTAGGACTTAGCTCATCCAAACCCTTCATTACATCATACTCCTCAAATGAGTTAGGGTAGGACTTAGCTCATCCAAACCCTTCTAAACATCATTCATGTTACATAACCTAGGGTAGGACTTAGCTCATCCAAACCCTTCATAATATCATACATCATAAGCATATATATAGAACATCAAGTATGCATACCACAAGCACACACATAGAATATAAGGAATGGAAAGTAGCTACCTTACACTCAAGCTTCTCTTTCTCTTAGCTTTTCTTGGAAATAACAAGCTTTTCTTCCAACTTTATCTTTAGGTTGGCTCACTTGACAATAACAAATCTCTAAATACACACAGAATTCATTATCAATCTTATCATAATTTTCAGCCTTAAACTCATTATTTTCCTTGTCTTGACATAATGGTCTATAAGTGGGTTAGTTCATGAAGCTAGCATATTTCAACTCTTTTGAGCTAAGAAGGACTTCATATGACTTATCTAATCATGGATGTATTCCTTAAAAAAATTCATATTTCTCAATTTTTCCATAAACCTTATCTTTTCATATTTGAAAGCTTTTTGGAGAATCTAATTAAAAGCTAACATATTTGGCTATTGGAGGGCTTGTTTAGACATCTAAAGAACTTGTACAAACCTATATTTCATTCATCAAAGTTTTTCTTCTTAAACTCTAATTTTATTACATTCAAGTTTAACCCTTTAGTCATGCTTAGCTTTTTCCTTGAGATATACATGTACTTTTTCATGGCTAACTACCTCTTCTTCCCTTTGCTATTGCTTCTCCAAATTATTGCTTCACTATGCACGAATTTTTCCTTCAAAATCTGAGTTTGGGACTGAAAATTAGATGAAGAGAAAGTTCTTGAAGAGTAGAGCAACTTTGCTAACTATGAAGACATGAAAAAGTGAAGGTTTCTTACCCTTTTTTGCCTTTCTTCCTTTTCTTCTTCTCCAAAGCTTCTAAAAACTTCTTTCTCTTTCTTTTCCAGCCAAAAATGGTGTGAGAATGCTGAATAGAGAAGAAAAAAGGAGCTCCTTGATTTATTAGGCCTAAAGTTGTCAAAAATTAATATTTTGCCATTACACATGTCCACTTTGTCCTTGCACCATTTTTTTTTCTTTTGATAAAAAAAATCTAATTAAATATTTATATAAGTAAATTTGAGTGTGGGTACATGGCCTCCAAATTATTTAAATCTTAGAATAATTTTTATCGGGTAAAAATTACAATTTTACCCTTGATTTCTACCTTTAATAAAAATTATTGTAGAACCATTTTAAAAACATTTTAAGGTCATAAATGGATTCCTTGAGGTCCATATCATCATAAAATGACCTCATTTTGCTTTACTTTACCCAGATTCTTCTTAATTTATCATTTTCTTTGATTATAGAATTTGGGTCATGACAAATTGAGAGTGCCGCCCAACAAATAACTCTGTGTACCACTACAACATAAAATGTATGGAATACCTCACTTGGTGGTAGCTAACCACACATCAACATACAATCTAAGGCATCCCTCAGCCAAATTCGAGTACAATAGTCATAATCATTGTATAATGATGATCCTTACTCAATTCAGAATGTTTGAATCACATCCCTCATGGTTCATCTCATGGGATCACTACCTTACGGTAGGTCACATTCGCCCTAACACTTTGGGTTCATGGGGTTCACTGCACTCCATGGTGACGATCATGCCCATCTTCCCCTATTTATTCGAGCCATGGGGCTATGGAATCACCACCCCTTTTGTGGATCATTTTCCTGGTACGCTAGTCACTAATACAATCACTAGGATAATGAAGTCTAAGCCATAATTATGCTTAATTCTAAGTACGTGACCCTCTAAATGGTCATGAAAGTTCACTAATTTAGAATTTGCAACCAACGCGGGTTTTCAAAAATGATTAATTAAGTCTTCTCCGTGGGACGACAGATGGTCGCCCTATACCAACCACCGGTCATCCAAACATAAGCTTCTCTCTCTCTCCTTAGAATTGCGCTAGAACTACTCCCCTCATTTCTCTATCTTTCTTTCTCTAATTCCCTTTTTAAAATTCAATAATCCATGTTACCATAATTTTCATCATATAAATCTATATTTAAGATGTTGTTTGAGCTTTGAAATGATACTTAAAAGTTGGTTAAACTCAATTAAAGAAGTTGAAGGAAAGAATGAAACTCACTTGAAGTGGAAGAAGAAAATTATTTGAATTAAGTAAAAGATTGGGTCTTAGGAATAATTTCAAAAGAAGTTATAAAATTCATTAGCTATGATGGAACAAAGTTCAATTGGAATAGGGGAAGAATTGAGTCTTAAAAGAAGATAAAAATAAATATTAAACTCATTTTAGTTGAAGGGTGTTCCGAGAACCGGGGGGGTTCAAACTTGGAGGTCTAGAGCAATCTGGGAGCCAGTCATTGGGAAGTACTTAGTAGGGGAGAAGTGAAGCACTTTGGGTAAACTGTAAGTAAGACAAGAGAAATTAACGTTAGTAAATAAATTACGTTCTTACTGAGCTCAAGGATTTGGGAGTTCTTAAGAAGCACTGGGAACGAAGGTTTCTCTCTATTATGCCAAAGGTTATCTCAGTCTCTAAAGTTTGCCTTTGGTCCCCCCTCTCTTGAATATCTAATGGGGTCTATTTATAGTGGAAGGTCGGAGTTATCAGTTACTAACTGATGGGTCATGTCCTAAAAATATGGGTAGTGCATGCACGTCCCTTGACATGGTAGTGGTGTCATGTATTGGGCTAAAGTTGAGGAAATGGGAGAACATGGAATCACGTTAGGTAAGTAGTCGGCTGAAGTTGAGGGAGTAGGATAAGGCATGTGGATGTGGTTACGTATGTATGAGGTGTCAATTATTAATAAAGTTAGTCTATGCTAATAGGTTGGGGCTAAGAATGATCAGTGGGCCTAGGTTCTAGGTGCTAGCTAGGAGAAGGGGGTTATGAGTTTTATAAGAACGATAATAAATTTACTAATATTAAACCCTTACCTAGCTTACCAGAGCGATCGTGCCTAAGCATGAAGGACCTTCACCTATATCCTACCAAGCCACTCCCTAAGACCGTTCCCGAGAAAGGAGGATGAGAATCACTCTTTAACGACATTCCTAACCTTATCTAAATTAGGTGTCCTGGGTGGCACTTGGCGTACGTCAATCCCATTTCAAGAGCGTTGCTTCCTCACGAAGTTGGAATAACCTTGACGTGATTCTACTCATGTCAGCACTGCGCTGACCCTGAGGGAGGGGATGAACCATCACACTTTCTACTACCTTATACTTACTAAGAGAGGGAGAGTGAGGTATCTTTGTTTACTATCCAAGTACTTGGAATTTTTACTTATGTTTACTGTCCAAGGGATGGATTCACTGGGCACCCTGAAGCACTTTGCTCAGCAGGGGAACTTATCGCTAGGACTTAGTACTTTACTTTTCTATACTGTCTAAGGGACGGATGGAACCTTCTATGCTTGGAATGACATATCTCTTCTTGAAAGAAGTCACTCTACATAGTCGTCAAGGTCATCAAATTTAATCAAAATAAATAAATAAATAAAAGCTATGTAGGAACAAAGGGAAAGAAACCTTTCAAATTAAGGAAGAAATGACAACTTTTCAAAAACTAGAAACTTGGTGGTGTGTGTGAAAATAGAATAGCTAACTTTTGAGAGACTTTTCAGAACATCTAACCATTGGAATTCGCAAAAAAAAATTAGAAAGCTTAGGATGTTAGCTTACCTTTGGCTTTGGAATCATTCAAATCCATCATGGATCAAATTTAGAAAACACGTTTAAATAGAAAAGTCAGATTCAAAATTTTGCATCAATTCATAAAACAGAACCACTAATTTCGAGATAATTTCCATAAAATATAACCGTTCAATTTTTCAAGCCAAATGCAATTTAGAAAGATTAGGATGTTAGATTTCATATGGTTTTGTAATCCCTCAAATCCATCAAGTATTGAATTCAGAAAACACGTTTAAATAGAGTAAGGTTAAATTCAAAACAACATTCAACATTTGGCAAGCTTCATTAAAACAGTCATATCTCCTTCCATACTTAACAAAATGATTCGATTCTTTTTCCTAAATCAAGCTTAAACATATCATATTCTAATTATCAATTCGTGACAGCAGGGATTTAAGCCATTTAAGAGCAATAATTTAAAATCAGTAGTCAATCATACAAAAATTCTGCATCAGTTTAGAAAATAGTATCGCTAACTTTCGAGGCAATTTCTAGAAAATTAACTGTTGAAATTTTTAGGAAAAATATAATTTAGAAAGCTTAGGATGTTCGCTTTCATATGAATTTGGAATCACTCAAATCCATCAAGTATCGAATTCAAAACACACATTTAAACATAGAAAGGTCATATTCAAAAACTCAATTCATGACAGTAAACATGCTCTACGAATTTGTGAATTCTTATATCATCAAAGATGGATGTTTTAGAAGAACATGATGAACAAACTCAAACCATAACCTCATATCTATGACTCAGCAAAATCTCAGCACAACCAACAATTAAAACATCCAAAATTAGTGTAGGAAAAATTAAGAATGCAAGGTTTTATCCCCATTATCATCAATGTGTAAGAAATCATCCAAAAGTTTTAAGAACATCATCAAGAAGGGGGGAAAGATTGCTAAACCTACCTTGAATGGGCGAAGATGAAACTTGAGAAGACTCCTAAGATGCTTCTCTGGTCACGAACCGTCGAATTGTGGCCAACCACCCCCTTCAATCTCCAAGTTTCCCTCTAATGGCTCCCCTAGGGTTTACTTAGCTCTTCTCCTTCTAATTGCATGTGTGTGTTGATGACTAAATGGGTAAGTGGGGTGTAGGAAATGTGCAAAATGGTCCTTGGGGCAAAATGGTCATTTTGCCCTCCTCAAGAAATTCCTTTCAATTTGGTCCCTATTCTTTCTCCTATCCATCTTTATTTCCATTTAACCCATAATTCCTTTTTTTCTTTTCACTAAAATCCCCAACACTTAACTCAATTTCTATATGCAACTAATGCATCAACCAATGTCATGCACAAGCATTTTTAAATTAAATCACATAATTAACAACCATCTCTTTAATTAATTAATATAAAAGAAATGAGTATTATAGAAGGCTCTAGGATGAAGAGAGTTAGGATGTTTTTACTTAGAGAGATTTTGAGAGATAGCGTGTGCTTAGGATGAAGGAATCTAGAGCTTAAATAGCAGGGGATGCCGTTAAATGGTTACAAGGGACCAGTAGTAATTTTGCCAACCATTATCCCCAATATCATCTTTTATTGATGATTACTCACGTTATATGTATGTGTATTTGCTTTATAATAAAAGTGAAGTGCTTGATGCTTTCAAAATCTATATAGCAGAGATGAAGAATCAGTGTGGTAAACACATTAAAATTGTGAGGTCTAATAGAGGAGGTGAATATTTTGGTAGGTACACTAAGAGTGGAGAAGCACATGATCTATTTGCTAAATCTCTTGAAGAGCAAGGTATAGCATCACAATATAACATGCCTGACTCACCTGACATGATGATGTAATAGAAAGAAGGAATATGACATTATTGGACATGGTGAGGTGTATGATGAGTAGCTCTAAACTTCCTACATTCTTGTGGAAAGAAGCCTCAAAGCAGTTGTATATATTCAAAATAGAGTTCCAACAAAAGCTACTTCGAAAGCACCTTTTGAAATTTGAAAAGGTTAGAAACCTAGTTTGAATCATATATGTGTTTGGGGTTGTCCTGTTGATGTTAGAGTGTACAATCTACATGAAAAGAATTTAGACCCTAGGACTATTTTTGAATATTTTGTTAGTTATGCTGAAAGGTCTAAAGGTTATATATTTTATTATCCCACTCATAATTTAAAGTTTGTAGAATATATAAATGCAAAGCTTCTTTAGAATGACACAATTAGTAGGAGTGATTAGTTTCATGACTTAGTGAATGAAAATGATCATGAGATAACTCCTAGTAGTCAAGGAGAAACTATAGTTGTTATCATCCAATTGAAGTCATTAGAGAACATAATGTTCCACCTATCCCAAGTGATCATGTGGAAAGAGACTATGATGTTTTAGAGGAGGCACCTCGTAAATCTCAAGAGAAACCTTAAGAAGAATTCCACATAGAACAACATCAACCTCCACAAGAGGTTGAATTCAGAAGATCATAAAAGGCCAAGAAACCTGCTCTTTCCTAATGACTACATGGTGTACTTAATAGAATCTGGTTATGATGACAAATAGAAGATGACCCTGTAACGTTTTCACAAGCTACAAGTTGTAGTAATTCCAAATTGTGGTATGACGCTATGAATGATGAGATGAAATCTATGGCACATAATGATGTTTGGGATCCCGTAGAATTGCCTAATGGGGCTAAGTTAGTTGGCTGTAAATGGTTCTTTAAAACCAAAAAGTATTCATTAGGCAATATAGAATGCTATAAGGCTAAACTAGTTGCTAAAGGTTTTACTCAAAAAGAAAGAATAAGCTATAAAGAAAAATTTTCTCCTGTGTCTTCAAAGGATTCTTTTGAAATTATCATGGCATTAGTGGCTCATTTTGACATGGAATTGCATCAAACGAATGTGAAGACAGCTTTCCTAATGGTGATCTTAAGGAAGAGGTATACATGAAACAACCTGAGGGGTTTATATATAGTGCTAGAGATAATCTTGTTTGCAAGCTAAAGAAGTCTATATATAGGCTTAATCAAGCCTCACGAAAATGGTATTTCAAGTTCCATAACGTAATCACATCTTTTCGTTTTGTTGAAAACATTATGGATCAATGTATATACCACAAAGTCAGTGGGAGTAAAATTATCTTCTTGGTCTTATATGTAGATGATATTCTGCTTGTATCTAATGATTTTGAATTGTTACATGAGGAAAAACAATTTATTTTTAAGAATTTTGATATGAAGGATATAGGTGAGGCGTCATATGTCATAGGCATAAAGATCCATAGAGATAGGTCTCAAGGTATTTTGAGACTATCACATGTGAAAAAACCAAGAAGGGATATTGAATTGGTTAATCTTAGAAAAATATTGACTTTTTAAAATTTAGGCTACTGCAACTTTGGTCAATGAAAAATACGCTTAGTTTTTTAAATTTGCCTACTTTTATAAAAAGTTCAATTCTGGTTAATTTGAAAAACAATTTAAGTTAATGGTAAAGGTAGTAAGGAAGTAAAGAACACAAGCAATTATTATAGTGAGAGGTTCGGATCAAATATCCTATGTCCTCTCATTTCCTCTTACTAAACAAGTAGGAGGAGTTACTTCACTAACTTGGGAAATGTGAATTACAACCAAGTAACCTTCAAACACCAAGGGATCAGCCATAATGGCTTTTACTACCTAACCTAGGTAACCCTTAAAGACAAGATTAGCCTCTAGGACTTTTACCACCTAACCCAGGAAACCTAACCGAAGGATCAACACAAGTGCTTTTACAACCACTCCGTGGAATTACAACACTCCCAAAACTAAAACCTTGCCAATAGCCCACTGATCAAATAACCTTCCTGCCCTAGGTTCCTACCCGGACTTTAGACAGAAAGGGAAGAGATTAAGAAGTGAATTTAAAGGGGATTACAGACTACAACAAATCTCACTAAGAGACAAATAAATGTAGATGAACGCTTTGAAGGCTGAATCACACTCTCTTGGAACACTTAGGCTTGTAGATCAATCTCTTGAAGTGCAAATGGTCAAGACTTGAGTTTATATAGGTTTGAATCCTTTTGAACGTTGGAAGGCTCTTCAATGCAGCAAATCATCTTCATTTATGTTGATCCCTTCTTCAATGCTATCTTCATGACAATGATTTCTTCCTTTTTGGTTCGGGTCAATGCTTGACAGCTTGATGGCAGCGCCCAGTATGGAAAGTTAGCTGATGCTGAATCAATCTGCTCAATGTCAACTTTGCTGAAATCAAGCTAATTTTCCTTTCTCATATTTGTCAGCAATAAGCACGTTTAAAGACAATGTATTTCAAATAAAACATTCCTTAAGGGTCTAGAATCCGAAATTAATCATTCATTAATTACATAAGCATTTTGATTTCTTTCCTAAAGCGTTTAAAGATCAGCTTAATGTCCAAATCTTTCCTTTTTCATTATCAAATCAAAGCTGCTCGAGATCTTTTTTAATTGATTGATAAAATATTCAAGTCAATACTTAATCAATTAAATTAAGATCTAAATATTAAAATTATATTTGAGGAAAACATTATCAAAACTAATTAATTTATAATATGGACAAATGTTTTCCCAACATTCTCCCGCTTTTTGATAATGACAAAAATGCGATTTTAACAAGTAAGCATCACTGAATGTAAAGCTCTCCCTCAATGTATAAACTCCCCCTCAATCTATGCAATAGGGTTGAGTTAGAAAATACTTACAACGCAACCTAATTAGGTACCTTTTCAGAGCTTACTTAGCGTACTTATTTCTCTTCCTTTGGCGTTAGCAAAAGGGAACAAAGTGGTTAAAAGTAACAATCAATAGCATAATCTACCAGTTATATCAATCATTAACCAGACATAACAAATATAATAAGCAGCAAGCAAATAGAAGCATTAACCCAAAAACAAGCAAATTAATGCATTATAAGCCAACCTAGAGGGTTATTTCAGAATCCAAACACAAAAGCCCATTATACGGGCATAACATCCTATAGGACCCAACCAAAGGTCCCATTAACAAAACAATTCAAAAACAAAAAGAAATGTAAAGAAGTGAAAACTTAAAGAAAAGCATCTATGGAAACACAGAAACCAAGTTGTGGTAGGTGGATCAAGAATGGTGGCAGATGGTTTATGCTTTTCAAGGTCTTCTGCTTTACACTGAGTTAGCATTTCAATAATGATAATCTTAAGCTCATCTTCACAAGCAGATGTCACTTGACTGGTAAGGTTCCTAAGCTACTCACGAATCTCAGCAAGAGGTGTCATTGGAGGACGTTGAGGATCAGAGAGAGATGTATAGGCTTTTGGAGACTGCTTCGATTTTGAGGGCTCAGATTCATGCTCATGTTCAGGTGCAGATTCATATCCAAGTGCATGATGGCTAGAAACAGCCTGATAGTCATTCTGGTTAGTCCCTTTGTCAGAAGCAGATGAATAAAGTGTGGCATCAGACTCCTTGTTAACAGCTTTCTCTTTGGCAGATGGATGAGTAGGAGATTCAGAGTACAAAGTAGCATCAGAGTCAGCACTTTCTTCATTTTCTTTCTCCTCGTTTTCTTCAGAGACTTGAATATGAGATGAGGTAGATGATGTATGCTTCTTTAAGAGCCTTGAGGGTTTTCTAGTACTTGATGCTTTGGTATTTTTTAGTGGCCTCCTGCCATGCTTGATGTTCATTTTCCTTTTACCGGTCCCTTCTCTAGGTTCAGTTTTTGCTTTTCCAAGCTTAATCCATTTTTAATTGACCTTCTTGAAACTCATGTTCTGGATCAACCTATTGTCATAGTTGCCATGGACATTGGCTTCAACCTAATGTTCCCCTAGAAACACAACACCTCGAGCTCGGGCAATGATAGTTATCAGTGATCCATAAGGAAGGTTAGCAGTTGGGTGAGCAATAGTATCCCTCATATGATTGAGAATAATATAAGCAAGATCTTGCTCCTAGCCTTTAATCGCACATCACATCAGGAAAATATCAAACTGAGAAGGATCATTAGAGGTACTTGCTTTTGGTATAATAATTTAAGAGAGCACATAGGTAAGAAGCGTCTCATTTACTCCCAATTGTCCGCTTGCAACATCTCCATATGTGCTACCTCCAAATTTCTTGGCAGCTTTCTCGATTGAGTAGGATTCCATGGAAATAGGCTCCCTACTTGAGTAGTATCTTTTGAAATCTCATTCTTTCACTCCTACCCATCCACGAACACTTTCCACCATGAGCTCAATCTTTTTGCCTCTAAACATAGTCCAACCAACTGGATCCCCATTAGCTTCAGAGAAGGTGAGAATTGAATAAAACTCTCGGATAAAAGAGGGATAAATCTTTTCCCTTATTGCTAGAAATGATTTTCACCCCATCTAAGAAAACATTTGGAAGACATTCAAGAATGGTTCTTTATCAAAGAACTCAAAATTCACCACTCGAGGAGCACAAATACCCCTATTCTTGATGTTGGAATCAAATCGTGCTTTGGCATCGTTTTAGACAAAGAGCTTAGGTCTCTTGGCAGCAATTGTGGAGGAATCGGAGCCTTTTCTCTTTACTATTGCAGTTGAAGTTATTGTTTCAAAAGAAAGCAGGGTAGCAATTTTTGAGAGAGTGAGAAGGTGGTTGTTGAAGGGTTATGTGAAAGCCCTAACCTAGGGTTATGGTTGCTTTTATTGAGATATTCTGGGAGAGCTGAGTGGAGAGAGGGAACAACGATGTGATTGAAGATTGGAGAGAGTGAGTAGAGATTGTGGGAGAGAGAGAGGTGATTGATGGGAAGTAGCTTTTTCTCAATTCAATCACACACAATAAATGCCGAATTTAAGCGGAAAGATTTGAAATCAATTTTATTTAAACAAATCAATCAGATTAATTCACTTAAATCCAAATTTATTATTGTTGATTTCACATAAGACTTAAGCACATTGACCCAAAAAAAAAATTACTCACTAATGGAACTAGAAGTGGTTAATCCCAATTCTCTACGAATTTTGCAAAAGACATCAGTAGCCAAAGGTTTAGTAAAAATGTCTGCCAGCTGTTGATCAGTCAGTACAAATTCTAGGCTAATGTCTCCTTTTTTAATATGATCCTTAAGGAAATGATGTATGATCTCAATATGCTTAGTTCTTGAGTGCTATATGGGATTTTTCGAAAGGTTAATGGCACTGGTGTTATCACACCTGATTGGTACATGATCAAGATGTAGGTTATAGTCTTTAAGTTTTTGTGTTATCCAGAAGAGTTGGGCACAATAGCTAGTTGTAACCACATACTCTGCTTTAGCAATAGACAAGGCAACAAAAGTTTGTTTCTTGCTTTGCCAAAACATAAGACAGTGACTTAAAAACTGACATGTACCACTTTTGCTTTTTCGTTCAATTTTACATTCCCCAAAATCAACATCTGAATAACCAAGTAACTTGCAATCATTATCCTTAAGATACCATAGACCAAGATCTTTGGTTCCTACTAGATATCGAAAAATTCTTTTCACAGATTTAAGATGAGATTCTTTAGGATTAGATTGAAATCTAGCACACAAGCATACAACAAACATGATATCAGGCCTACTAGTAGTAAGATACAACAATGAACCAATCATACCTCTATATTGTTTTTTATCAACCGACTTACCAGCTTCATCCTTATCTAATTTGGTTTATGTACTGATTGGTGTATGAATAGCTTTCGCAAAATCAGAAGCTCCTTGGTATACTTTTCTTGGTTGATGAATATCACTTGAAGTAATCTCCTCCCTCCCATACCCCACATGTGTTAAAGAGATTAGATCATTTTTGGGTCATGCAGGGTTCTATAGGAGGTTCATTAAGGATTTTAGCAAAATTGCATATCCATTATCTCAATTACTTCAAAAAGATGCAAAGATTGATTTTAATGAAGCATATAGGTCTACTTTTGATGAACTGAAATCTAGACTTGTCTCTCCCCCAATACTTTCTGCTCCTAATTGGCAATTACATTTTGAGATTTCATGTGATGCTTCTAATTTTGCTGTTGGAGCCATGTTAGGGCAAAAGGAGAACAGAGTTTCTAGAGTGATTGCATATGCCTCCAAGACACTAGACCCGGCACAAATTAATTATACCACCACTGAAAAGGAATTGTTTGCCGTTGACTTTGCCTTGGAGAAATTTAGACCTTACTTGCTTAATTCCAAGGTTGTAGTTTTTTCTGACCATGTTGCAGTAAAGTATCTTTTCTCCAAACCTCATTCCAAGCCCAGGCTACTCAGATGGACCCTTCTCTTGCAAGAATTTGACATAGAGATTAAGGATAGACCAGGAGCTGAAAACCATGTAGCTGACCATTTGAGTTGCTTACCTGAGGACACAAAGGGAGTGGACTCTTCTAACTCTACTTTTGATGCTTTTCCAGATTCTTTGTTGTGTACCATAGCTCGTCATGAGCCTTGGTATGCTCATATAGTGAATTTTCTCATTAGTGGAGTGACACCCCCTTCTATGTCTACTTTTCAGGTACAAAAGCTAAAAGGAGATGCCAAACATTATGCTTGGGATGCACCTCATCTTTGGAGACTATGTGCTGATCAAGTCATTCGAAGGTGCATACCAGAGGAAGAAAAAGAGAGCATCTTAACTGCCTGTCATACCTTGGCTTGTGGGGGGCATTTTGGTGGAAAGAAAACCTCTAGGAAAGTCTTAGACTGTGGGTTTTATTGGTCAAATTTAGTTAAGGATTCTGTCAAATTTTGTAAAACTTGTGATAAGTGTCAACGTTTTGGGGGTTTGGGATGGAAACAAGAAATGCCACAACAACCTATGCTATTTTGTAAAATTTTTTATGTTTGGGGCATAGATTTTATGGGACCTTTTCCCCCATCAAACGGGTTTACTTATATTTTATTGGCAGTAGACTATGTTTCTAAGTGGATAGAGGTCGTACCCACTAGGAAGGATGATGCTCAAACTGTAGCTAAATTTTTCAAGTCTAATATCTTGTGTAGGTTTGGAATCCCTAGAGCCATCATTAGTGATCAGGGCACCCACTTTTGCAATAGGCTTTTCAATAGCCTATTAGCTAAACATGGTGTCCGACATAAAGTTTCCACACCTTACTACCCACAAACCAATGGTCAGGCAGAGGTGTCTAACAGGGAAGTTAAGAAGATTCTTGAAAGGGTTGTGCAACCCTCCCGAAAGGATTGGAGTTCCCGACTAGAAGAAGCTCTTTGGGCATATCATACAGCCTATAAAACTCCAATAGACATGTCCCCTTATCGCCTAGTCTTCGGTAAAGCTTGTCATTTGCCGGTTGAATTAGAGCATAAGGCATATTGGGCGGTGCGAAAATGCAACTTAGATATGGAAGCTGTGGGAGAAGAAAGAAAACTCCAATTGCAAGAGCTTGATGAAATGAGGGCTGAAGCATATGAAAATGCCAGGTTGTATAAGGAGGAAGACAAAGAAAATTCATGACAAAGGCATTCTTAGAAAATACTTTAGTGTTGGGGATAAAGTTTTAAAATTCAAAGCAAGATTCAAGTTCAAGCAAGGAATGATGAAAACACGTTGGGATGGACCATTCACAGTGACCAAGGTCTTTCCTTATGGAGCGATGGAGATAATGGAAGATTCAACCGGCGCCGTGCACTTGGTGAATGGTCACTTGCTGAAATTGTTCAAGGAAAACTCCAAGCCCCTACGAGGGGCCAGGTCATCTCTTTCCTTTTCTCATCTTGCATTTAATTTGTTGCTCTTATGGATTGCTTGAGATGAGTGTGGGGGAAGAGATTTTCCAGTAGGTAGTAGATTGTGGAATTGTTCTTTGTGGTTTAATTGTGCTTTTGTGTATTTTGTTACTTTTAGTTTGTGCTTTGTGTGTTCGTTTAGTTGTGTGGTTAGACACTCCCTTGGTTGTTGAATGCATGAATTTTGATGTATGAGGTTTGCTTTTTGATGAATGGAAGCCAGCAAATTAGGTTCTAGGAGTAGGAATAGATGTATTTTCAGGTTTCTTAGGAGTCTTTAGTTTGGTATAAGAAAAAAATAAATATAAGGAAGGAGAAGTTTAAGGGTCAAAGTCCAAAATCCCCTGTTTTTGTAAATGCCTCTGTTCTACCCGCTGCCAGCGGGTAGCCTTTGCCCGCTGCCAACGGGCGTTACAGGTAAGGACCCCTGTTTTTCCCCTGTTTTATTTCGCCTCTGACTTACCCGCTGCCAGCGGGTTGTCTTTCGCCGGCTGACAGCGGGTGAGTCTGGGCACTTTAAAAAAATTTAATATTATTATTATTATTTTATTTCATTTGATTTAAATTTCAAATTTTTTATTTAGAACCCTAACCCCCTCCCCCGTTTCCCTCTCTGTTCTCTCTCTCTAACCTCTCTCCCTCCTCACCTCCGTTTTCTCTTTCTTCTAGCCAAGCCTCCAAAACCGTGAGCCACACCACAACCACCACACCAAACCGTGAGCCTCCTCCTCTCTCCTTCTCCTATTCACTCCAAACCGCAACCACCACACCACCAAGCCTCCAAAACTCGTACCCCCCTTCTCAGCACCACCCAACCGAGAACCACCACCATATCTCTCTCTCTCTCTGAACCGTGAACCCCTCTCTCTCCTAACCCTCCAAGTCGAAGCCCCTGCCATTCTTCCACTCCCCTCCCATCTTCCACCACCAAACCGAGACCCTTTTCCTCTATTCTCTCTTTCCCCTCTCTCATCCCCAAAACTGAGTTCCCTTCCCCATTCACTCCATCCCCATTCCAGATTTCAATTTCATTCCCACTAGGTAATTTTCCTATCATTTCTATTTTTTTTTATTTCTCAATTTTTATTTAGTTGCCTATTTAATATTAATTTAAATTTAATTTCCTTCTTATTTTCATTTTCTAAGTTTTTAGTCCTATTTAATTATTAATCTGAATTTTTCTTTAAATTAGTTACTATTTTAGTATGTGTAGCATTAGCGTTAGTTGATAAATAATTTAATCTTGATCTTCCCTTAGTTTTCGTTATTATGTTATCTAGCATTTTAGGTTTTAATTAGTTCCCCTCTTGCATTTTGTTTAGATATAATCAATATGTAATTTAATTAGAAATAGTAAATATGCAATATTATAGTTTGTCAGTAGTTTTTAGCTTTAGTTAACGCTATTTTCACTTTTGTTTAGTTGTTTTTAGTCGAGGCTAGTTATTTCTTAGTCTTGAAAAATCAGTATGGACCCTCAAGATCACTTTCCAACTTAGCACTCACACCTTGTTCTAGTTAATTTAGTTTTCTTTTTATTCTAATGGTTTTAATTTTATTTCTTTAGTTCACTTAGTTTTCCTCTTTTCTTTAATTAGTTTTAATTGGTTTTAGTGTGGGCGTCTAGGTTGGTTAGCGTAGTCTTGCTGGCTTCTATATTGACTGATTTTTTTTTAAATTGCCTGTGTTTTTCTTGTTTTTTTCTTTGTTTGTTTTGATTAGCAAACATGTCCGGCGAAGAGATGACTTTTGAAGAAATACAAGATGAGGTTGAAAATAGATCCCTCCATCAAGAATTCCATTTTCTTGAGACAGAAGGCAATGCGTTCTTTGATCAATTAGTAGCCGCCAACCTAACATCTCTCAATCGGGTACAAGTAGCTGATAATGAGCATTTTGTGCAGCATTTCTACATCAATGCCAAGCTGAAGCGTAATATGAACAACCCGAGCTACCGCGGTACGAAGGTTACCACCTTCACATTGGTCGGCATCCGGCAATTTTTTGGGCTACTTGTTGTGCAGAAATGTGCCTACAAGAGTCAATAGAAAGCTTTTAACAGTGGTGATGCCCCTTTCCCGCGCGCGGAAATTTGAGAGATGCTCATTCAGGATAATTCAGATTGGGATGCTAAGTATGGAGGATCTCAGATCTATTTGCAACGCTCTTCCATGTGCCCGGCTGCTAGAGCATGGCTGCTTTTTATATGTCACAACATTCTTCCTTCCAGCCATGGTACTGACATACCCTCTCACCAAGCACACCTTATTTACTTATTTATGAAGAATGAGAGAGTTGATGTGGCCGGGTTGATTTTTGACTCGCTCAAGAAGGCTTCAGTGAAGGGAGTTAAAGGGCAAATTTTGTTATTTCCACATCTCATATCTCAAATATACAAGAGAGCAGGTGTTCTGCAGCTCGATTCTGACTTAGAGTTCGATCCCGCCAACACTAGGGACTATAGCAGATTGGGATTTGGAAGACCTCCAGTGATTAGACCTCCCGCGCCAGCCAGAAATGTCAGGAGGCGCCAAGATGAAGCCTCTACGAGTCAGGCCCGTCCGCAACCATCAGAGCCAATGCTGCAGACCTCCGACCAAAAGCTAGACTTCCTTATCTCTGAGCAGCGTGCCCTTAGGGATACAGTCCACACTCTTAGGGATGACATCCACCATTTGCAAGCTAGCTTCACATCCTTTCAGGTCGAGGTCCGAGACAATTTTTGAGAGTTGTAGGAGGGCCGTGATTGAGCTCGGGTCCGAGCCAACTGCTTGCTAGTCTTATCTGTTTTTATTTCTTTTGTGTTTAGTTTGACTTTTCTATTACTTTTCCTTCTTACTCATGGATTCTATTTGTGTTGGTTATTGCTTTTGCTGTTGAGCTACTGATGGCTCATTTAACTTCTGAAACATTATAATTTCATGCATTCTTAGCTATTTAGCTGTTTAGCTTACTTTGCTCGCCTCTCTTCTCCTATTTTTGCAATTGACTGATTGTTTTTCTGCTTGTGGACCCTCATGCTTGCGCATCTTTGTCCTATCTTTCTGCATTGAGGGCAATGTTTGCTACAAGTGTGGGGGAGAAGTTTGTGAAGAATGATTACTTTTTGAATTGCTGAATGGACAGATTACCTATGATTATTCAAAATGTTAACATCAATTTTATATTCCTATTTAGTAATTGTGTTTTTTACTCCTTGTGGATTTAGCTTTTCAGCTTCTATTCTTGTGGATGTGAATATAAATGTAAATGCACAGGTTTTAAGTCCTTGTTTGTGGATATTATCAACTGAGTAGATACAATTTTCGTTTTTGTTGTAGACTTGTGGGATTAATGATGTTAATCAAGAATTCCATAAGCACTTTTTGATATCTACTCAAATGTTTTAAAAAAAAATTTCTTCGGGAACCACACCTAACTTTTGCACCTGTTTAAGCATTTTAGAAAATGTTTTCAAGTTGTGTGTCAGGAGCCAGCAGAATGCACAATCATTTCAAGAATAAGAAACAATTTTTCAAGAGATTGGTGCTCTCTATAATTCTCAACTTAAGCAAGTCACTTATGTGAGTAATTAATTAGGCACGCATTGATCGATGTGAGAGTAATCTAGCCTTGTTGGAAGATTTTGAGCCAAACACTTCTATTTTTCTTGCATATACTTGTGTGTTGTCTGCTTACTTGTTTACTTTCTAGAATTTGATTGAAATCTTGTTGAAGCTTGACATGCGTTAGTTAAATAAAAATGATTGAGGCGGTTGTTTCACTCACCTATATCCCATACACAAACCACTTCTTTTGCTATCTATAGTCACCCCCTTTGAGCTTAATTCTTGCTTTTCTAGACATTTTGCACTATGACTTTTAATTAAATGTTTGACTTTAGGTTCTTACTTTCTAACCACTCATCTTCCTGGGTTGAAATTGTCTAATTGATCCAATCAAGCAAAAAGCTTGAAAAGAAAGGAAGAAATAAATAAATAAATGAATTATACATTTATTTAGAAAATAAAAGAGAAAGGAAAAAAAGGGAAATAGAAAAGAAGAAAAAATTGATGGTGAATAAAAGAGTTGCAACCTAAAGCAATAAGGATCTTAGGCAAATTTCTTGGTGGTTGGAAGATAATTGTTTGGTTAGACTCTTTTGGAACCCAAGTAATCATTTAATTGGGAGTCAATTCAAAATGTTTAGTCTTGCATAATTTCCTTCTTTGTAAACACTTTTCACCATGACCATGCATCCATCATTACAAGCCATTAAGACCTCATGATTTGTTGAGCTAACGCATTCTTAGTGGATATCTAGATCTCTCTCAAGCCTATGGTAAAGTGCTAAGTAAGTAAGATTAGAGAGAAATATCCAACATTAGTGAGTAGAGCGAAACACTTGAGTCATCGGTCATTTGCATGTTCTAGTTGGTTGCTATGCATGGTTGTTTTGCTTTTGTTGCGTGAACCAAGAACATTGTTTTTTGCTTAGTTGTTTTGCATCTTGATTTGGTTGGTTATTCTGTTGCTTCCCACATACCCCTTGATTGCATTTTTGACTGATTGCTTTAATTTGCCCAGGAGTGCAAAGGTCTAAGTGTGGGGGAGTTGATAATACCGATGTTTACCCTTGTATCTTTTGGCATTTGACAAGCTTTTGTTGAGTTTAAAGAGTCATTGTGCATGTTTTAATGTTATTCAAGGATACTTAAGGACTTAAATTAAAATCTTGCTAATTCCATGTTTTTATTGAATAAATTGCGATAATTCTCTAGTTTTATTAACTTGAGAGCCTCACAATTGTTTTGGTTGATTTGTAGGTCAACCAGCTTGAGGAATAGCAAGGATTCAAGTGCTAGAGGTCGAGAAAGAAGCTGAAAAGCGAGCCGATTCAAGAATTGGAGCTTAGAGGCAGATTTGGGCCCATGGCACTGTTCTACCCACTGCCAGCGGGTAGCCTTGCAAGCTGCCAGCGGGTAGACTTCATTCAGAATGGAAACGCGCGTTTTAAGTAATCCACCCGCTGCCAGCGGGTACACCAGATCTGCACAATTTTCTCGCGATTTTAAGAGCTGAAACGGATTGTGGGTCCACTTTCTCAGCATTTTACCACAAGGGGAGCATCTTAGGTCGTATTAGAAGGAATATTCTGATGTTTTGGAGGCCATTAACCTAAGTTGGAGATTAACCCACTCACTCTAACACCTTCATCATTCAAGCTTCTCATCCTCTCAAGTCTCTCTCACATTCCAGCCACACCCACCATTTTCTCTTCATCTTCTCCACTCTCCACACCCATTCACACCAATATCCAACAACTTCCATCATCATTCATGGCTAAGCAAGGGTTGGAGGAGCTTGGTGTAGCATTTCTCCCATCCATGAGTGGCTAAATCTCTTGTGCTTTGGAGGAGGATGATTAGGGCTTGAGCTATGGCATCCAATTGGGAGTTTTTCTTGTTTTCCTTCTACTTCTCTTTATAGATTCATTTTTATCTTGTTGATATTGATGGGTTTGTATTGATTGTGGTTCCATGGTTGTGGAACTTAACTAGGTTGTAGTTGGATATTAGGGATTGATATAGACTTGTGATTTGCATTTTGATTCTCCCATTGTGGGTTTTGATTACATTGGATTTGGTTGAATCTTATTGTAATTTTTAATTCATTGTGGAAGTCACTCTAATGACAATGGTAATTGTTGAGTTGAATTCTAGTCTATGTTAAATTCTCCATTTGCTTCATTGATGGTATTTGATTAGGCTTGTTAATTGTCCGGTTGGTTAATTGCATCCTCTAATTAATTTACCTAGGTTTAGTGGTCACTAAACTACCTTAGGAAATGGTCTTTCATTGATTAACTACATACTTTTTGATAGCAAGGATAGCCCAAAGCATTCTCCAACAAAGCATACTCATATCATTTCATTCACCTCAATTTACTTTAGCTTTTAAAATATTGAAAATCCCAAAAAGTGTTAGTTCTAGTTTCATTTAGTTGCATTTAATTCCATTTAGTTTCTTTGCACACTAAGTGTTTGTTAAATTGCCTCAAAGACATCCCTTTTTGTGTTAATTGTGCATATTTGTCCTTAGAATCCATAGGCTCTGCGAGAGAGAATCGACCTAGGTTGTGCCACTAGCTGCACTTTCTAGTATTAATTTGATTGGTGCCGGCCTCGCGACAAGGCCGCATTCATCAGTCATTTCTTGTGAATTTTTGTGAAAAGAGTAGTATCTGCCTTTCCTTTTGAAAAACCATTATTGATCAAGAACTCACTTAATCTTTCATACCAAGCTCTAGGAGCTTGTTTCAGACCATAGAGAGCCTTGGTTAATTTATAAACATGATTAAGCTTTTCATCACTTTCAAAACCAGGAGGCTGTTTAACATACACATCTTCATTTAAATATCCATTTAAAAATGCACTTTTCACATCCATTTGATAAAGCTTAAAGTTCATGGAACATGCAAATGTAAGCAACATTCTAATGGATTCTATTCTGGCTACTGGTGCAAACGTTTCATCAAAGTCAATACCTTCTTGTTGGTTATAGCCCTGAGCTACCAACCTAGCCTTATTTCTTACCACATTTCCTGCCTCATCAAGTTTGTTCTTGAACACCCATTTGGTGCCAATGACTTATTGATTTGCAAGAGGAGTAACCAGGGTCTAGACTTGATTTCTCTCGAATTGATTAAGCTCCTCTTGCATTGCTATTATCCAATAATCATTTAGCAGTGCTTCATCAACCTTCTTAGGTTCAATCTGAGACATGAAAGCCATGTGATTCATGCTCCTGAAGGAAGATCTAGTTCTCATTCCTTCTTGAGGATCACCCATAATATATTGCATTGGATAGGTTGATGAGTGTCTCCATTCTCTAGGTAATTTGCCTCTGTCTATAGGCTGATGACTGGAGACTGCTGGTTCAGGTGTTTGATGTCTGTCATCCTTCTTAGGGACAGGCTCATTCGTCTTAGGTTCCTATTCCTCCAGAGGTTGTGGCATCTGCCTTATTTGATTACTGACACATGTTTCAGGTTCTCTCTCTTCTGGGTTGATTCTCAAAAGTACAGGGTTAGTTTCATCAAATATAACATGCATACTTTCTTCTACTATAAGAGATTTCTTATTAAAAATCCCATATGCTTTACTATTAGTGGAGTAACCAATAAAGATAGCTTCTTTCGATCTAGCATCTAGTTTCCCTTTATTATTATAGATATAACATTTGCATCTAAAAGTCCTGAAGTACCTAATGTTAGGTTTTTCTTCCTTTCCATAGCTCATATGGCGTTTTCCCCATTGATCTAATGGTTGTTCTATTCAGAATGTAGCAAGCAGTATTAACCACTTCAGCCCATAAATTCTTAGGGAGATTGTTTTTCACAAAGCATGGTTCTAGCCATATCAAGGAGTGATATATTCTTTCTCTCAACAACACCATTTTGCTGAGGTATTCTTGGAGCTGAGAAATTGTGGCTAATGCCTTTTTCATTGCAAAAATTTTCAAAAAGATTATTTTCAAATTCTTTTCCATGATCACTTCTTATGCTTGTGATAACTTCTCTTATTTCATTCTGAACTTGGTTACAAAAAGATTTAAAATTTTCAAAACAATCACTTTTTGTAGCTAGGAACACAACCCAGGGAAATCTTGAGTATTCATCTACTATTACCATACCATAGTACTTACCACCCATGCTTTGGGTTCTCAGAGGACCAAACAGGTCCATGTGAAGGAGTTGTAAAGGTCTTTCAATAGATACATACTCCTTTAGCTTGAAGGAGCCTCGTGTTTGATTTTCTAATTGGCAAACTTCACATATATGATCATTTACATACCTTAGGCTGGGCAGACCATTGACCAAAGCTTCCTTAGAAAGTTTGGTTAATCATCTCATGCTAGCATGTCCTAGGCTCTTGTGCCAAAGCTAGCTTTCATCAATAGTATATGCTAAAGACTTATGTGCAAGAAAAGGTAAGTCATCAAGAATGTCAACATTACTATGCCTTACTCCTTCAATTAAGATGCCATCACTGTCCTTTTCATGAATCATGCATTTTGAGGACTGAAAAATTACCTTGTGTCCATTATCACAGAACTGGCTAATGTTGATCAGGTTATGTTTTAAACCATCAACCAAATAAATATTATCAATTGATAAAGTAGAATTAACCCCAATCTTACCATAGCTAATAATTCTACTTTTATTATTATCACCAAAGGTTGATGTTCCCATTCTTTTATGAGTCAGGGACAGGAACTTTGATGCATCACCAGTCATGTATCGGGAGCAGCCTGAGTCAAGAATCCAATGCTCCTTCTTCATTCTAGCTTTGAAGCACACTTGTTACAAGGTTACTGAACTTAGGTACCCAATGACTGTTGGGTCCTGAAGTGGTTAGTCAAATAATTCCTTGTTGCATTTACAGATCCTTTAAGCAGTCAGACTTGTTTAGCTATCACCCTTTTGTTTTTACATGTTCCTGTTTTATGACCTCTTTGTTTGCAAATATAGCACACCCTGTTGTTTCTAGGTTGATGTTCCTGTTTAGCATAGAATTTTCCGTAGGGTTTTTCAAAACTCCCTTGATCATAGCCTAATTCTGTCTTATCAAAACAACATTTTATAGATCCTAGCAATTTACTTCGATTTTCTTGTCCTTTGACAAATTTAGCTAGATCTTTATTTAGGCTATCTATTATTTCTTCTAATTCTTTATTTTTTAGCCAATAACTCCTCTAATTCATTATTTTTAGTTAGATCTTTATTTAGGCTATCTACTTTTTCTTCTAACTCTTTATTTTTAGCCAATAACTCATCGGTTGATTGTTCTAACCCTTTTAGTTTATTCTCAAGATCATCCATTTCTTTCTTATTTTGATAACTTACTTCCTCTAGTTCATTATTCTCAATGATTAGCCTTTCTGATGATTCTTCCATTTCATTTACCTTTTCTTTTACATTATCTCTCTCTCCTTTTAGCTCATCACATGTCTTTATCGGCTGCTTATGTGCACTTTGTAAATCACTATATTTTTTGCGCACTCTCCTGGCATCTTCCATTACTATCTCAAATGCATCAGACAATTCATCATAAGTAAAAGGTTCATCATTTACCTCACTGTCAGAATCTGAGTCAGAGTCAGAGTCAGCCTTTAAGCACAGATTGGTAGCTTCCTCTCTGTCACCGTTTGAGCCAAAGTCATTATCACTCCATCAGGAATTTGCCATGTCTTTCTTTTTGTCACTCTTGCTGAGTTGAGGGCAGTTAGGCCTGATGTGTCCAAGCTTCTTGCATTTGAAGCAGGTTACTTCTTTTTAGTCGCTCTTTCTGGAGGTTAATTCTTTTCTTCTACCATCATATTTTCTTCTATACATGTTGTACATCCTTTAAGCGAGAGGAAAAAAACTCATCTTCGTCATCAGTGATAGGATCTTCATTAGTAACCTTCAAGGCTACTGTTTTTTCTTTCTTATTGCTGGGTTAATGTCGCAAGTAGCTTCCTTCCCAAGCAATAAGGTTTCCTCTTAGCTCATCAAAGGACATGGTTTCCGCTTTTTCACTCTCTAATAAAGCAGCTACCTTTGCATCCCATGGTTCAGATAGAGACCGAAGAATTTTTCTATTTACATCCTCTGTATTTAGCTTCCTCTCAAGAGCTGCTAGACCATTAAGGATTTTGCCAATTTTTTCGATAGACTCTTCAATAGGTTAATAAGGCTGCATTAAAAAATTTTCATATTCTCTCATCTGTTTATCAATGTGAGCCTTCTTTACACTTAAGGTTCCTTCATATGTTAGCTTCATTTTCTCCCAAATTTCTTTGGTTGTTTCACATGCAGAGAGCTTTTTATATTCTTCTTCATTTACTACACAGAAAAGAAAACTTTTAGCTCTACAATTAAGTTCAGCTATAACAATATCAACATCTGTCCATTCATCTTCTGATTTAGGGACATTTTTGTCATCAACCACTTTGGTTATAGCAATTGGTCCATTTTCAATAATTTTCCAAATTTTCATATATGTTCCTTGGATCTAGTTCTTCATTCTGTTCTTCAAGTAGCTATAGTTCTTCCCATTGAAGAACGAAGGTCTTTGGGTAGATTGACCTTCAGTAAATGTGGTCATCTTGATTAATGGATCTCTCTAAGGTGGTTAATCCTAATACACAGAGACCTGACCTCTAATACCAATTGAAAGAACCAAGAAGGGGTTGAATTGGTTAATCTTAAAAAACATTGACTTTTTAAAATTTAGGCTACTACAACTTTGGTTAATGAAACATATGCTTAGTTTTTCAAATTAGGCTACTTTTATAAAAAGTTCAATTCTGGTTAATTTGAAAAATGATTTAAGTTAATGTTAAAAGCAGTAAAGAAGTAAAGAACACAAACAATTATTATAGTGAGAGGTTTGGATCAAATATTCTACGTCATCTCACTCCCTCTTACTAAACAAGTAGGAGGAGTTACTTCACTAGCTTGGGAAATGTGAATTACAACCAGACAACCTTCAAACACTAAGGGATTAGCCACAATGGCTTTTACTACCTAACCTAGGTAAACCTTAAAGACAGGATCATCCACTAGGACTTTTACCACCTAACCCAGGCTACCTAACCAAAGGATCAGCACAAGTGCTTTTACAACCACTCCGTGGAATTACAACACTCTCAAAACTAAAACCTGACCAGTAGCCCACTGATCAATTAACCTTCCTGCCCTAGGTTCCTACCCGGACTCTAGAAAAAAATGGAAGAGATTAAGAAATGAATTGAAAGATTGTAGATGAACGCTTTGAAGGTTGAATCAAACTCTCTTGGATCACGTAGTGTAACACCCCAGTTCCAGACCCTTTAGAAAGTAGTTTTTAGTAATGTAGAACATATCTTTGATTCGAAACCGGTGTATTACTTTCTACTTCTACCCGAGTTCATTTTAGTTTTTAACATTTTAATTAATTAAGTGGAGTTAGTTCGGGTTCTATCTCTCGGGTATCTCACGCGCATAACACAACTTGCGAAAGCATACAACATACATAATAGATAGAGCTTTGTTGAAAGATGATAATTTATAATGTCTAGCATTTATAGAATTATAACCTTTAACCTACTAGTAAACAAAAGCTCTAACTTGTCATATACATTTATAAACAAAACATTGATCTTCATCACTTGTATATGTATATAATACAAAATATGTCATTTAACCTTCCAAAAAGATATATTGAGATTAATGGCTAAAAGGGAATCTAAATAGCAAAAGTTTACAAAATATGAACTATATGTAGCTATTTATTATATCTTGTCTCCTTTTTCACAAAAGAGTCATGCTACCCCATTGCTCCTGTTTCATCTTGAAAGCCATTAGGTACCTAGACAGTTGATAGACACAAACGTAATGAGATAAAATCCCAGTAATCATAACTACCTGTTTTCAAAACCGTTGTTGTGTACCACTGTGCCCAGCACAGAAAATCACTGCATTCCTTTCTCATCATATATTTTAAAATATATGGATGTGTTGCTTAACTTAAAACGCATGCATGTCACATACTTAAAATCATATAGCATGGTAATTCATACATGTTAGGGTATAAGGAATGGAATGACATACTTTTCACAAACATAAATATCAGCATAACTTTTGAAACACATTATCACATATATGAAAGGAAGAGAAATAACAATCATGATAAAATATATGAACCTATATCTAACAAGCTATTTCTACATTGTGTACTATCTAGAGCCTCCCCAGTGGAACTGAGTACTATTCTGGTTTCTAGATCACCATCCTTTAACTGATGGATCGTTTTTACTTCTGGTTAGTTCTATTTAGCCGGGAGTCACTTCTACTTAAAAATTGGAGGTCCCCGTCTCTTGCTAACGGTTCTTCTCCTCTTAATTTGGAGGTTCCCATATCTCATAACAATTATTCTCCTTTTTAACTTAGAGGTCCCCGTCTCTTTTTAACGGTTCTTCTCATATTGAGTATGTAGATCCTCCTTTTTGTATGCTATCCATGTGATTATAAGATGAAATGACTAGGTCCCAATCTTGGCTATCCTAACTTTAAGTATATAGCCCATTTTAGTCACTTGGTCCACTAACTTAACGTTTGGCAACCAACACGGTGTTTTCAAAATACTTTATTTGGTCTATTGGATATTTTACTTAGGCTTGTTGATCAATCTCTTAAAGTGAAAATGGCCAAGACTTGAGTTTATATAGGCTTGAATCCTTTTGAATGTTGGAAGGCTCTTCAATGCAGCAAATAATCTTCATTTATGTTGGACTTTAATCCCTTCTTCAATGCTATCTTCATTGACAATGATTTCTTCATTTTTGGTTCGGGTCAATGCTTGTCAGCTTGATGGCAGCGCCCAGTATGGAAAGTTAGCATGCTGAATCAATCCGCTCAATATCAACTTTCTTGAAATCAAGCTAATTTTCCTTTCTCGAATTTGTCAGCAATAAACACATTTAAGGACAATGTATTTTCAAATAAAACATTCCTTAAGGGTCTAGAATCCGAAATTAATCATTCATTAATTACATATGAATTTTGATTTCTTTCTTAAAGCATTTGGTCAATAGTTCACTATTCAGTCAGCTTTTAATACAAGATCAGCTTAATGACCAAATCTTTCCTTTTTCATTATCAAATCAAAGCTGCTCGAGATCTTTATTAATTGATTGATAAAATATTAAAGTCAACACTTAATCAATTAAATTAAGATCTAAATATTAAAACCGTATTTTTGAGGAAAACTTTATCAAAACCAATTAATTTATAATATAGACAAATATTGTCTCAACAACAAGAAACCTTTATTAACAAAGTCCTTGAAAGATTGTTCACCTAGTGTGGCACCCATTGTGTGAAAGGAGACAAATTTAGCTTATCTCAATGTCCCCAGAATAATCTTGAGAAGAAGTAGATGGAGAACATTCCGAATACTTTTACAGTTGGAAGTTTAATGTATGTCCAAGTCTGTACAAGACCAAACACAGCTTTTGTGGTGGGAATGTTGGGAAGATATCAAAGTAATCCTGGTTTGAATCATTGGAAAGCAGAAAAGAAAGTCTTGAGGTATTTACAAGGTACTAAAGTCTTGGGAAGATATGTTTTTCTAGTTATTTTCCTACCAATTTGATTATCCTTAACCCAAGGTCCAAGATGTAAGGAATTAAATTGGCTTGTTTTCTCATCTTCTTTAGCCTCTTCACAATCTATCTCTATATGTTCCACTTGCCCACAGTAGTAAAAAAACTGACACAGATTTTCATACTTGAGGTTTGCCCACAAAATACCCTCTTTTTTACTTTCTGCATACAATCCTTGCAATATTTTGAACCTTACATAAACTTTTACTAGTGCCTTTAAGAAGTATGAATCACTATTTGTCTTTTTGAATATCCCAACCTCTTTGACGAGTTTGAGCACTAAATCAATTTTCTTTGCCATAGCTAGAGTTCTACATTGTAGATGTAAATCCCACATTTGAGCAATTTGCAAATGTTTCAACTTCATTATCATCAAAATAGACTCTAGAGATTCTTTTGTGATGATATTCATGCCTTACTCTAATCAATCCCATTTTTTCAGAACTGAAATCACTATCCTTTCAGTAACCCAAAGAAAAACTACATATCCCTCTCAATGCACCATCGAAAACTGAGGTAAAACACAACACAACTCTGCAAGTTCCACAAACAAACAAAGAACTAGTATTCTTCAAATGTTAGGACAGGTAAGAGTACCTCAACTTGCCAAATGAAGCTGGACTTGCATATGTGCAGTATTGTTAAAAAGAAAGTGGTAAAATGGAGAAGAGAACACGGAAATTGAGATCCCTCCTTTCTTGATTTGACAGTGTGAACAAAAAAAGGTAGCAACTTTGTGCGAATCTTCAAGTTAATCGCTCTCCGATCTGAACAACGCCCATTTGTGATGATTTGAGAGGACGTCGGCTTGCTGAAGACGTTGTGAGAAGAGAGGTAACGTCACCAGAGAGAAAAGTCGGCCTAAGAACGGTGACTGTAGAAAAATAAACTCCTAAAGTAATCGATCTTAGTGGACGACAATGCGATACAGTAATAGAAGCTAAACTAGAGTGTTGCAACGGCTTTGACAGTGAGTAGAGATCTTGGCGGCAGTGTTGGAATGGAGGTAACACTACTTCGATGGCAAAGTTTTGAACCCTAGGCCTGACATTACGAGCGGAGAGGAAAGGTCTCTGAAATAACCAAGAAGAGGGGGGGTGAATTGGTTAATCTATGAAAATATTGACTTTTAAAAATTTAGGCTACTGAAACTTTGGTTAATTGATCATATGCTAGGTTTTTCAAATAAGGCTACTTTTACAAAAAGTTTAATTCTGGTTAATCTGAAAAACAATTTAAGTTAATGTTAAATGCAGTAAAGAAATAAAGAACACAAGCAATTATTATAGTGAGAGGTTTGGATCAAATATCCTACGTCCTCTGACTCCCTCTTACTAAACACGTAGGAGGAGTTACTTCACTAGCTTGGGAAATGTGAATTACAACCAGACAACCTTCAAAATGCCAAGGGATCAGCCAAAATGGCTTTTACTACCTAACTCAGGTAACCCTTAAAAGACAAGACCAGCCTCTAGGGCTTTTACCACCTAACCCAGGCAACCTCAGCCGAAGGCTCAGCACAAATGCTTTTACAACCAATCCGTGAATTACAACACTCCTAAAACTAAAACCTGACCAGTAGCCTACTGATCAATTAACCTCCATGTCCTAGGTTCCTATCCGGACTCTAGACAGAAAGGGAAGAGATTAAGAAGTGAAATAAAAGGGATACAGACTCCAACTTCTCACTAAGAGACTAATAATTTCAGATGAATGCTTGAAGGCTGAATCACACTCTCTTGGAACACTAAGGCTTGTAAATCAATCTCTTGAAGTGCAAATGTCCAAGTCTCGTGTTTATATAGACTTGAAGCTTCTGAACGTTGGAGAGCTCTTCAATGCAGCATATCATCTTAATTTAAGTTGGCCTTTAATACCTTCTTCAATGCTATCTTGATTGACAAGGATGTCTTCCATTTTGGCTCGAGTCAATACTTAACAGCCTACTGGTAGCTCCCAATATGGAAAGTAGGTTAATGATGAATCAATCTGCTAACCTGAAATCAAGCTATTTTCCTTTCTCGGTTTTGTTAACATTAAGCACGTTTTAAGGACAATATATGTTCAAAAAATCATTCCTTAAAGACCCAGAATCCGAAAATAATCATACATTTATTGCATAGCTATTCTGATTTCTTTCCTAAATTATTTGGTCAATGATATGTTGTAAAATGAGCCTTTATGCGATATCAGCTTGATGACCAAATCATATCAAATCGATATCTTTATTAATTGATTAGCAAAATATTCTATTTAACATTTAATCAATTAAAACAAGATCTAAGTATTAAAATCGTATTTTTGAAGCAAAACATTATAAAAGCTACTATGGACAAGTATTGTTCCAACAGCCTCCTATCTCATTTGCTCATCGTTCAAAACTCACCCATTGTCCATTGAGTTGGAGTGGCTCTTTCCATGGACCATGGATATACATATTTTGGATAAATTTCAACCATAATTCAAATTCATTTTAGTTTTGTATGAAAAGCAATAGAAAAAAGAGGAAACTTCTTAACAAAGCACATATTTCTTATTTTGTGCTGATTTCCAAATTAGAAGACAATAAATAAGGACCCGTTTGGATAGGCTTTAATTGAAAGTACTTTTTTTATAGAGCTTTGTAAAAATAGAACTTTAAAAAAGTAAAAGTTATTTTACGTTTGGATATAATAATTAAAAAGTGCTTTGAGAAATAATAAGTGTTTGGGTGTAAAATTAAAAAAGTACTTTTTAATAATTAAAAATACGAAAATAGACATTTGAAAGTATAATAAAATATATATAAAAAATTATAAATTTAAATTTAGGTGCCATAATTAATTAGTTATACAACATGAAATAATTTTAAAATGAAATTTAGAAATTTAGAAAATCATTTAAAAAATTAAAAGTTAAATAAATTGGATAGGAATAAACTATAAAATATTAGCAATAACCACTAATTAAAAAAAACTTTCACCTAGTTTAATGGATAAACAATGAATTATAAATATTTAGCAATAGTGTAAAGTATTCTTCTTTTTGGTTTTCTTCTTTACCAGAAACACAAATCCTCTCAGGGCAGAAAAAAGAAACACAAATCATCCTCTCTCCATAGGTTGATACATTTGGAATCGAACTCAGGCGCACATGCTTGATAAGGAGAATAAAGAGAGATATTATTGGCAGTACACATCTACCGATTTTTCCCAAAACTCTACCGCTTCAACTTTTCTTTGAAGCTGGATAAATGGGCTTGAGAAAATAGAGGATATTGGGCTTTTTTTAAAGCTTCTACTTGTTTTTTTCAATAAATCTAACAAAACACATTATTTTATTTCAAGTACTTATTTTCAAAATCAAAGTGCTTTTAACTAAAAAAAAGTCTATCCTAACGAGGCCTAAGACCTTCAATTTTTTTTTTTGGCCTGAATAAGACCTTCTAGTTAAAATAATGACTTTTAAAAGCAAAATAAGAATACCTAGGTTAGTTTGGTAATGCTTTCAATTAAGTTTGGCATGGAAAAAAATTATAGAGTTTTGCTAATTAATATCTTAAAATAACCAAGCTTGATTGGTCTAGTGGTTAGCTCACTAGGTCGCTTAAGCAAGTGTTGGGGATTCGAATCCCACCTTGTGTATGCAGCAACCAATTGGCCAGCAGCAAACCTTTAAATGGAGCTCAGATCCGCGGAGGATTAGTCCTTGGCCTGTTGGGCTAGGGGATACCTTGAGAAACCAAAAAATTAATATCTTAAAAATATTAATTATTAATGTTTTATTTGATTGATTGATAAAATTTTTAAATTATTATTTTTTTGTTGATTTTTCTCAACTTTCAATTTATTAAATGTTCTATCAATTAATTAAGTGAAACATTAACTAATGTTGGGTATTAAAAAAAAAGGTCAAATTACTCTTTTGGTTCTCAACGTTTGCACGAAGTTTAATATTGGTTCTCAATGTTTCAAAAAGTTATTTTAGGTCCTCAACGTTTTTTTTTTGGGTTAAAATTAGTCTTTGAGTGTAACATCCGTTTGGTTTTGCCATTAAATGCTGACATGAAAGGCTTATGTGGTACACTTTCTCTCCTACGTGTTATATTTAAATGACATGACACCCTCTCTCACTCTAACTTAGCAAAACGACGCTGTTTTTATGACCAAAACAAAACATTTAAATGAATCAAAATGGCACCGTTTTGCTGAGTTTGAGTGAGAGAGGGTGCCATGTCATTTAAATATGACACGTAGGAGAGAGGGTGTGCCACATAAGCCTTCCACGTCAGCATTTAATGGCAAAACCTGACAAATGTTATGCTAAAAGACCAATTTTGACAAAAAAAAACGTTGAGGACCTAAAATAACTTTTTGAAACGTTGAGGACCAATATTAAACTTCGTGCAAACGTTGTGAACAAAAAAATAAATTGGCCAAAAAAAAAGACATTAACTAATGTTTTAGGCACTGTTCTCAGAACCGGACCGGACCGGCCGGTCGGACCGGAAAACCGGTAAACTGACTGCCAGTCCGATCTGGAATAACCAAAGAACCGGTCAGATATAAAACCGGTCAATAACCAGAAAAACCGGTCAAGAACCGTCCAAACCGATCAGAACCGATGGTTTAGACGGTTTGACCGATTTTTCCTTTTAAATTTTTTTTTATGTTGTTGTTTATGATTTAGTATTTATTGAGAATTTGTTGTGACTTGTAGTTGTAAAGATTGTTTTATTTCAACATTTATTGTTTGGTTTGTGGTAAGACTTGAGACTTAAATATGTTGATCCTTGAACTTATTTGAAGAGTTTAATATGATATTGTGGTAATTTGAAACTTGTTCTATTTCTTATCATGTTTAGATCAAGATGGAAACATATAATTATGAAGTATATAATTTTTTATGATATATTTTAGTATATTTAATTAAAAATATATTTTTTAAATGCCAGCAGTTCGACCATGATTGGACTATTGAACCGTGAATCAGTGCCTCGACCGATTCAATGACCGGTCCAATTTTAAAAACATTGGTTTGAGGGCATGATTGAAAAAACTTATTATTATAATATTATATATTACATGTGAAGAAAAAAAAAAGGAAAAACAAGAATATTTGGTCCGAGAGCGATGTTAAAGTCTCTCATGGTCAAACCAATGGCCAGGAAATCCAGGTTGGCACTTCTCTTTTGGCTATTGTGGCTGCCTTTTATTTCCTATGCTTTTGGGCTCTGGTACTGTTAAAATGTATAGGATTCTCTCCTTTCAAAATAAAACAAATAATAATTATTATTTTAATAAAATATTTGTTTTTTTTTTGAAATAACTGAACTTTGCTGACAGAGAATGCACTATCTCTATCAGGACCGTTGGGATCACGCCACCTAGGAGTGGGCCCCACATGAAGGCTGACGTGGCAGAAGGATTTTAAACGTGAATCCAGTGGGTAAAAGGGTAATTTCACAGAGTGAATTTTTTTTTTTTGCAGAATTCACTTTGAGGGATGGATTTGGGGGGGTTGACAGTGACGTGAGATGGAAGGGTTCTTCAATAGTATTCATTTCCGCTATATATCGGCGCAGGCAAGATTTCGCCCAAAACATTCTTTAGCAAAAAAAGCATACTTGCAAATTCCAAACTCAAAATCAAAAACCGCCATCGCTGAGATCACAGCTTTCTCTCTCTATTTCTCTTTTTCTTTCTCTTCTTCTCTTTCTCTCCTCGTCTCGAGGTTTCCCATAAAATTTTCACAGTATAGTCTCGGATTTCGCCCCGCAATCGCTTCGGCGAGGATAGTCCCTGACCAATTGGACTCTGAATCAGCGGGGTACTATTGGGGGCTGCTTTCTGAATGCGCGAATGCGAAATGAGATGAACACTTGTTGCAAGTTTCTGGTCTTTGGCTCTTTCCCTGCGTAGTGTGAAGAGTGGGCACGATTTTTCATGGCAAAGCGCGTGTACGAAGTCTGGAAAGGAAGTAATGTAAGGTTCCTCTTTATCTGCGTCGTCTACGCAAATTAAACTTTTGATACTTGATATGCCCTCTGGGTATGCTCTAGATTTGTGGTTGGGGAAAGTTTGTGGTACTTAATTGACTAGGTGATTTTTATGATTATAAAAGCTCAAGGGTGGGTTTGAGTTTTAACACAGTTTTGGTTGCTTAAATACGCAAGATAGAAAATTTTAACTTGGTCGAGATTTCTAGATTATAGACAGAGTATATTGAGCTACTGAAGTGAGATTATGCTTTCTTAGTATTTTAAGCAGTTCCCTCCTCTGTTTATCCGCTGTTTGTGCGTGGCTTTATTGGTGGGTCTATATTATGCCAGATTTTCTACCAGAAGTAGCTTTAATAGTTGTTGGCTGGAAAAGTTTATTAAACATAGCAATCAATGAGACTATTGGATTTTATACTATATCTGAATAATTACTGATTTTGGCTGCTGCATCTAGTTTTCTACTTATCTATGCAGTTTGACATTTTTGTACTGAGAAATGATGAAAGAAGCATTGCTTAAATGAAAGTACTCCGGTGTTTTGTCCGTTGGACAAACAAGTGTAGAACATGACTAATACTATGTTTTTCTAGTTTTGCTGGAAGGTACAGCAAGATTTTGATTTTTTCTTGGGTTTAAATTCCATGTAATCAACCCCACCTAGTGGGAGAATGCTTTGTTTGTTTGTTGTTGTGTTGTTTGGGTTTGAAGTAAAGGTTACGAAATTGAACATGTTTTAGAGATATTCTGTTTGCTCCTCTAGATGATAGTTCTGTTTTTCAGAAAAAAAAATCCATATTAGGTAGTTAGGGTTACAATTGTGTTTAGATCCTTGTTTACATGTTTTAACCTTGGAACTATCTTTATATCCTTTTATTGTTTAGTTGGCAAAAAAAAAAAGAAAAAGGAAGACTAGGTGATGGCCCTCAATAAGCATTTTGGAGCTTGCAGAACTTCCACTGATTTGTTGGACTCTGGATGAGTGGAAGAAATGGCATTTCCCTTTAGCACATATAGCTCTTTGTTTATAATAAAGGTACAATAAATGTTCTATCAAAAAAGAAAAAATAAAGGTACAATAAATGAATTTAGGTTATTGGTTGTACTATTTTGGCTTAACAAAGGAATTGCCGAATTGGATCAAGGATTATAGAGGTTTCCATCTTAATGTATATATATATATGAAGAGGCCTGTGGTAGAAGAAACTATCAATGGATGAAAGGAAATTAATAGAAGTCATGAGGAACATTCTGTGTGCCCACTAAGTGCTTTCTAAGATACATTGAGACCTGGGAGACTTTGTTGGGACTTGGGATGTGAGCTATTGATACATGAATATTGATGTGTTAGAGATAAAACCATTCATAGGCTTGGACCCAATAGCTTAAGCTTTTAGGATATATGGTCTAAGCAGTAATGCCTCTTTAACCAAGTGTTTGATGGTTTAATTCTAGCCAT
Organism: Senna tora; assembly: GCA_014851425.1. Taxonomy (NCBI): domain Eukaryota; kingdom Viridiplantae; phylum Streptophyta; class Magnoliopsida; order Fabales; family Fabaceae; genus Senna; species Senna tora. The sequence goes on from CM026269.1 coordinate 28,095,262, forward strand.
ATCTAATCATTCATTTAAATTAATTTCTGGAGTTTGAACATGGTATAATGGGCCTTTGCTTTGTTCATTCTTCAAGCCTAGAGGGGCTTTAGCACATGCTGAAGATAAAATCCGTTCTTGGGCATGTACCTAAAGCATAAGCTTTTAGGATAGTTAGTCCTTGACAATATGGTTGCTACCCACCCCGGCTTTTTGGAAGAAAAAATTAAAAGAAAAAACACTTGATGCCCTTGAAGTTTAAAACAAGTTTGTGTTAAAGATTGAGAGTCAACTGTTGAACTTAACGTAGCTGACCCTTGGTTACAGACTCACTAATCCCTGATGCAATTTGTGGATTCTTCTTCTTGTCTTTTGACTGCAATAGGGAACCTTGAGGAAAGTATAAACTTATAAATGCTTGTAGAGAGGTGACATGTAGAATAAGAAGAGTAATTTTTTTTCTTAAAATTTTTTGTTAGTGTTATCTTTGATAAGAAAGCATGTGGATTCTTTTAGGAGGGTTGTCCGTAATGGATTTATATAGGGATGGAGGGTTCCTTGTCCTCTGGTGTAGGTGTTGTGCTGTTTTTCTTCTCATCAATAAATCCATTTGCTTTAAAAACAAAGTGATGGAGAAATTATTTTCCCGATGAAAACATGTGGAGAATTATATATACCCATGTATGTGTTCTTAATTATGTCATTCTGGTCATTGATACTGAAAATACATAGGTACTGAAATATTTACTAGTATTATTTTACAATTGCCTGTTTTTGCAGGTCCTGTGAACTGTGAGTTATTTGGCACACAGCTTGAATTATAAGTGTCCAAAGCATTTGAGTCTAGTGTGGTTGGAAAGTAGACATGTAAAAGATTCATTCGTGAAAATTTATTGTTTCTTGACTTGCCAATATATTGCAATTTTAGTATTAATTTTTTTTAATGATAACCCACCTTTGAATACTTTGTAGTGTTTAGTGTGTATGATATTCCTGATGAATGTTCCTTCATAACCATTCTGTTGATTGTTGCATGTTATATTGATAGTGCATTATGCGTTCATGTCACGAATTGCTGTAGCTGGGATTTGCGACTTTTTTCAATGTTGAAAAACTTGGGTTTTGATTTTGGTGTCTGAACTTTGAGGGACAATGGATTTGGAGAGATTTCTTTAATGTTAGAATTTTTCCATTTGAAAAGAAAATGCTTCAAGATGGCCAGATGGAATAGCCCAATAACTAGAGGTAAGGGAAGACCGCAAAAAATAATAGGAGTAACTATTAGGATGGATTTAACTATTAATAGTCTAACCATAGAAATGAAAAAAAATAGAACACGTTGGCATCGCTTGATCCATATAGTCGACCCCGCCTAGTGGGAAAAGGCTTTGATTGTTGTTGTTGGAAAGATATTGTTTCAATAAAAGATTTTCTCCATTTATAATTAAAGGGAAGGCCTCCGCCCTTTGAATTTCATTACTTTGTAATTTTAATATTTTCTTGCCCCCAGTATCATTAAGAAGATATCATTTTTTATTTTTGTTTAAAAATGCACTCTAATTGTAACCTTATTGATGGTAGGGATCATTATTACATTACTATAGCATTTATTAATTTCCAAGTTTAAATCATTTGTGAAAGAAACTTGATTTTAGTACTGATTTGCTCTATAAATTGATGATAGTGATCACTAATTACATTCCAAAAGCATTTATAAATTTCCCAGTTTGAAATAGTTGTGAAAGAAACTTGATTTTAGTTTACTGATTTGCTCTATATTGTTTTGCTTGTATTAATTGTAAAACCTTGCACACTGAATTGCCTATACCCAAAAAGATGGCCTTCCTCATTAATTTCAAGTCATGTAATGTTGTGTACCTGATGCATGTTCAATGTACAGTTGGCGCATGCCATGTGCCAACTGAATTGGCATGGATAGGGCATGCTATGCCATGCATAGTCAATGGTACCCACCCTACAACATCCGTTGCATGGTTTACTACATGCAGTAGCATGCAATTTTAAATTGTGACCTACTAAAGTATATAGTAAAAGAAAATACAAATTATTGATATAAATACGTGAATTAACTTGGTACCACAGCAGCTCAGTAGAGTTATCTCCGAGGATATTTAGGTTTCTGTGCTTTGTTAGGACCCTTGTGTAGTCCTTTGAAACCCTCCTTATTTTACCAATTTTTTTTTTTAAACTTTCATTCTTTATTTTTCATCTCATAAAATCTAATATTCATTATCTAGAAAATATGTTTGTTTTGTTAAGTTAATTCTTATTTTCCTTTTGTGTACAAATCAAATTGATTTAAATGACTATAAACTTGATTTTTTAATCTGATCATCAATAAGAGAAGTTCATATTGTTATAGAATAATATTAATGCTCACTTTCTTCCAAAATTATAAAAATGCTACCGGTCACTTGGTGGAAATGCTAAGGTGTTTCATGTTTTCAGCCTATTTTAGTAAATTTTACCTACCAAAGGATACTTCCTCTTAAACACCGCCCAAACACATCTTCACTTGTAGATAAACTTGGAAAGAAACAATATTACAGTAGATAAAACCATATTGAATTAGCAAATTTGACAATAATAATTGTTGTTTTGAAGAGTTATGAACTTATAGTGTGATGAGAACTTGTACTGGAGTTATATTTTGGCCACCTCAAGGGCTTAAAACAAGGTTTACAGCAACCAAGAACACAAACAACAGTCACACTAATAAAAAGACAACAGCAAAACAGTACAATAGCACTCCATAGACATCACAGGAATAGAAAAAACACTCAACAGAACCAGTAAACAAAACAGAACACCTCACCAGTGAATGCAGCAAATACAAGACAGAAAAACATAAAGGTTGCCTGATGTTCGAGAGGCAGGCGCTCTCTACCCCTTTCCAAAATATTGGCTTTACATCCTCAATGGAGAAAACCTCCCCATATATGGTCGGCCACACTACTTGCCAGAATTAGTTATGCCTTTGTCTATATCCCTTTCTGCCCTTTTGTCCCTTCTGTTATAGACTTGGGTATTTGGGCTTGGGTTCTTGCTCTACCTCTCCTTCCATATGTCTAAGCAACTAGAGGCCCATCATAATGCTAGTTACTAAAAGGTAATATGAAATATTTCCATAAGAGATATAGTAAGAGTCATAAAAATTATCGGACTGCAGTACTGGATAGGATTCTCTGCTGATGTCTGTTATGTGTTTCTGATTCTGAGACTAGCAGCCATTTATCATGTAATCTATGTAACATCTGATAATTTTATCTATTCAAGCCGAACAGCAATAGAAGCCATTTTAATCAACTGATTAGGGAAAATTTACTTTGCATTTAATAATACTCCTTGTCCTCCTCATTTGTACATTCTTTCTTCCTTTATAATATTTCTTTTTCTATAAAAAATACTCCTTATTGGAATGCTCCTGTTTAAATTCTTTTTAAGAGCTTTGTCCAGACATTTTACCAATCATTTGTTGTATATCCTCATTTGTATTTGTGCATCTTAAACATTTGATTGTTCTTTTGCTCCTTTATTTTTTTTTTTGGCCTGAAATTCGTTTGCTCCTTTATTAAATCCTAGTGCACCCTAGAATTAAAGATAATTTTCTTTTTCACATGGCATTGGGCTCTTTATCATCATCTGGGTCTGGAGTTGCATGGTTTACTTCATGTAGCTTATTTTCCTGTAGCCTCACTCATCCATCTCTGCATTTTAGCCGCTAACAATGGTTTTACTGATAATACCCTGGGATAAGTAAAACAATCTTGACAAAAGGTTAAGAATTATGTTACTTAAAGTCTTGAACAATTGTGTTTGTTTGACAAACAATATGAATGAAGAATGCTTAGAATTTCTGACTCTTCCTTCCCATGAGAAAATGAAAGCCTTTTCCATTGATTTTTGGCAATTGATATATTATATGGATATCTTAGGCTTCTACTAACCCTGTTAAATATCTGACTAAAATGAAGTAAAACACTCCCTTTTCTTGATCTTTGTGTGCAACATTGTAAAAGTAGTCAAGTTTTATTATCTTAACAAAGCTATTGATGGAGCCCTAAGTAAAAAGTAACCAGGGGAACCTACTCTTAAAATTGGCTTGCAAGGGAGAAGGACCACTCCCCTTAAGTACCACATGGATTACTAGTTCCTCGATGTGGGACTCTTTCCTAGTATTTGGGATTCAGTACTAATGTGGATTTAGGGACATAAATAGGTTATGTATGGAGTGCCTTATCCATACCTGAATCCAAACAAGGCACGCCGTTACATATGCATGCCTGCACTGGCACCTATTCTGGGTTCATTTATTTTACACATGGCTGGAATTGGACCAGAATAACATTATACATACCCATATCCAGAGTCCAGACCTTATACCAAATTTGTATTATAAAAATAAGTACATTTTTAAGTTTGGTCTGCATTTATACAGGTGTTTGGGTGTGAACATATGAGGCCTATATCCATACCAGGATAAGGCCATACTGCTTAGGTGCATTTTTTCTCGGCCATACCTGTACCCGAGTTGGGTAAATTTGGTAGGGTATCCATCATACCCCTATTCATTTACATCCCTGCACGGAGTAGCATTTTTCTGTATTAGGAAAAAAGAAAAAAATGCAACTGATTGGGACTGTAAATAATTGGTGGGAGGATAGCTGTGTTCTTGACCATGCTTTTTAACAATTATTGCACCCTTCTATTGTAGTCTTTTGCTTTTGATTGTTATATTAATGGTTTTCTTTAGGCTAAAGAGTTCATGATAAAAAGCTTTGTTTTCAAATGATTGCTTTTTGTGGCTAGGGAAGATACAAATATTGATTATAATATAATCCAGGTACATAGGCTGATCAGAATTCCGGGCATGTTTTGGCTTGCAAGACCATGGTCTTGTTACTATAGTCTATAATTTGTGGTTGTTTATGAGGATATATTATAATCAATACGTATCTTCCCTAGCCACAAAGCAATCATGACTTCGAAATTTTCTTGCCTTCTTTTTTCTCTTGTGCTCTATACTACCCTTTGTCCACTTAATTTTGTTTCTTCTAGATAAATAGAAAAAGGAGATAATAACTCCACTATTTAAGCTTATTATCTGTAATCACTTATTATGGTCAAGTGTTAACTCTTCATTTCTAATTATCCTCCTAATCTTGTGCAGAAGTTCATTTTTGGAGGGAGGTTGATATTTGGGCCTGATGCTAGGTCACTGCTTGTCACCTTGTTGCTGATTATTGTTCCAGTTATTATCTTTTGTGTATTTGTAGCAAGGCATCTTCGGCATGAATTTTCTTCATATAGTGCGGGATATGCTATTCTAGTGGCGGCAATTTTGTTTACTATTTGTGTAAGTGTTTTTAGCTCTTTTTCTACCTCCTGCTCAGCATTTGATGTGTTTATCTTTTCTATATTCATGGCTGGGTCCTGTTTTGTTATTTATGCAGATCGTAATTTCTTCTACATCATCATATCTTTTCCACTATCCTATCTAGAGATTCCTCTTAGTTCTTCCCCTCTCTATACTGCCATTCCTCCTACATCTTTTAACCTTCTAGGTTGTCAACAACTTCTGCCCATGCATTAATAACTTGGAAAAGATTTAGTTCATCATTGTTGACTGGTACTTGGTTATCTCTGGAACTAGTGTACGATTCCACTCATCATTGTTGACTGGTACTTGGTTATCTCTGGAACTAGTGTACGATTCCACTGAGTTTTACCCTCTGTAGCTAACAAGTAAAAAGAAGAAAAAAAGGATTCATTGAATCGAACTCTATTTTGTGATTTGCAAACTTCATTGATGTACCATAAAGGGAGTGATCACGTGTATTCTGAAAATATACAGATGGCGGTCCTTCAAGGTATGAAGGACTATTGCTGAGAACTCTGAACTGTATTATAATTCATCTAATGATGCTATTTTAGTTTTCCTTTTTATCTTCAAATTTATTATGGTAAGGTTGAGAGTTTCATTGATTGCTTTCTCTCTGATTGAATCCATGCTCCATGGGAAGTTTCCATATTAAAATATTGCTATTCCTTTTGAATATTTTATTTGTTCCCTAGTGTTTGATGCAACACAATCCTGTTGTCTATGTTCATAGGTTTTGGTGCTTCTCTTTCTTACTTCATCACGAGATCCAGGCATCATTCCAAGGAATTTACATCCACCGGAGGAAGAGTTTCGATATGAATCTTCAGTTTCTGATGTTGGGGGACGACAAACACCAAGTCTACAGTTCCCTCGAACTAAAGAAGTAATGGTCAATGGCCTTCCTGTAAGGGTGAAGTATTGTGAAACTTGTATGCTGTATCGTCCTCCTCGCTGCTCCCATTGCTCCATTTGCAACAATTGTGTTGAGCGTTTTGATCACCATTGCCCTTGGGTGGGCCAATGCATTGGATTGGTATGATAGTTGATTATCATGACATAATTTGTTTTATGATCATTATTTTCTTTTCATTTATGTGTTTGGTGTGTTGGTGTTTTTCTTTCTGTCTTATTATACCAACTTTGGCTTTTCTTATGTGCAGAGGAACTACCGTTACTTCTTTCTGTTTGTTTCTTCAGCAACTATTCTTTGCATCTATGTGTTTTCCATCTCAGCCTTTTACATTAAGGTTCTAATGGATAATTATGACGGTACAGTCTGGAAGGCAATGAAAGAATCCCCTGCATCTGTGATACTAATGGCTTATTGTTTCATCGCTCTGTGGTTTGTTGGTGGACTAACCGGCTTTCATTTGTACCTAATAGGCTCAAATCAGGTTAAGTCAATTTCTTCTTACATTTCAGGTTTTCATATCTTTTTTTAGTTTTTACAATGTACCTTCTGATTATTGTAACCATGTAAAGGATTGATCTCCACGGAAATAAGTTAAATTATTATCTTTCATATATGAGCCATACACCACCAGTTCTGGGTCGTTGGAAAAAGGATAGCATCATGTATCCCCAACTCATTAGTTGATTTAAACTAGCATATCTACGTTATTATCCCAAGTGGCTTCACAGTAGTATATTCATTGAAGAAGCAAAAACTTAGGCTGTCTACATAATGACGGGAGATAATTGTCTGCATAGACTAAGTCTGCTTCACTTGTAACTAGGATAATCTCATTATATACGGTAGGTTTGGATTTAAAAGAATGGAGGCAAAGTGAATTTAGAAACCATCTCCTTATTTGGAATTCTAAATTTTGGAGGGAAAGAAAATGAAGGATTTTGCAATAATCCTTTTTTGCCTCCCTCCATTAATTTTAATTTCCCCAAATTGAGAGATTTTGGAGAATTCCAAACAAGGAAAAGACAAATTAGTGCTTAACCTTTCCTTTCCTTCCCACCCCTTCTCTTTCCTTTGAAGTCCAACCCTTCCCTTCCTCATTCCCAAACACACCCATAGAGACATATGGTCATCACCTTTCTATTCCAGAGTATCTGCTGAGTGGTATGTTAGTGGTCAAATTTGACTTTTTGCTAGAATCTTTATTGCGTGCACTGTGTTCCAAATCCAAATGATCATATGGTTTTCTTTTTGGAAGTTGTTTCTTATGGTGTTACAAGAATATCTTCATCACCTAGATTATTCCCTCTTGTTTTGCAGACTACCTATGAAAATTTCCGGTACAGAGCTGACAGTAGGGTCAATATTTATGATCGTGGTTGTTTAAACAATTTTCTGGAAGTGTTTTGCACCAAAGTTAAGCCTTCAAGAAACAACTTCCGAGCTTTTGTTCAAGAGGAGGTACAGAAGCCGCTCCCTCAAGTCAGTGCCAGGGAACCTGAACCAGATGATTTGGGTGGAGATCCCCGTTCTAAGGTTGAAGATGATCTAGATATTGGCGAGGACCTATTGAAGATTTCGCAGCGTCGGAATATTGAAGAAATCGATGAGGACATTCGGAGTAGAGGGAGCAATGGACCTCCCATTAACACCTCTGAGGTTGACTCAGTTCTGGGTTCAGATCACCGAGCCCCAACAATTCGGTCTGATGCTAGGCACTCAAGTTGGGGAAGGAGAAGTGGGAGCTGGGAAATCGCACCAGATGTTCTCACTAATTCAAATGTTACTGAAAGTAGAAGCTATGTTACTTCTAAGGAGGTCCGCCAATGACTTGTGGTTGTGTATCTGACACTGATAGTCTCATCATATTTGCATGGCATAAAATGGATGTGGGTTTTGCTTGGATATTGTAAGAAATGGAAGAGGAAACTCCTTGGTCAGAGTTTACTGAGAAGAATGGATAGGTACAAAAACTTATTTGGCCATTTTGTGGTAATACTAGCATTTTGGAAGTTATAGAAATGCGTGTTTTTATTTGTCTGAGACAAAGGGATAGTGTCTTTTCTTTTCTTTTCCCCCCCGTCAACAGTTCAATATGTGGGTATGCACTGCTGGCTTTATTCTTTGTGTAAATAACCAGTTGTGAAAATACTAAAAAAAACCCCTGCTTATTGAGTTTTAGGCATTGTAAAAACATGGTAGTATGTTAAAATGATTCTCTAAAGCTCTTGGTATAAAGTTGACTTTTTCAGATTTTGTGGTTTGATAAAGAAAAATTTGCTTGACATTTGCCATTTCTTCGCATTTTGTATAAAAGAAAGTAGCATGCAGGCGATAAAGCCCTTACCAGTGTGTAAATATTTAAATTTAAAGGATGAACGTAAAGAACCTTGCCCTAAAGTGCACGTTTTGGCGTGTATTTTTGTGTATATAATTCCTTTTTTTGATAAAAGTGTATATAATTCCTTAAACTTCCAGATTTATTTAAAACATCAGATTTAAGTGACACATCATTAAGGATAAATGCGTCATTTACATTTTCATCCAACTTACCAAAGCAACCAAGTTCAGCATCGTGTTTCATTACCTAAACACCCACACCATTCACAGCCATCCCATCATAATGATCAAAATATACCCTAAAATTTTATTCTGTTAGTTTGGGTATGGGTTTTGATACAAAGTTAATGAGTCTGGGTCCGAGTAAGGAGGTACTCTACCCGTACCTTATCCGTAATAGTAATTATTTATTTTTACATATAAAAAGTAATATTTTAAAACTTTTTTGTGTTGAGAAAATATATAATTCTAAGAAAAATGTTAAGAATTTTATATAGATATTAAAGTAATTTAATAGTAAATTTATATTTATGATTTACTTTTTTTTATTTTTTGTGATTATAGATGAAAAAAATTGATAAAAATACATTTTATATTAATAAAATAATAATTCATTTAAAATTTTTATGGGTCTGAGTTCGGATATAGGAATTGGACTATTTGTAGGGTCCGAGATAGAGATTGATTTTGGTACCCGCTCAAGTCCGAATCCAGATCCAAAAAATATAGTACCCTCCCTAATACCATGATCATCCCTGATCATAGTACCACGACGAAGAACGTGAAACTACAATTCATACCGCTTAGCAAGAAGAATGGTGCTCCGAATCTCATCGGTGCCTGTTGAGATGATTATTTGAACATAGACCAAAGTTTAAAGAGTAAATTTTGCATTTTACCCTATATTTTTAATCAAATACAAGACATCTACAATTTTGAAGAAGGAAAATGTCATATATTTCTCAATAGTGGGATAATGCAACAGCTTGAACAACAATTCCTCCCTGACAACAGACGATAGTGGAATGGCTTCGTGGCTATTATGAAGTAGAGTTAATGCGAATTGTGTCGTGCATATTTCAGTACGGTTTTTAGAGAAGATACAACGACCGACTGACACAGATGAATATGGAAATTATTCAAAATCAGAATAAATATTTGGTGTCATCTTCTATAGGTTTGCATGCTTTTTTATTGGATCCACATCATTCAGTATTTACTTCGCTTGAAATAGACAATCATTCCCTACTAGACCTTACGGCAATTTTACTTAAAACCCATGCTTCAAAAATTTTAATCTCAAAATTTTCTTTTGCAGCAAAGTATTCCAGAGATATCCCATATTTATCGTTTAGTGCGTCCAAATTCGTCTGGGCCTGAGACTTTAATATTTTTTTAAAAAATACTGAATCCGTTTGGGTGGCAGACGGATAGTATATATATATATATTTTAATAAAACCGAATCCGTCTGCCACCCAGACGGATTCGGTTTGGTTTTAATTTTTTTTAAAACAAAACTAAATTCGTCTGTTGCTTTCTTCTTCTTTTTTTGGAATTAGTTTTTTTTATAAACTAACTTTATTAGTTTAAAATAATTAAGAAAATAAATAATTACTTGTATTCATAATCATCTTTTCATTCTTCTCCTTCTTCTCCATAAAATTTAAATAATAGAGACCAATTTTTAATGAAAAGAACTAAATTGAATAAAAAACAAAACAAAAACAAAACATTTTTACAGAAAATGACCACCTGTTCCACATCGCGTTCTTCTAATTACTCTAGTAGTTCTTCTAAGTTGTTGTTGTTCTTGTGGTTCTTCTTGTTCATCAAATGGTGATGGCTCAATGAACGAAAACTCTGGTGTTCGACAATATGGAATAGGTTGAGATGGAGTTTGAAATTGTTGTTGACTATTTAATAAATTCATCATCGACCCCGTTTGTTGTATAGGCCTACACTCTTCATGGGGAATGCCTCCACCTAGGTGATGAAATGATGTGGATGTGTATGATGATGAAGGCCCGATAGTATATGGTGGTGGCATAGAAGATGTGATTTCTCCATAGTTTGTATATGATGGCTCGCCAGTATATTGTGGTGGCATATTTTGAGGTGCATAATGTTCTTGTTCATGTATAACGTAGCGTTGTGCAATTGGCTCTCTATGTGATGCATATCCAGGAGGTCTCTTACTGCGCTTCGGTGGAGGAAGGTCAAGGATAGGCATGGGATGTACTGGAGGAGCTGGGTGATCATATCATTATGTAAATGACCATAATTGACCTCTAATGCATGCATCATACCTATGCAAGCCCGATCAATGAAATTATCAAATGGCCTAGGTCCTGTGATATTCCTCTCCTGAATAAGAAGTGTCTGATCATGCTGCAAATAATAATTTGACATAAATATAAAAACAAATAAATCATGGAAGTGTATGAAACTCATGAGAAGAAAGAAAGAATTGGGTTGTGGAGCTTACCATATAGCCATATGTGGCTTCGTTTACATCAATCCATCGTCGAGTGTGCTTCCAGTACCATTTCATATATTCAAATGTTCGCTTTAATATACCGTGGTATGGAGGCGCAAAAGCAACTCGAGCTTGCCAATTATTCCATACGTGGATATAAAATTGGTGCTCAATGAACCAATTAGCTGATATATGAAATGGTTTTCTGGGATGGGTTGGTCCATGCCAAGTGACGGATGCAATATACATGATGGCCATAAGGTGGTTGCCACATTGTACGTGGATCACTGACGGCAGATAGAATGGAAGGATGCCTATCTGATATCAAGCAAATATTCTGTCTATCACCGACCACATGCAAACGAACTCTCTTAAGAAACCATGCCCATGCCTCTAATGTTTTTCTCCCTCCACGATAGCAAAGGCAAGTGGCACAACATTAGAGTTACCGTCTTGCGATGAAGCAATCAAGAGGGTTTGAGTATATTTTCCATACAAGAAAGTTCCATCCACTTGGACCATTGGTTTGAGGTGTGGAAATGCATCAATGCATGGCTTGTATGCCCAAAAAACTCTTTGAAAGATTCGAATGCTAGGATCCGAAGGGACTCCACGTGGGCGTGGTTTATAACAAAATTGAACAACTGTCCCGGGTAAGAATTGTTGTATGACAGCCATCCATCAAGGTAACTTAGAATAAAAGCTCTCCCAATTACCAAAAACCCTTGTAATGGCCTTGTGCTTTGCTAACCATGCCTTCTTGTAAGACACTTCAAAGTTAAATTGGGTGTTCATTCGTTCAATGATAGAAGCTACAGAGACATCTGGCTCTAGAGTCACCATACTAATGATAAAAGATGCAATCATGTCAGAATCCAACTTTGGATGATCTTGTGACAATGTGTTTCTCTGGGCATATGGTTATCTCCCAATGGTAAGTGTTAACCTTTTGAGTTGCCCTTAGTCTCCAAGCACACTCCTTTCCAAACTTGGGACACCGCCAGTTCTCAAAATTACTCCCTGACTTTGCAACTACAAATGTGCAGTTATTCTTAATATGATAAAGCTTCACATGCCTACGTAGTGCGGCCTTCGTTGGAAACTTCATCCCTTCATACAACTCCCCAACATCTTCACTGCGTGGACCAAAGTCTCCAATAAAACCCCTTGCTCTCTCCACATCCACTTGAGAGTAAAAATTAGCTAATTCTTCTTCAACCACATCTTCCCCAACATTATCATTTTCTTTGTCTTGATGGGACATCCAAATAGGAACACTTGCCTCATATTCATCTTCGTCTGAAAATTCACCAAGGTCTTCTGTAGGAGGTTGACATGTACCAACAATTTGTAAACGCGAGGAACTAGGAATTAAAGTTTGATCGGTCTGAGGTGTTGGCTGAGTATTGTAGTCGAAAGAAAATTGGTTTTCTATATCCATATTGATATCATGTGTTGATATCTCTACATAAAACTCCATCAATCCAAACTCAGAACAAATTTGCAAGTGCCTCTGTATTACAAATTGGAAATCTGAATCTTCTCCCACATGAAATTGTCCATACCTCAAAGGATTCATGTTTAATGGCATCCTATAAATTATTTCAGACACAGTTTGATTCTCAGAAAGATTTAATTTCTCATTTATCAAGGTCTTTAAACCACCCAAGGTAATATTTTCCTCCAAACTTATTCCTTTAGGTCGTCTACATGCAAATATAATGCCCTCGATGCCATTCTTAATTTCTCCGTCATAATAAATATATGCAAATATTTTTCTATGCATTTTGATACCTACTAACACACACATTTCATATTAACTACATATAAATAACTTCTAAATATTATTATAGTTAACCCTAAATGCTTAAGTATTATTCTATTTAATAGTTAACTCTAAATGATCACAACAGTTTTAACTACTAAATTATATCAAAACTTATCATACAAATATATCATCACTAAAAAATTCTCATACATATGATTTTTTTTTAAAAAATAATAGTAACTACTAAATTATATCAAAACTAATCATACAAATATATCAACAATAAAAAGTTCTCATACATATGGATTTTTTTTTTAAAAAATAACTACTACATCATATCAAAACTAATCATATAAATACATTATTAATAAAACAATTCCCATACATATAGATATTGGAATAAAAATAATAATTTGTCCACAATAATATTTCCCTCAGATTATTTGGCCATAGGTAAGAAGAATAGATGAATACTCACAATCATATTCAACAAATTTATCAAACAAAAATTTAATACTAATCTCACTTTAACATAAAAATTTTGAAAAATTCTAAAAAAAATTGCAAATTCAACTAAACAAATATAAATGATTTCAAAAATATACTTTCATTAACAAAAATTCTATTAACCTTTCAGCATACTACAAAGTAAGAATTTTTTTAAAAAATAAAAGTTTACAAAATATTAAAAAAATTACCTGGATTGAATATCTGGCCCACACTTAGTTTGAAAAATCCAAGAACACAACTGAAATTGTAACATTAAACAAAAAAATCAGTTAAAATTTAAAAAATAACCAATAAACTATTTAAAAAAAATTAAAAAAATTACCTGTGTAGATCTGGACCACAATATCTATTTTTTTTGTATTCCTAAAGGTTGGACCACCAGCAAAATTTTTTATCTTCACAAGCCCCACCACCCAAAGAACGCAGAGAAAGGAAAGGAAAGAAGGAGATGAAAATTGAGAGATGAGAGATGAGGATGAATGAAGCAGAAGAAGAAGGAAGATGTAAAAATTAAATTGGAGGAGGAGCGGTGCTGCAGGCTGCAGCGTAGGGTCCCATCACTTGACCCTACGCTGCCCTATGCGCACAGTCGCATAGGGAATCGTTTATGAAAAAATAAAATAAACCAAATCCGTCTGGGTGGCAGACAGATTCGGTTTTATTTAAAAAAAATATATAAGACTGAATCCGTCTGCCACCCAGACGGATTCAGTCTTTAAAAAAAATTAAACCCAATCCGTCTTCGTCTCAGGCCCAGATGGATTTGGACTCACTAAATGACAAATATAGGGTATCTCTGGAATACTTTACTACAAAGGGAGATTTTGGGATTAAAATTTTTAAAGCATGGGTTTTAAGTAAAATTGCCAGACCTTACAGTAATATTTCCATATTATGCATTTTATATTTCTTCTAGACGTTTGGTTTTCGCATCTTTATATTATATTCTCCTTAAGTCAGGAAGTATCACTTTCAAAAGCTTTACTTTAGAAGCTTGCCCTTTTCTGGTTCTTTCTCTATTATTCTTGTAACTATCGTTTTTGGCTCAGAAAATTGTAGTTTGTAATTAGGACCGCAAGGGGTCTTAACCTTGGGGGACTTGTCCTTAGGTGATGCACCTAGGTGCCTACGTACCCTTTGGGAGGGATCAAAGTCCACGTAGTTCATCATGCTGACGTCTATAGGAGTCGTTAGGCAAGGTGGTTACCTGTATTGGGCCGTGTGCAGCTAAGACGTGCCTAAGGTACTCCGGGCGGACGAGCCGCTCTTAGGAGGTTGCCTTAGTAGGAGAGAGCAAGGGTCTCTGGGGGGCTGCTGGAAGCCCTATAAATGGTGCACTCCGAGGTGGAGATGAGCTTGCCGGGGGCTGACCTGGACGGAGCTTACGGCAGAGCTCGTAATGTGTAGAAGGTTTGTGAGAGGTATCTAAGGGTACTCAGGTTACCGAGAGTATGTGTGAGATATCGTAGATTAGGTGCTGCCCTCCTTCAGGTTGCGTTATGTTCTCTTTATAGTCCCCCGGGTGAGGGTCTATTTATCTCGAGTGTGGGGAGATCGTGCTCGACCCACGACCTCGTGGGACGTGAGTTGTCCCACGAGGCTTGTGGAGTTCCCACGTTTGGTTGAGGGGATGCTCCGTGAGATGACATGGGTAAGGGCCATGTATCTGGTAGATGAGTGGTGTCAAGCGTTTCTAGCAGGTGTCGAGGCTGGACTTCTAGAACGTTAGTGCCACGTGTCCCAAGGTGGAATATTCCGTAGTCACAATTCTATTTCTGTGTGTTCGCTTTCTTCACTTCCTTTTTGTTTGATTCTGCATGGATACCGAATCACCAATACGAGAAATGAGTTGGCCTGAGAGCAACTCCTCGCAAACTAGAAGTTCATCTCTTAGCTATGGTCTTCGCTCAGAGTCATAGCCTGATGAATAGCCAGACTTTGTTATTCCAACTGCTATACGATGTGCTGGTACATGCTTATCATCATCATACAGAACCCCAATCAAGCAATTTCTCCAATATTGACGCTGCAGAGCCACCATCGAGTCCGGAATAACTATTCTAAGACCTTGTCTTAGAATCTTCTTGGAATCAGAGTATGGATCCATATTAATAGCATGAAAAATTGAAATATGAGAGAAATATTTTGTAGAGATTTAAAGGGAGGAGCCAAGGAGGGTATGGATCGAATCTCAAATAGGGTATGGAATATGGATGGATCTGAAAATCTCAAACTATGGTTCTTAGTCCCTAGACTTATTTCTAACAAAAGCAAGATCAGATCTAAAAAGAAGACAAAGATATAGTAAGTTAAGAACTAGAAAGCTGATTTTTTTTTTCTTGTGTAGAAATTGTTGATGTAGATTGTAGAAGAAAAAGATAATAGAAATGGTAGAAGAAAGAAGATATAGGGCTCGTTACGCTTTTTAATAAAAGTAATTATTTTTTAGCTTTAACTTTTACTTAAAGCATAAGTTATTTTGCGTTTGGATATGATGAATAAAAAGTGCTTTTAAAATAAAAAAATGTTTGGATGTAAAATTTAAAAAGTACTTTTAACTAATGAAAAATTACCAAACTAGACATATTGAAAGTATTTATCAATTTTTCTTTACTATGTTATTATAGTATGTATAAAATATTTAACATTTTTCTTTACTATTATATAGTTTCTCAATGGAAAAAGTTTAAAACATATTATTTTATATATATAAAATAAATTATTATTGTGGACAGGGTGTGGGTAGGGTATAGGTAGAGTATGAATAGAGTACCTTCTTATACGTCTCCGAATCTGTTAAATTTTGTATCTGGATCCATACCCAAACCTACAAGATAAAATTTCAGGACATCCATTGGATACAGATATTTTGATCATTCCTAACATCACATGGGCAACAAAAATTTGTTATATAAATAAAAGTGTTATACTATCTATCTATATATAAATAGTAACATCCCTTTCTCCAATTCTTGCCACATAGGATTAAGGCATTCTTTGCTCAATCAACACCTCATAACACAAACTTTTAATTTGAGGAAATAAATCTACATGTCGTTTAATATACCACATAAGAGCCATATTAGTTGTCATGTAATATAAGATAAGCAAACGTGGCATTGTCTAATGCAATATATTCTGATTTATTAAGTCATAAAAATTTAAATTGATTTAAACATTTGCAATTAATGAGGAATTGATACCTTCTCATATCTGATTAAAATCATCATTAAATAGTCCATGATATATGTTGTAATTTATTCTGACGCATTAATTAGATGATTCCAATCTCAATATTCCCACTTTTTTTCAAAAGGCACTATAACTATGTCCTCATTTTTTTGTAGACGGTGAATTCTTCTTCCTCTGTAACACTAATTTATATTTGTAAGTATTGTTTCTTTCTTTATTCACTTATTTCATACTCTGAAGAGTTCAGTCTTGTAGGGAAAGGCCCGGATCCACATGACCCAACCCAACCCAGGGACCAAAAGGAAAAACCGAAAATAAAATCCAGGCAAAAATAAATATTGCGGAAGCTACTAACCTGGATGCCATCGTTAAAACCTTGGATTTTGCCAGTGCATCTGCTCCACCAGGGCTGACCTCCAATCGATGAGCTCCGAAAAGGGCCGCACCAAATGGAGGACTCTACCTACGAGAGGTAGAGCCACATGTCCACGATTGATGCGCTGAAGAGGACTCAAGAGAAAGAGAAATTTTATACTGAGTGGGGTTTCCCAAACGGGACCCCCCTTTCCAACACAGGGAATGAGCAACTAGAAAGTGGTGGAGTCACTCCTATATATAGGAGGATGAGAGAGCTCCCATCATTGACGCAAGCAATGTGGGACTTGGAATATGAACAAAATATTCACTTCCATCATGATCACCTAGCCCACTTTGGGCCACGAGTACGGGCTCGTGTGACCTCCGATGAGAGTCATTTTCGTTTCGTTCTCTTCGTCTCTGTGCAAGCTTTCTAACGGATCCTCACTTGACCCGATCGGACTCCAACATGGGTGGATATTTAGTCCCGAAGACCCCAATATATCCAACAGGTCTACATCCACTTGCTTCTGTTATTTATCGGTCTATCTTTGAACACTTTTCAATTTATATTTTATACCTTACTGTAATATCTTATCAAAGAAGGTGAAAATTGCAAAGCATTTGTGTAGATCTCAACAAAATGTTTTTTATTATTTTTTTTCACGAATTTTTCAAATTTCATTTTTTGGACAGAAATTCGCTGGATCATGTATCAATTTATTCATGCTGTAGGCGCAATTGACAAAACTAAGACTACATGGAAAATAAAGGTTCGGGTCGTCCATTTGCGGGAGACGCCTCCCTATCCGAAAACATGCCAACATAATGCTCTTGAAATGGTTTTATGTGATAGAAATGTATTTTTTTTCATATTATTCTTTTGTATTCAACATTTAACAATTTTTTTTTTTCGGATTTCTTATACAAAACAATAAATTTTTTTTTTGACATTGAACTAATAATGACAGGGATCTAAGATAAATGCTTCGATTAAGAGTGTTTTTTCAAGCAAATTTTGGAATATTTTGAAGGAGGGGTATGTATATATTATGTCTCAATTCAACGTTGTATCTACGAGTAGCTCTTTTCGTCACCAGTCATGCGTTTAACCTGAATTTTATGTTCCAAACTCGAGTAGCACTTGCTGATGATGATTTTTCTATTCATCATTTTGGATTTTCTTTTGTTGAGACTTAGCGAATCATATCTGGGGAGCTTGATCCGAATATATTCATTGGTATTGTCACGACCCCAAATCGCGAGTACGTGACCGGCACGGGAATAGACTTTTACCTCTAAACCCGTAAGCCTTACCCTAAAAACATAACTATAACTACCCTGCTATACAATCAATATATATATCATAATAGTGGCCACACCTCACTGGTGGCCTAATTAACCTGCAATCCGCGGTTCACTCAATACCGCTTCAGCTCAACTCAGTGTATAGATATACATATCATCACTCATAAGGTAAATATTCATATCATATTGACCGTACGTCTCAATACGTACGATCTATCCTATTCACATGCAGCAAGCACACATAATATATATCCATATCATATTGACCGTACGCCTCAATGTGTACGATCTATCCTATTCACATGCAGAAGTTTATATACTCAAAACATATATCCTAGTTTATCCCCAAGTGGACCCTGTCTTTAAGTAAATGTGAAGCCGACAATTCTAGAATAGGTACATATCAAAAGTTGTAAATATATATATACACAACTCTTACAACTTAGAATATGTACAACCAGAGAAATCAAAATAACCAAAAGGTGTCCACCCACGCGAACAAGTGCGTAAGGATGGTCTGATGTCCGTATCATTGCCCGGATGTCGATGCCTGCCCGATCCCTGTATCTGAAACATTGAAGCTGAGGGAGTGAGTCAAACAGACTCAGTGAGAAGCTTTCCATCCTCGGCGTAGTGGCGGGTACCACTACAACTGGGGAAAGGGAAACACCCACAATCACATGCGCATGAAAGTCCAGTTTATCACATGTTATATTACGATCAGGTAATGTTAATATAACATCAAATCAAAGATAAACCTACGGATCATGCTCCTCTATCATACTTCTCATAAGCAAACAATCATATTTAACATATCATCTGAAAGTTGTAAATCACTCAACTGACCCTAGTACCAGGCTAGGACAATGGCCTCAACGGGCAATTTCTTTCAAATCTTTAACTGATCCTAGTGCCAGGCTAGGGCAATGGCCTCAACGGGAAAATCTTTTAGTCTTTTACTGACCTTAGTACCAGGCTAGGGCAACGGCCTCAACGGGCAATTTCTTTTAAATCTTTAACTGGCCCTAGTGCCAGGCTAGGGCAATAGCCTCAATGGGCAAATCTTTTAGTCTTTTACTGACCCTAGTACTAGGCTAGGGCAATGGCCTCAACGGGCAAATCTTTTAGTCTTTTACTGACCCTAGTGCCAGGCTAGGGCAATGGCCTCAACGGGCAAATCTTTTAGTGTTTTACTGACCCTAGTACCAGGCTAGGGCAATGGCCTCAACGGGCAAATGCTTTACTCTTTAACTGACCCTAGTGCCAGGCTAGGGCAATGGGCTCAACGGGCAATTGTTTTAACCTGTTTCTCTTCCCAAGCTTTCAGCTGGGATCTTGACTCTATCTACCCATTACTATCCTAAATTGACCTTACCTAGGTAGTGTGAACATCCCTACGACTCACTAATCAATTAAGAGATCGTATTAATCCTCATATTGTTCCCAAACCCTTGGTTTAGATCATAACCTAGCTCTAAGGTCTTCCCTAAGTTCAATTACGATAAAACGTCGACGTTCACTAACAACTTCTATACAATTTCTTTAATGAGTTTCTAATTAATAGGGTGAACCAAACCTTGGACTCAATCAACAACTAACCCCTTTGCTTGTACTGTTCGGCGTACCTCATGTCATCACATGGATACCGTTCAGTACCTCTTTACCTCTAGTCAAACACACATATACAACTACTTTCATGGATAACAGTTTAGGAACAACAATAGCATGTTAACCACTAAACAATTTTTACAAATAGGCAAGTAGGCAAACCACATATCCACATCCTCAATCAACCCTGTAGGGCAAGGATGAGAAACCCCTCGCTTGGACGGCTCCCTTGCGTTTGTCCTGGAGTAGCTCCTGCTCCGGACGAATCGTGGTTTCCTAAAGAATGCATTCAAATGGTTAACATCTCAACTATATGCAATTCATATGCATACTACATGCTCGTGCCTAGAATGCATCTAGACGTTGCCAAGAACCGAGTCCTTGGTCTTATCTGTCTTCCCTCTCTTCTATGAGAGTCTCAAGTGCCTCGCACTTGGTTTCATACAACTATCGTTCTCCTTGAGTTGCTTTCGGGGCCTTGGATTTGAGTTACTAAACCTCAACGTGCGTCTAAGCTGTCCTACTTAAGGTTCCCTAATGACGGTGCATAAGGAATTTAGAAATTTAAGAAGTTGGACTTAGCTTATTCCGTAAGTTGCTATTCTTGAGGAACAAGAAGACATTTGAAATGATTTTGATCCTTAAAAACATGGTTGGGGTGTCCTAAGATGTTTATGATTGAAAATAGGAGGTTCGGACACCCCGGATTGGCTTAAAAATGGGTTTTGGGCATGTTGGGCAGAGACTGGGCGCTGCGGCGCTGTGGCGCCAAGCTGCTGCACAACAGCTCTTTGTATACCCGAGAGCGGGCACTGCAGCGCCAGCTCGCAACACAGCAATTCGTTCGCTGTGCTGTGGGCTGGTTTGGGCCCGTTTCGACCCCCTTTCGACCCCGGCTTTGACTCCGCACCTCACGGGTTTTGTTCACCTACATTCCAACAACATAAATCCAATCCTAACTACTCAAATCCAAGCCCGATTCCAAATTTATCAACGAATCCCCAAATTGGGAATATTTAGAATTTTCAATTCCAAACCCTTTCAAATTCGAATTCGGCTAAACCCGAGGGTATAGCCTCGATTCTTACCCCAACTAAGTGTTCAAGAACACTTCCTTGGTCTCAATCTACCCTCGAAATAACCCAATCAAAGGTGGATCGAAGAAAGCCCTAAAAATGAAAAAATTGGGGGTTTCGAATGAAATCGGGGTTACCAACCTTTGATTCGATTAGTGGAAGGTGTAGGAGACGTCGTACCCGAGCTCCGGTGACTTTTCCGGCGAACCCCACCCTCTTCTCCTTCCTCACGCCACTTCTCTCTCTCTCTAGTGCTCTCTCTCTCCTTCTCTTACTCCCTTCAACTCTTTCTTCCTTTCTTTTCTTTTTATCCTCCTTCTTTCCCCTTTAATTAGTACCCCACGGCACCCCACTTCCCATTTCAAAATAATTAATTATAAATAATATATACATATAATAATAATAATAATAATAATAAAATAAAAATAATTAAATAATAAATTAACTAAATAATAATAATAATAATTATATTGAAGAAGAGTTTGACAAAAATATCCCCAATTTAATCCCTCCTCTTTCCAATTAAATTTTTATTTTCTCTTATATCCCAAATTAGACACCCAAAAATATTTCCTACTCCCCTTTTCCCTATTTAATTCAGGTTTCCAATTTCTTAGGTCCTGAATTAAATCCAAAAATTATTTTTCTACTTCTTTTCTTTCCCTTCCATTTCATTTCAAGCTTCGAAAATTTTCCCGGGTATTACAGGTATATTCTTATATTAACTTTCTCCATCATAATAAAATCTCTCACAATATTTTTTTGTTGGTGAAGACCGATTTTTTGGAGACTTATGAACATCATCAAGATTTTTTGATTTGCAGATGTGATTGGTCGCGTTTATAACATGTACCAAGTTCATCAATCTTCATCCAATGACTCGAAGAACAAGCGCGTTACTATTGACATTGAAGACGCTGCGTAAGCCTTTTTTTTTTTTACATTTTAACATCAGTCCTATGTCATATATTAGCAAATATCTTGTTTTCAGCAAGACCAAGATGGGGATCACTTTATGGGGGTCATATGCTGATCAAATTGTAACTTTTGTGTCTAAAGGTTCTCAAGGACCTGTTGTTATTGTATGCCAATTTTGTAAGATTAAGGAGTACGTTAGAACACGATCATTCTCCAATTCAATGTATGCTACTCGCATCCTCATCAACTCTGATGTTGAGAAAATAACACAATTCCATGAAGGGCTTCTCCCTGAAGATCTTAACACCCCGTTCAATCTCGTTGTCGGTCGTGCATTGCTGACAACTTCCCCCATTGAAGCAACTTTCTCTAGGTGGGCACTTTCACCTGTTGACCTTTTACAGCATTCTGGAAACGGTGATGCAATATGTGTTATTGCACAAGTTCTTCAAGTTAATAAAGAAAAGGGTTGGTACTATGACGCGTGTCACAAATGCCAAAAAAAAAATGGAACCTGATGGGGCGATCTTCTTCTGCCACACGTGCAGTAAATTAGTGAATACATCAATTAAACGGTATAATATTTAATTTTACATGTAAAATTTGATTTGGATGGGAAACCCAAAAAGTATTTCTTACACGTTTTAATTCCACATTTTACTTATACTTTTTTAAAGATCAAAATCAAAATTAACGCTCAATTAGATAAGTAAACGCCTTTGTATTTCTATCTAAATAAATACAAATATGGTAGGTCTCCAATAATCATTATGAATGGTATATACTTTTTTAAATCACTAATATGAACCGTGCATATGCTTAAGATGGAACATGTAATGTTGACTTCTAAGTTAATATCAAGTGAGAGTTTTGGACAATGGCAATTTTCATAGTAAGATATTGTCACCCGTGCCCTTAAATTGTGTTGACAACAACTATCTAATTTGTTTATTTTATTTATATATTTGTTTTATCTCGGAATAGATTTAGAATCTTTAATGAATCTCAATAATTTGGATCGTACTATTTACCATACAATCATGGCCGTGATGGAGGCAATTGAATTTTGTCAACAATATATATATATATAGGCAAATTTGTAATGGATATTGTCAGTTTATGTTCCCCGTAGAAGATATAGAAGGTTAGTTTTCAAACTCCTACTAATAAAAATTGATGAAATTTACGTGATTTTTTTTGAGATTTTGTATTAACAATTTCAATCTTAAATGATAGAAATCAATTTAATCATCAATATCAAAATAATATCTTATAATTACAATATCCCGAGGTCAACTATGTATATATGTGTAATTCATTATTTTAATACAATCAATCAGATTGTAACACCAAAAAAAAAATATTGGTTAATCAAATTAATAAGGAACAAATAAATATAAATCCTCTATATCATTTTCTCTATAATGAATAAATTAAATCCAACTATTAATTTGAGGCTTTAAATATGCTGAATGTTTTAATTTACACTCTTAAAAATATAACTAAAATAATTTATTCCTTATAATGTGCAAATAAAGGAATAAATTGCCTACTTGATAAAATACCATTAATTAATATGATTGACAATTAAAACTTAATGGTTTTAAAACTCAAATTCAACATCAAAGAAATCACCTTTAGACTTTAGATGAAGAATAGCCATGTGAGAAGGATCTTATGCGTAATTTTAAATTAAATTTAATTACTAATTTGATTTTTGAAAGATGCAGATTCTTCTAATTTAGTGTCTTAACTCTCAAGAAAAAAATTTTACCATTAATTATATTGTTATTTTTTTTAATGAAAATTTGATTGATAACATAAATGTGTTCGAATAAAAACCTACTAATGAAAGTTGATGAAATTTACGTGATTTTTTTTTTAAAAAATTTTGTATTTACAATTACAATCTTAAATGATTGAAATCAATTTAGTCATCAATATCAAATTCATATCCAATAATTACATTATCTCGAGGTCAACTATGTATACCGGTGTAATTCAATTGGTCCTTTATCTTTAAAAAGTTCTATATTGGTCCTTTATGTTTCCCAAAAGTTTTATATTTGTCCTTCAGGTTTCATTAAAGCTCTATATTGGTCCTTTATGTTTCATTCAAGTTCTATATTTGTCCTTTATTTTCATTGAAGTTATATATTGGTCATTTATGTTTCATTGAAGTTTTATATTAGTCCTTTATGTTTCATTAGAGTTTCATATTTGTCCTCTCAGCATGATTTTATTTTTGGCTTAAACGACGCCGTTTGGGTGTTTTTAGCGTGTCTAAGGCCACGTCATCTATCTGATACACGTATGAGAGATTATGTGTCCACCTCGGCATGCCACATCAGCAGTTAACTTAAGAAATTGACGAATTTGGACAAAAAGGACCAATTTAGAACTTCTGGGAAACATAAAGGACCAATTTAAAACTTTTGAAACATAAAGGACTAATTTGAAACTTGAGTGAAACATAGAGGACCAAAATGAACCTTTGACCTATTATTTAATAATTAATTAAAATTGAATTTAATAAAATTTATTAGCTTTGAAGATTGAGTGGCTGAAGTCTAGAAAATTGTAACAATAAATTAGGTAGTGGGATATTTAAGAAATTCAAAATAAATTATAAATTATTATATTCTCTTTTTTTTCTTCAAATTGTAACAATAAATTAGGGTACTTAAAGATTAAAAATCTGAAGCATGAAGTACGTGAGGTATGAGGATAATAGGAAACAAGCTAATTATTATTATTATTATTAATTTATTATTTATTATTTAATAATTATTTAAATTTGAATTTAATAATATTTATATTTTTTATAAGAATTTAATAATATTTATTAGTTTTGAAGATTGTGTAGATGAAGTCTAGGAAATGTACTAATTATCATTATTATTAATTTATTATTTAATAATTATTTAAATTTGAATTTAATAAAATTTATTAGCTTTGAAGATTGAGTGGCTGAAGTCTAGGAAATTGTAACAATAAATTGGGTAGTGGAATATTTAAAAAATCCAAAATAAATTATAAATTATTATATTATCTTATTTTCTTCAAATTGTGACAATAAATTAGGGTAGTTAGAGATTAAAAATTTGAAGCATGAAGTAGGTGAGGCATGAAGCTAATAGGAAATAAGCTAATTATTATTATTATTATTATTATTATTATTAATTTACTATTTATTATTTAATAATTATTTAAATTTGAATTTAATAAAATTTATTAGCTTTGAAGATTGTGTGGCTAAACTCTAGGAAATTGTATGGGTAGTGGGATATTTAAAAAACCCAAAATAAATTATAAATTATTATATTCTCTTATTTTCTTCAAATTGTAACAACAAATTAGGGTAGTTAGAGATTAAAAATCTGAAGCATAAAGTAGGTGAAGCATGAGGCTAATAGGAAATAAGCTAATTATCTATATATTTATATATAATACTAAAGTAAGATACATAGGCTCCAATTCTGCCAAATAATCTATAATCAATCAAAAGAAATACCGCCACATCAACCTAAATCATGATTATCCGATGCTCTTGTCCACGTGTCTTTGGAGCTCGGATGGAACAGACTCAGTGCAGTGTGAAATCTAATGGCGAGCTGTGCCATCAATCCATTAATTCTAGAATTTGCAATATGAGTAACCTATTGTACAATAAAGTAAACTCATTTCCAGTTTGGTAGACGGCTGATGGTGAGCTGTTTCATCAATCCATTAATTCTGCGTGTTGCAATTTGAGTAATTTAACTGTCATTTTTTGTTAAGACAATTTTAAGTTAAAATAAGGACCGCAAGGGGTTGTAACCTTGTGGGACTTGTCCTTAGGTGAGAACCTAGGTGCCTACGTACCCTTAGGAAGGGATCAAAGTCCACGTAGTTCACCGTGTCAACGTCCATGGGAGCCATTAGGCAAGGTGATTACCTGTATAGGGCCGTGTGCGGCTAGGACGTGTGTAAGGTCCTCCGGGCGGACGAGCCACTCGTTGGAGGTTGCCTTAGACTGGGAGAGAGCAAGGATTTGCTGATGGAGATCTTCGGGGCGGAGATATGTCGGTTGATGTTGGAGCTTGGGATGCAATGGACCAAGCTCTAAGATTAATGAGGAGGTGTATCGTATTTAGAAGGCTAAGACTAGCTTCTGTATATTCAGAGTCTATCTGACTTGATGTCCCTCGAGTCCCTCGAGTAAGGGCCTTTTTATACTAAGTGTGTGGGATGATGTGGTCGACCCACATTCCTGCTCGACGTGGGTCGTCCCACGATGCATGAAGGCTTCCCACATCTCTTGCACGAGAGCTTAAGAGGAGAAACGTGGGTACCGGCCACGTGGGAGGTGAATGTATGGTGCCACGTGTCATTGGCGTGAGCTCCTGCAGCCCTTCTAGAAACCCAGTGCCACGCGTCCCTAGGGGGAATATTTCGTAGTTACATAAGTCCCCCAAGTCTACAGGTGCCAGGTGCCCGTGGACATAAGTTTCTTTCAGCAAGCTAATTAAGTTTCCCACTAGCTGTCTTTGGCCAAACGAGCCCGTCCCCAAGTTGGTCTGGCCATCTTGGTCGATTGATCGGCTGATGAGTTTTTGCGTATCTCTTCCTGATTTCCTTTGAGAGAGTAGGGATGTTGAAGATGCCACACGTCTTGATTTGGGCGGCTGACTACTTGGCTTCCTCAGCAATTTTCTTGAGCCGTATTTGCAGGAAAGTATGCGTCTTTCCGAGGAGAAGTCATCATTGTGTAGAGGTGAATTTTCGAAGGTGCTCTCTGGGGGTGTGCGCAGGAAGCCCAAAGGCCAGGGGTATTTCGGTCATTCGGAGCGTCTTTCCCTGAACAGGCTCGTCCGCAGGCTGTGGCTGGAGGGGACTTTGTGAGGAGTTTCCATGTGAAGAAGTGTGCTGTTGTTGCCACCACGTTTCATGGTCTGACTAGCTTTCATAGCCTCGGGTGACTTGTAGTCGTTTTCCTTCATTCAATGCAGGTGCGTTTCCGAGGGTTGCCATCATTAGCATTGGTTATGGATTTTCCGTAAAGGCCCTTTGGTCTCTTCGGGTGACTCTTGGATTCCCTGGGGCTTTCTAGTCTTTATTCCTTTGGTTCTCGGCTGATGGATCTGGGCCGATCCTTTTTCCCACGTGCTCGGTTAGGATAGGCGTTTGCAGCCTATGATGAGTGCACTGGATAATGATTTTATCCGTTGCGGGATTCATGGGGGGCAGAGATTTTCGAATCGTCGTGCCTTTGTCCTTCTTATAAATACCTTGTATTTGGAAGTTGGTTGTTTTACCTTCTTCTTCTTCAACGATTTCTCTATTTCATCCTTCTCTGTTCTATCTTAGCTTTCTCTCTGGTTCTTGCCACCTTTCTCCTCTATGAAATTGTCATTTTCTTATGTAAAGCTTCATCATGGCTGGTGATGAGGACAGTCTTTTTCCTTTCGATTTTATTGATTTGGGGGATCTATCCCTTCCTCCTCCTCCTCCTCTTCTTAGCCGTACTCAGGA
The DNA here is from genome assembly GCA_014851425.1 of Senna tora. Classification (NCBI taxonomy): domain Eukaryota; kingdom Viridiplantae; phylum Streptophyta; class Magnoliopsida; order Fabales; family Fabaceae; genus Senna; species Senna tora. Next base: position 28,122,623 of record CM026269.1, read on the forward strand.
TAGCAGCTAGAGTAAGGGGAAGAAGTCTGGGCAGGACCTTTTCCCTAGTCGAAGAAGAGTCGCCGGAGCTTCTGCCGGGATGTCCGGTGGAAAAGATATCCGAAGGTATACTTTGCCTTCACTTGATAAGATGCATTGGCAAGAGGATCCCAAAGGGAAAATGAGGAGGAAAGATGGGAGAGGAGACGACGGAGGTTCCAAGGGGAGAGATAGGGGGAGGTTGCAGTGGCAATGGACCCCAAGAATAAAGAAGGGGGGGGGGGGGTTCAAGAAGCCTTCTGGTGCGGGTTCGAGGCCATCGTCTCAGGTTTCTCAGTGAAAATCAGTTACGACAGATGCAAAGGTGGTAGCTTCGGTGGAGGGTACTCTTCCTCCTCTTGTGACCGTTCGTCAATCATCTATGAAGTTGGTTTTGTTGTCTCGCACTGTGACTCAGGATTCTGTTGGAGGTGCTGATGAGCCTGCGAGCAAGAAAGCTCGGTTTGAGCGGGCGGTCGAGAAACCTGTGAGTGACCCTTCTGCGAGGGAGAGGGCCACTGTAGATGAGACAATGGCTGAGGCTCCAACTAGAGGGGCCGGAGCTAGTGAAGCGGCTTAAGAAGCCGGGACCCTCACTGGTGGAGGGAACATAGTGATGAGTCAAATGACCGCCATGGAAGATGTTTCTTTTAGGTTAGATGTTGACACATTTAAGCCTGTCAAGCTTCCAAGGGGACCTCCTTTTGACCTGGTAGCTTTGGGTAGGCGCTTTCTTGTGGACATGGGCGAGAGAGCCGCCAGGGGGATGGAGACCAATCCACTGAACATTGCTATTCGTGCCTTTGGCAGTGTTGCCAAGGCATTGGTCGATTTCCTCCAGGCTGGGATTGTGTGTGAAAAACAAGTGTTAACCATTCTCTCGCTTATTAGTTTTTGACTTGAGGTTTTTTGAGTTGCTGATGTTTTTTCGTTTTGTGCAACATGACGTCCGTCTCCACCGAGACCAACTTCTCAGATTCTTGGCCTCTAAAGGTTTAGCTCTAGAGGCTGCATAAAAGAGTTTGGAGGATTTGGGCGGACGACTGTCTACGAAGGAGATGGAGTGTGAGGACTAGGGACGTGAGATAAGGTCCTTGACTCATGAGGTGGCCCGCCTTAAAGTTGAGGGTGCTTAGCCTTCCGAGGTTAAGCTTCTATGATCGGAGTTGGAGAAGACTCGTAAGGAGCTTTCCATATGTCGGGAGGATGCGGAGAAGCGCCGTCATGAAATGCACTCTATTCGTGAGGCTTTGAAGAGTGCCGAGGCTCGCGCCACCAAAAATCTTGCGGGCTGGCTAGAGGCTGAGAGCAATGTGGTCGATGTTGCTGACCATCAGGGAGAGCTGCTAGCGTAGAGGATGTATGGGATGTTGCTTGCGGTCGAGCAACTTGAACGTCTTCGTGGAGAGAGGTTTCCCGCTGAGTGGTTGGCTTCCCTACGTTCTTCACTGGAGCTTCTTGATGGTGAGCTTAGAGGCCGGCTGGAGACTGGGAGAGAGCAAGGGTCTCTCAGAGCTGCTAGAAGCTTTGCTGATGTTGAACTTTGGGGCAAAGATATGTCATTTGATGAGACTGGGAGAGAGCAAGGGTCTCTCAGAGCTGCTAGAAGCTTTGCTGATGGAGATCTCCGGGGCAGAGATATGTTGGTTGATGGTGGAGCTTGAGATGCAGTGGACCAAGCTCTAAGATTAACGAGGAGGTGCATTGTATTTGGAAGGCTAAGAGTAGCTTCTGTGTATTTAGAGTCTATATGACTTGATGTCCCTCCACTACAAGAAAACAGACATCTAGCCACGGTTAAAACAGCCTGTAACGACGGTTGTGACCGTGGCTAGAACTCTAACGGCGGTTGTGCAACCGTCGCCCAATGCTGTGTTGGGACCACTTCTAGCGACGGTTAAGGCAACCGTTGGAATAATCGCCGTTAGGCAATTTTTTGACCTAACGACGGTTAAAACCGTCGCTAGAGGGCTAATTTCATCTCCCATTTTACGCCTTCTTGGCGACAGTTACAACTGTCGCTAGAGGTAATTATTTAACGGTGGTTCCAACCGCCGTTAGATTACTTACTCTAATGACGGTTGCAACCGTCGCCATATTTATAATGTTTATGCTTCCTTTGGTGACGGTTTCAACCGTCGTTAGAGTAAGTAATCTAACGGCAGTTGCAACCGTCGCCACTTATTTTTTCTAGCGATGGTTACAACCGCTGTTAGAATCTTTTTTTTTAAAAAAAAACTTTTTCTTAGGTTTTTGTTTCTTTGTAACATTCATACTCAACCTATTCAAGAGTTTACACACCAATAAATAAACTCCAGCAACAATAACAATAAATAAATAAAATCTAATAGAATTTAAGATAAATTTAGCACAACTAAATAAAGTTTCATCTGCATATAAATTCAAAATGAAGTCTTTACAACATAATATAATTTGAGATGACTTCAACGTATTACTAATAAAGTTTCAACTGTATATAAACTCAAAATAAAGTCTTGGCAACATAATTCTCAATCTCAAAATATAAAGCATACATTAATAGCAATTAAAAAGTTTACTACTAGCATCAAAATAAAACTAATTAAATATGACTAACATCAAAATAGAACTACATCAGTTGACTGTAGATGACTACATCAATATATAAGATCATGAATCATGACTAGCTCCAGATGATCGTCGACGTAATGCTTCTGCGCTGCCTACATCAGGTGCTTGTAATTAGAAAAAGAAAAACAATTAGATTTTATAAAAATGTGTAGTGTCTATTTTAACATTGTTGTAAAGAAAAGAAACATTTATGTTACCTGTGTTGCAGGACATGGTATCTTGTCAACAATCACAGATGGTATTGTTACTCCCATGTGATCAGCTAAATATTTGACCATGTCATATTGCTGAGCTTTCTCCATTTCACGCTCCTTTTCTAGAACTTCAAACTTTTCTTTCATACGAGCTTGCTCCATTTCACGCTCCTTTTTAGAGCTTCTAACTCCTCTTTCACAGAACTTAGCTCAGATTGCAAGGATCCTTCATTTGAATGTGCACTACTTGTAGAATTGAAATTTAAGTCGTTGAACCGATATTTGGGTAGCCCAAAAACTTGAGAAGGGCATGGACCTAGTCTTAACCCTCGAACTTGTCTAGAATGCTCCTTACCTAGCACTTGCCCCAATGCATCATCTGATGAAACCACACCAGTGTATGACTCTAAAGATTCTTGCTCTCGAAGCTTTTCTGATATTTTTTCCTGAAAATTCAAACATGTATTATTTTACCCACCAGCATATCCAATAAACATATTCTAACAGCATCTCAGAAGCATGATGAAAAAATAAAAAGTAGTTTAGTAAGTATATTAATAACAATATAAATGATTGTGTATTAACCATAGCATAATAAAGTACTATTTAATTCACCATAGCAAAATACCATTGTTTAACATCAGCAATAGGCAATAGAAAGGGAAAAGTGAAGTAAAACATGCATAAAAACTTGAAGAGTAATAAAGTGATAAAAAAACAATTATTTATGTATAACAAGGAGTTAAAACTTAAGCACTCATTAACAAAGAGTTAAAACATATTACTCTGTACCAAAAGATATATTAAGTCAAAAACTGAACACATTGTCAAAAATGAAGAATGAAGGTAGACAAAGAATGAACTTAGATTGACAAGCATAAGAAATTTTAAGGAGAACACTAGCCACCAATCTCTAGAACTCATAGTATCATGCCACCATCTATGGATGCAATTCAACAACTTATTTAACACATATATTTATCACCATCTAGTCCCCCTAACAACATAAAAAAGACGTACATGTAACTACTAAATACTGAGAAAAGCACAACAACATGCACCAAGAATACCAATTTTATAACAGTTCCAACAATGCAAACCAAACCAGAGTAGCCTTTCAAAATATATTAGAGCAAAAAGATTAAAACTCAAAATACATTACCATAGTTGTCTTGGCATCCTCATTAACATAGCTCCTATCCTTTTTTGTGTGGGTTGCAATGAATAACTCAGCTCGACTCACTGGTCGGCCTTTTTTTACTTCCTAAAAAACAAGAAATAATCACATTGTTTAACATTTTAAAAAAAAACTAGTAACTAATATATGAACGAACAAAATTTTAAATCACCATTTCATTCTTCCTTGTTGCATTGCTTTTGGAACCACCCGTGTGAGGAAATTTTAATTTCTTCCTATTCTCTTGGTTTTGAACGCACATCTCCTGCTCATGCAAGACAAATAAAATTAATCATGTAATATAAAAAAAAAATTAAATTACAAATTATATATGAAATCTTACAATGCATTTGTCACTTAGTCGATAGTTGACAAAGCTATCCATTGGTCTTGTGGTACTTTTGGAGGATGCGCTTTCATAATCTCGTCTCTTACTTGAAGTTTTTTTTATTATCCAGGATAGCTTACTTCTATAGTCCATTCTTTTCTCCCCTAACGACCTCCAAGCTCACTTTAATCCATTGCGTTTTGAAAATGCAATCTTACTCTGAATTTAAAACCATTGAAACGTTAATTACAAGCAAGTGATTAAAAACAAATAAAGACGAACAATGTAAAATCCACTTCTTACCTCAATGAGTGAAACTGCATCATTAAAATATTGTTCAGGCACTTCCTTCAAATTACAGAAATTTAGAGGAATCAACTCACAATTCGTAGCCATATTTCTCAACAAGAATTCAATTAAACCTCCAGCAGCACCAAGCCCTTGCCCAAATTCATTAACTTGACAAATCACCTTCTTTCCCCTCGGTAAATTCTACACATTCTTTGCCTTCATCCTCTCTTGTGAAATAAGTCCATTTTTATCTTTCATGCATAACATAAAATAAGACAATAACAAAAAAAATTATAATAGATCAATAAAAATAAATTCAAACTGGATACTTACGAATAATGTTCATTGCCCAGTCTTTGTTCAAACCTTGTATCACGACCCCCACCCGAAGGCACGTGACCGGCACAGACAGAGGGTCTAACCCTGAGTCTGTTAGCCTTAACACCTATTTCATTTAATTATTATTCTCATTCGCGTACACACATTATCAATATATATGGCTCACATCTCCTGTGTGGCCTATCTTACACCCGAATCCACAGCCAAGTGCTACTTCAGTTTATATGTATACTCAAACACACATAATATATATCTGTCATATACGTTGCCACACACTCCGATGTGTGACATATCCTATTCACATGCAAATTCGTATACATAATAATAATAAGTCCCCCAAAATAATCCTGTCTTTAAGTATGTGGAGCTGACAAGTCTAGAGTATAATAACCACAAAGTGTAATCAATTCATTACAATATCCAAAATAAAATCAAAGCCACCCACGAATACAGAATGTGAGTTCTAGCAAAACGTCGCCTTCACTGAGCCGACGTGGAAGCCTGACCAGTACTTGTATCTGAAAAAGTAAACCACTAAAGGGTGAGTCAACGACTCAGTGAGTGACTCTCCCATCCTAGGCGTAGTAGCGGGTACCACTATGACCGGGAAGGGGAGAAACCACATTCACATACGCATACACTTTAATTCATCTTTGATAATTATATAATTGTTCTCAAGCAATAGAACATGTAAAAACTCTACTTTAACCGTACCACAACATACACTAATCATGCATACTGACATGCGTGTATCGAGAAAACAGAATATAGATTAACATCCAAGTGTGGTTCACTCGCCAAACATACGTACCTTTTCTTACCTTGTTGCCGCCGTGACGTGTCGGTCCTTCCTATCTATCACGGTGCACTATAAGACTTAACACATCGTCATGGTTGGTTGGATTTGAAATATAGTAATTTTAAAAAAAGGTTTCCTTAACGCCACGTCAAGACAACAATCGATGTCATGACCTTTTTAAGAAAATAACTTTGTCTTGACGTCACGTGAGGATACCGGCCATCGTCATGGCATGTTCGAAGAAAAGGAAAGCTAGTCATAGTGCATACCAAGGACATTGAGGGTTTACACTAGTGTTGAGTACCTATACGCTCGGTATCTTACATCGATATGCATAGGCACACGACCTATTCCGGGACCGCCTCCCCGGAATGTTGTGTTCGGTGGCGCACCCTGGCACCAACCCGCCAAGATGTCCATCTACATCGGCACTTTCCGGACCATCGTCGCGGGAAGTCCGCTTGGTTCAATCCGGATCAACTCAACGGATTAACCAACTAGTAATGGTGGCATACTCCGGACCGGCTCAACAGAGTATCCACAAGTGTGTATATATACATGAAGGCAATTTCGAACCTTACCCGACGAAATGCCAACATCAAGGCACTTTCCGAACCTGACCAGACAGAAATCCCTTACCCTTGGTACCATACGTGTTATTGCCATAATTCTCGTGTCAAGCACATATTTGTGCAGAATTCATCATCATCACCCATATGTACTTGATCCACCATATTTTCACTTTAACAATCACAAACAATTCATTGTACATAATTCCCGCACTCGCCAATATAATGACAGAGTATTACCAGCAAGCATAAAATTAAATATTTACAAACATTCACGTATAAACAAGCCCACAATTCAAGGTTATCATACAACCCTTGGGGCTAAGATGGAAGGGTCCCTCACCTTGGCCGCTTTACTTAGTAACCCTTGAGCACTCTTGTCTCCAAGGAAGTACTTGAGTCCTAACAAATATAACCACACCAATTAAACTACTTATCTACACATGTGTGTAACTAATTTTCCATAACTCCATATTAACCAATTTTCCACTTCTACACATATCAATGCCTAAATTCCACTACCTAAGCTATGGTCATCAATTGGGAGTTGGTTTTAGTTCAAAAATAAATATTACTTTAAGAAATCATATTCAAAAGTTTGCACACCATCTAGCTCCATCAATGGAGAGTTTTTGCCAAATATAGAAATTTTACTCATTTCTACAAAATTCATAAATCACCATCCCAATCATTGGGCATTCTTCCAAATCATCTAAAATGCATAAACATATCATTTAGAGTTCGTACATATGAACAATTTCAAAGAAATAAAAAATTCCAAAAATTTTCACAAAAATTCGTCCAACATGAACCCTAGGTTGAAATCCTCCAAAGAAATCCTTATTCGGGTGTTTTCTATGTTCCAAAAGAGTCTTAAGTTGATAAACTATCCATTAGCAACTCATTCCAACAAGAAAATCATGATTTAAGAGGTGGAGGCATGATTTTTGAAGCTTACCTGAAGGAAATTCGAAAATGGAAGTTTGGGGAAGTTGCCCAAGCTCCTTGAGGCTCAACAATGGTGGAGGAGACTTGAAGAAACTTAGGAATGATCATTGGAAGCAAAGGAAGTGGTGAGAAGTGGGAGATTTTGGGATTTCTCCCTTTCCCTTTCACATAAGAATGAAAAAGAGAAGAAAATAAGAAGAGGAAGAGAAATAGTGAGTGGCGTGCTGCTGCCTCTGCTTATAAATTGGGTTTGAGCATTTAAGGGTAGTTTGGACAATTGACAACTTTTGGGGTATGGTGAAATAGAGTTTTGATTGAATTTTCTTAACTATATTTATTTTTAGGTAAGAATAGGAAAATTTTGAAATTTTTGGCTAATATCTGTCATTAAGTGTCTTGCAGATGAAAATTTTCTACCAAGTATAATTTTTATTTTCGAAAAATTCTCAAATTTAAACTTTAAGCTTTGAATAATTCATATGACCACTTTTAAACAAAATTATAATTTTTCTACCTAATTTTCATATTTATTTTAATTTCTTAAATTCTCAACTCTAAAACTATTAAAACCTTAATTATATCCCAAAAATTTTATTTCACTCTAAAAAAATTTATTTTTATTTTCTTTAGCCAAAATGCTTAACTTCAATTTCACAATTTTATCAGTTTCATATTATCCCATAAGTTCCTATTTAATTTTATTTATCTATATGTGTACACAAAATTATTATTTATTTCTATTGTTCATTTATTTATTTATTTATTTATTTATTTTGTCCTTACATTCCAACTCCAAATAATGACCATGCTAAGTCTTACTATACACAATTGACTTGATTCTAAAAATACCCCTCGGGTATTACACCTTGCTCTTCACTGGGAACTCGTACATATGCAGGTTCATCATAATCCACATCTTCCTGTTGGGAAGAAGTACCAACAGGTTGTGTAGGAGGAGCAGCTGTTGCAGGTGGGGCCTCAACTAAAGCAGAATTCACAGTCATTTCCTGTTGGAAAGATGTGACAAGTGATTGTGTAGGAGGAGCAGCTGGTGGATCAACTTTTAGTCTAGCTCTAGATGATCGTTTACGCTTATTATGTTGCATCCTGAAAGACAATAAAAAAGATATGGTTAGAATAATATAATAGCAAAACTATGTAAAATATAAAGATAACTATGATAGACTATATATATAGAACAAAGTAATAAACAAACCATGTCATCTTCATCACTATTATCAAACACTTCATCAACATTGTTAGCTGGTTGATCAGAAATATGTTCTTCATCACCCCTTAATAGTTGTAAGTTATCAATGTCAACAGGAAAAATTGAATTTATTTGTTGCTCTATATGTGCTTGTTGAATTTGATGACCGTTATCTTCTTCATCAATTTCTACTTCATCACCCATTTCATATAATTCTCGAGGCTTCACATGGATTGGAACACTCCATGGAAAGTTTGTTTTGTCATCCACATAAAAAGTCATTTGAACATCTGAAGCCAATATGTAAGGCTCATCGTCGACATTATCTCCAGTATGAATCAATCGGGAAAAATTAACCAAATTAAACTGAAAGTCATCCTTTTATATCCCTCTAGTGTTAGCCCACAAACATTTGAAAAACATAACTTTCATATGACTATAGTAGTTCAATTCGATGATATCTACTAACTTGCCATAGTATAAGAGGTTGCAAGTGCCACATTCGCATCTTTTGCACTTGCATAGCATCTAGTTTGTGATGACACCCATACACCACTATTTTGGATTTTCAATCCTTCTTCTCTTGCTAGTGTTCGAAACCTAAAGCCATTAATATTTACTGCACTAAATCTTCTAGACATTGATTGAGGACCACATGCAAGGAATTTGATATCATTTGACACATTTGCATTGTCATTCTTGTCAATCTAAAACAATCAACAAAATATTTTAACAACATACACTTGGTGTTTCAATTAAATATATATCTTACAACAAATTGAATCTTACATAACCTTTAAACCAATTAGCAAATTTTTTTGTGACATGCTTGTCAATCGCCAACGCATATCTGGTATGACGGTGAAGCATAGCTTTCACGTCATCTCTATATTGTTTACAATATATTTATTAGGTTAGTTACATAGCCACACTATTTTATAAACTAAAATGAGATTGATTAGTATGTAACACTTACTGAACAAACCCATCAATAGATTTACAATTGAACAAGACACAACGATGTGCTTGTAATATTTCAGTAGGAGTTATTTCAAAGTCTGAGATGCTACCAACTGGACGCGCTAATTGCGGGAACATCTGTGACCCTGAGTTCTCAGTAGAAACATCATCGTCAATATGACTCGGCCTATTAAATCTTGTCTCTATGTCATCTAGATACCTTGAACAAAAGTTCAATATTTCTTTAGCTAGATAACTCTCAGCAATAAAGCCTTCTGCTTGAGCCTTATTTCTTACATATGTCTTAGAATGTCCATGGTACCTATACATACAATTGTCAAAACAAAAGAAAATAAAAATTGAAAATAATACTTTTGATAAAACTAAATTAAATTAAGGAATACCATTCTATAGGATACATCCATCGATTCTGAACTAGACCTCCAAGTTTCGCTTCCTCAACCAAGTGAACCACCAATTGCACTATGATTGTAAAGAAAGAATGCGGGAATAACATCTCTAGTTGACAAAGTGTGACCACAATTTTTTCTTGAAGTTGGTCAAGCTCTTTGATATCTAACACAATAGAACATAATTTCCTAAAGAACACACACAAGTCCACCATAATTGCAGTAACCTTAGGGTCAATATGTGCATTTCGCAATGCTACTGGAAGTAGCTGCTCTATGAGTACATGAGAGTCATGACTTTTCAAGCCTGAGATTTTACGATTCTTCATGTCAACACATATGGAAATGTTGGATGCATAACCATTCGACACTATCACATCCTTTAATGTTTGTAAGAAAACATCATTTTGCTGATTATTCATAGTAAAACAAGCAGATTTATATTTCCCATTTGCATCTGGCCATAACTCTGGTCTAACTCCTAAACATTGTAAATCTTTTCGAGCACTCAAGTTATCTTTTGTCTTTCCAGCTTCATTCAACAAAATATAAAATACATTGTCACTTACATTTTTTCAATGTGCATCATATCTAAATTGTGTCGCAACTTAAGATTAACCCAATATGACAATTGAAAAAATATACTTTTTTTTCTCCATTGTTGGGTCTCTCTTGCACGTGGTCTTTTTCTTACTGAATCTGACTCTAGAGGCTTACCAAATGTCACATTAATGCTTTGCGTTTTGATTCGGTACCATGGCACCATCTAGTTGAATTGGAGGATCCCGTATTTCTGTTGTCCCATCAAAACGATTTCGATTAAATCTATAACTATGTTGTGCTGGCAAGAATCTACGATGAACTATGAAGAAGCATTTCTTCCCATTAGTAAGTTTCATAGGCTTTTGATCAAAATTACATGATGGACAAGCATAGCCGGTGTAGGTATTCCATCCAGATAGATTACCTAACCCTGGGAAATCACTTATAGTCCATAGCAATGCAGCTCGCATTTTAAACTTCTGGTTAGTTCAAGAACCAAATGTTTCAATGCCCTCGATCCACAAATCATTTAATTCTTTTATTAGTGGTTGTAGATAGACATCAATGTCATTTCCAGGCATTTTTTCCCCAAGTATGATCATAGACAACATTAAAGATGTTGGCTTCATACACATCCATGGTGGAAAGTTGTATGTAATCAAAATAACTGGCCAAATGCTATAATTAGTGCTCATTGCTCTAAAAGGATTGTAACCATCACTAGCCAACCCAAGTCTAATATTTCTAGGTTCTTCGGCAAATTCTGAGTATTGAGCATCGAATGACTTCCATGCTTCACCATCTCTTGGATGTCTAAGAAGACCATCTAAGTTTTGATATGTAGCATGCCACCTCAAAAGCTATATGCAGTACATTTTAAGGGAGTGTAACATACATAAATACTATTAGGTAATATTGTTCTTGGATTTAGCAACCACAATGAAGATCCTCTCAATCCTCATTAACAACTAGAATGAGGAAGACAAACTTGAAGCTATTCCAAACACTTACTGTTTCCCTCACCTTCCAGTTCCACTACCACTACTACTACGAAAACCATAAGTGAAATGACTCACAACACCATTTTTAAGGTCAAGTAGCAACTTCCAAAGATTAAGAGTAATAGTAGAAGATGACCCTGTTTGTTCCAAGGCTCTATTGCAGCCATAAGGTGAAGGGGTGAGTGTGTGACATTAAAGTGTGTGTCTTCAACCTTATTGAAACAAAAAGAAAAATAAACAGGTATATTTAAGTATCTAACACATTCAAGACATCCTTGATTTAGGTATTATATGTAATTTTAATTTTGAACCTAAAGAAATAAATGTAATTTTGAAAAATGAAGATTGAAAAATGAAGAATAAAAGGATAATTAAGTACAAATTGACTAATATATGCGTGTGTTATATTTTATGAAAGTAATAATAACCAAAGAAAGAAGCACTCCATCCGAAATGAAAAGTAAGCAATTTATTCTTCCATAGAAGCAATCCCAAACATCCCATGTGCAAGATTTTGGGATCACCCTAACAACTTCACGTTATTCACAAATTCCTATCAATCAAATTTATGGTTAACCATCCAAAACACAATTAATCTAAAGTTTCAAGTTTGTTGTAAATAAAAACATTGTTCCTAATAGAAAAGATATTTGAGAGTTGTGTGCAGTGTGCTAATTATCTGCGGCTGTATCTTCCTTAAGAGAAGCTTTTTCATCAAAATCATATAAATCGGAATGTGCAATTTTGAGTTTATTGAAAAGTTATGTCCATCACAAGAAGTAATTACCATATGAGAAACTTCACAATTAACATAAGCAATCTGCTGAGTAAATCCTTCAAGTAAGTAAATTGATGAGTTCTAAGCTAATAGGTCACTACTGACTTACCGAAGTCAAGTCCTTAGGTGTACCGGAGGTGCGTGCGTTTAGTTAAGTACTATTCCAACTTCCGGATTCTTCATTTATTATAGCAAAACAGAGAGTATGCATATTAGTAGAAATCACCTTCCAATTAGCTATATATATATATATATTAGTATATATCCATATCTGATCTATATCAACAGTTGTACTTTATGAGTCACAAATATTAATGGTGCTAGTGTTAAAAATTAATCTAAACAAAAGAAAAAACCTATATGCAAAAATGAGTAATGACACAAAGAATCTGATGGGAAATTAGGTAATGGCCTATGGGATTCTATACAAGACAGGTCATGGAAAATTTTAGTTATATAAAATTAAAATTAAAAGGAAAAACAAAAATGAAAGAGGTTACAGCAATGGAAGTCTTCTTATGCTATCTTAGTGACATGAACCATTAATTTGATTAACCACATCATACAATATGGCACTTAATTGATTAACCACATTACTTACCAGAAACAAGAAGCAATCAAGAAGAAAAGCAGCTTAAGGAAAACTACTCTCTTCCCTTTAAATCTCCAACAAGAAGAATTAGCACAGTCCCAAGAGTAATGCTAGGCCTACAAAGACAAAAGAACATGTATGACTAACATGTCAAAGGCAAGTAATATTTTACCTAAGAATCAACTCTCTATATATATACACATCAACACAAGCACCAATTTGGGAAAATTCCAAATATGTGAATATTCTAAAAGCCATCAAAGTCATTGAAGCCATTTATTTTTATAGCATCAATACTAGAGTTATACATTTTACAGGTGCCTCAACACTACCAAGTATATATCTTTTGTAACCTACACACAAACTTATGTAACCATTGATCAAGGGTAAGGCTTTGAGCAGAAAAAATTGAATCAACATCATTTTTGTGGCTACTATACATAGTTGGTCATTATTCAAAGGCTTGACATACATCCTAATTCATTTCAAAGCGTTTATGGGAAAGTGGCCCGAAATTGTAGATACAATTATTCATGAACAGTCAAATACTCAAACCAATGCATATATATTTATAAATCTTAAAAAGTCTTGTTAAATAGTTTACCATGGAAGCCTGTAAGCCAAATTGCAGAATCAGGCAAGGAAATTCCATCTCACCCTATTTGTTTCTCATCTTCATATGCTTTGTCTAGTAAATTCTAGCAAATTTGTAACTCTTGTTTTATTTAAAGAGGAAAAAAAAGAGATATACTTCAAGAGAAAAAAAGTTGTTTAAGAATATCCAATTAAGAAAAAAAAAGTTGATGTATCTATCAATATTAAAAATAAAAATGAATGAATTATATTCATTTCTCTTATGAAACGTAAGAATACAACTGAATGGTTGTTTTATGGTCTTTGCTAAGATCCAACGAAAGTAAGGAAGCTCATGGAAGGGTCTCTTCATTCTCATTAAATACAAAACCTTTATTATTATATAACAGAACCACAAACTCGTAATAGAAAGCTTAATCTTCATTTTTTTTGGTCAAAACTACTGACATATATAGATTAAACAGAGTATTCATCAGTACTATAATGTATTGTTTTTAATGATTATCAAGCAATTAAACAGAGTTCACATGCACTTATGCTAATATTCTCATGCAAAAAGTTTACACATTTTCCACACAAGAACCTCATAAAATGAAGAATCCATCAATCAAGCCTTACATAAGAAACAAATAGTTAAATACAATAGAGATAGAGTTTTTTATTTTTGCGAAAGAAAATCACAATGACAGACAAACAAACAAGTAGTCAAAAACAGAGGAAAGTTAAAAATTTTGCCTATCTTTACAAAAAAAATAAACGAAAAGAAAAAGACCGAAAGCCCTCTCATCTTTGTATATTGCAATGTGGATATATTCCAAGATGAAGATCTTAGCTCTAGTTAGATTCTGGAACTTCCTATTAGTTAAAGGGTTTAATATTAATAAACAACTAAACGAAAGGTAATTGATTCAAACCTGAATAGGAAAACAAGCCAGAAGAAATTAAGAGAATGAATTCTAGTGTATAAGATCTAAAACACTAAGGTGAGGATGAGTTTTAAGCAAAGCAAGAAGAGACGAACAACAACCAATGGCCAAAATCGACCGGGTCGTTGAGTATTTGAATGCTCGAACGACCCTATCAAAAGAAAAAAAAGGTGAGACGAATGAACCTGAAACTCATTTCACTCGCCGTCGTGTTCTCTTGCAGTCGTGCTGCTCGCTCGTCCTATGTGCTCGCCGTCATGTTCACAGAGTGGGTTTAGGCCAGAACAAGCAAAGTGAGAAAAACGTGTGTGGGTTCAGAACAAGCAAAATGAGTGTGGCGGGATTGGAAAAAGAAAAACGCGCCTACTGAAAGAAAATAAAACGCTTTGATTTTTTTTAATTTTTTTCATTTTTAACCACGGTTGTGACTGTAGGTAAACAATCGTTGTTAAATAAATTTCAACATTGCATCTAACTATGGTTGTCTATAACTGTGGGCAGGTAACCATTGTTAGAAACCCTGTTTCTTGTAGTGCTCGAGTCCCCCGGGTGAGGGCCTTTTTATATCAAGTGTGTGAGAGGACGTGGTCGACCCACGTTCCTCCTCGATGTGGGTCGTTCCATGATGCATGAAGGCTTCCCACATCTCTTGGATGGGAGCTTAAGAGGAGAAACGTGGTACTGGCCACGTTGGAGGTGATTGTAGGGTGCCACGTGTCACTGGCGTGAGCTCCTGCAGCCCTTCTAAAAGCCCAATGACACGTGTCCCTAGGGGGAATATTCCGTAGTTACAAGTAACATATTGTACATTAAAGTAAATTCATTTCCAATTTCTTAAAGGGTTGACCTTGAGCATTCATATATAACGGCAACCCCATTACAGATGGGATGGACGCTATCGTCATTTTCAGTTAACAAATTTTATTTCGAAATGAAAGCCAGCACAACTAACATGAAGAAGAAGCTTAGTTTCTCGCACCACGTATGTCAATCAAAACATAAAAAGTTAAGGTGTCCATTGTCCTTCATCCTCTCTCTAACCTTTTTAATTTTAATATTCTTTTTATTTGATCAGCCAATACGCATCTGAAGCTGAGATTTCAGTTTTGATTTCGATTTCTGTTCTGCGTGACCACAGGTGGATGAATAGGTGACTGTATTGGACTGCCGATTTCTCTTTCGCAAGTTAGGAGCGCAGGCGTGGTGGATACTGTGTCGAAAACTGAAAACAAAGCTAACACAGATCGAGTCGTTGCCCCCTTCCTGAATCTATGCCTGTGGCTGGAATTGAAGCTCACTGATCGTTCACTGCTCCTGCTGCTACTTAGCTTTATCTTCCTTCTTTATGCTGCTTTGGCTTGCAACCAATGAGCCTTACTGTGGGAATTTGAATAATCACATTATATTCTTTTTTTGGTACATTAATCACATTATATTCTTATAATATATATACCACTGTGTCCTTTATTTATTTATCTTAAATTATATGATTCAATTTTAAACTTTCATTATAATCCATTTTTAATTTTAATTATGGATAATGATTAGTTTATTGAAATACGAGTAATACAAAAAAAAACTATTTTCCAATACATTAGTAAGTGTCTCTTAACAAGTTTATTTGATCAACTTAGAAAAGGATCATCATATAATGGATTTATTGGCGTACTAATTAGTGGAAGAAAATAGAAAAAATTAGGTAGGTTAGTAACTGTAACTGTCGTTTTTGGTTCAGACAATTGTTATTTGTAAGGGTGAGTCTATGATGCAACTTGTTGCATGCATGCAATGTAATTTCGGTCGATAAGATTGTGACATGTGGGTAGATGACTTGAGATGCAATGCAATTTTCCACGTGTCACAATCCTATCCGCCGAAATTGCATTACATGCATGCAACAAGTTGCATCATAGACCAACCCTATTTGCAATTAAGGACCACAAGAGGTTGTAACCTTGGGGGACTTGTCCTTAGGTGATGTCACGACCCCCTAACAGACGTCCGTGATCGGCACGGGAGGTAGGATTTCTCCTATCCCGCAAGCCTCTAATACATGTATATCTACCCATTTCTAATACAAACAATATATAATATATATGGTCATCCATTTCCGGTGACCTAAGCAGTTTGCAATTCACGGCTCGCTCAACGCCGCTTCAATATATATATATATATATATACACATATTCATTCCCAAGTACACATAGTATACATATTGATCACGCGCTTCAGGACGGGTGATCTATCCTATTTACATGCAGAAGTCCTGTATACAGTCATACATATAATCAATCACACGCTTGCATATAGTTTACATATTGATCACATGCCTCAATGCATGTGATCTATCCTATTCACATGCGGAAGCCATATTTTCATACAATCAGGTATTCAGTCACACACATATATATAATTTACATATTGATCACACGCCTCAAGGGGTGTGATCTATCCTAGTCGCATGCCGAAGTCATATATACATATACATGATATACGCTATATCATAGCCTAAAGTCCCAACACCAAGACCTAACCTTAATCTGTATGAAGCTGACATAGCTAGAGTATGACATATATATATATATATATATATATATATATATATATATATATATACATACAACAGTTTGTATATGTACAAGCAACATCCAAAAGGATTTATATATACATATACATCACGACATATCTATATAATCCAAAACAACTACCGACGCGAACAAAGCGTGCGGTCTTCAAAGTTGTCCGCCTCCTTGAGAAGAAGTGGACGCATTCCCGACTCCTGAACCACCTGTATTTGAAACATGTAAACAGGGGGTGAGTCGAACAGATTCAGTGAGAAGCTCCCCCATCCCTGGCGTAGCAGCGGATACCACTATAGCTGGGGGAAGGGAGAAACCATAACCACATGCGCATGAAACGGATTCGTATTATGATCTTTAACATGATCAGGAAATCAGTAAATCATATTCACAATTTAAAATCGTATTTCATGCTTTTAACATATTTATTAATCCACATGTAAATCAATCATAAACATATAACATATGGTTCCATAGTTAACATATACTTGTGCACGTAGGCACTCACTTTCTGTCTCCCGCATTACGCTAAGAGAAATACTGGCCCGAAGGCAATTTCATGTATGAACCTGGTTGATCACACCAGGAACTTTCTGACTCCAAGGCATGCTTAGAGTAATAGCCGGCAACTTGTTTGACCCCAGTTATACCAAGGTAATGGCCACTAGGTGGCATACTTACTGTTAAATGAATCCTGTCTGTCCGATTAGGATAACCGACTCGATCTACCCGAACGAAGCTAAACAAGTTCAACTAACATATTCGACCTTAAAGGACGCCCTATTAATAACTAACTGAATATTACACGTGTGAATTAGCTAGGCCTAGTTTCCGCCCTTTCAATTATGCAACCCTTTCACTCACATTCAGCAACCTAGGTTCAGTTTTCCTCAACAAACCATACGAACAAGGTCTTAACGGTGACGATCGATGTGATTGGTTTCTAATATTACTGAACTCCTCACATATGAAATTATGATTCAATCCTACCCACGGTAACATATAAGGCTCAGTGAGCCACAATAGCACATATACACCTTGAGATTAATCATATAAGCACATATACTATTGCACGTTGTCTGCTTACTTGCAAATCATACACGTGTAACACAAATTTATTCATATAAATATATTCCATATATCAATTTGCACAAAATAGAGCAAACCACATTTCCACGTAGTCATCCAACCCTGTGGGGCAGGGATGGGAGAGCCCCTCACCTCGTTAGTCCTCCTGATCAGTACTCGGAGTGCCTAAAGCTCCAATCAGTCTGTGGTGCCCTATACACATTATATTTAAGAAATTTAGAACGCGTAACTAAGCATCTACCATGCACTTGTCATGCTAATGCTTATGCACCCTTTAGCTATTTTCCAAAAATTAATTATTTAGTTCGTTACGTCGTCTTATTTGCTCTTTCTGAAAGTTCATGATGCCCTATATTCGACTTTCACACTTTTGAGCCATTTAGAACCTCTAATTGCTTAGGTTAGAGATTTCCACTTGTCTAAATTTCCCTTCATGTGTTCATATGGGTATTTAACTAATAAAAGAATTAAATTCACGGTTCAAAAGGGGCTTTAGCTTGCTCATTCCACCGTCTCCCTTATTCGCCGAGTAAAAGTTTAATTATGACCTCTTTAATTATATATAAAATTATAATTGGGTATAATTAGAGCCTTGGAACCAATTTAGCGGGTCTTAGGTGTCCCCCACGGACTAGACCAAGGTGTCCAACCCACCGCACAGCTCCTTACTGTACGGTAGCTTAATATTTCGCCTCTTTTTCACCGGATTGGGTTCCGGTTGAGACGGTAAATACTCGGGCTTTATTCCCTTGTATATTTCCAGCATTTATAACACTTATATTACTCCAATCCAAGCCTAAACATGCATCAAATTATCAATTTCGAATTTATAGCAATTTTTCTAACCCAATTTTCCTAATTTCCATACTCGGTCAATTCCTATGGTTTCACTTCGATTTTGAACGTCACTAGGCTTTCAATAACACCCACTAAGCTCAAATTTAACCCCGGAATGCCCCGATTGGAAGTATTTGAAGAATTTCTAAAATACGAAAAATTAGAGAAATTTGGGGTTTCGGGAGTTTGGGGCTTTCTCACCTTGATTCAATCGAGTAGAAAGCTTGGTGGGGATGAAAGAAGACTCCATCCACCTTTTGCGCTCACCGGCGCATGTTCTCCAGTGAGAAACCGGCCCAAAACCACCGTGCTCCACCTTCTCTTGCTCTTGGGTCCGTTGCTCTCGTGCTTGGCTGCCTCGGTTTTTGCTTCTGCGTTCTGCTTCTTGCTTTCTTTTCTTTTGTTTTTTTATATGTGTTACTTAAATGGAAAGGGGGGGGGGGGTCATGGTTGACCTCCCATATATTTTATTATATATAATTTTTTTATTTGTTTTGTTGCTTAGTGTGTTTGTGTTGGATGGAAGGGGCACGTGGCTTTTTAGCCACTTACCTTAACATATTATATATATATATATATATGTATTTTTTTTAGATATTATATATATATGTATTATATAATATATAGATATTATATAATAATATATATATATATATATATATATATATATATATATATATATATTTTATTAGAAAAACTTATTTACTTGTTATATCCTCTTTTTTCCTCATACTTTTTTAGTCCTCTTTTCTTTTAGGTCCTAGAAAAATTATAAATATCCCCTATTACTTTCTTCTTTATTCTATTTTTAACCCTATAATTCTTTAATTTAATTTACTTTTCTTTCTGAAAGAAAAATAAATTTAATAAAATGAAAATAATTAAATCTAAATATCTTGAATATTACAATCTTCCCCCCTTAAGAAATTCAGTCCCTGAATTTCAACAATACACTACTAACCTTAGTCTTGAAACAGATGAGGATACGTCCTGCGCATGGAATCTCTTTCGTTCTGAGTTTCTTCAACTGTCGATCTAAGATTTCCACTGGCTCCTCTTCATATGTCAGATTTTCGGTTAGTTGCACGTCTTGCGATTGAATCACGTGCGAGGGATCGGGAAGATATTTCCGAAGCATTAATACATGAAAGACAGGATGTACCCCCTCCAACTCCGTAGGCAATTCCAATCGGTACGCCACATTTCCAACTCATTCTAGGATTTCAAACAGTCCGATATACCGAGGACTTAGCTTACCCTTTTTACCGAACCGCATCACGCCTCTCATCGGCGATATCCTCAAAAACACTTATTCACCAATGGCGAATTCGAGTTCTCTCCTTCGATTGTCTGCATAAGACTTTTGCCTACTCTAAGCCGTCAGCAATCTCTCCCTTATACACTTCACCTTCTGCAAGGCATCTTGTAATAATTCTGGGCCGATTAGACTAGCCACTCCGACCTCGAACCACCCAATCGGGGATTTGCACCTACGACCGTATAGTGCCGAGAAAGGTGTCATTTTGATACTTTTTTGATAACTGTTATTGTAAGCAAACTCAACCAAAGGTAAATACCTTTCCCAACTTCCGCCGAAATCCATAATACACGCCCGAAGTATGTCTTCAAGAATTTGAATGGTTCTTTCTGATTGCCCGTCAGTCTGTGGGTGAAACACAGTACTCAAATCAACTCTCGTTCCTAGCACTTCCTGCAATGACTTCCAAAACCTGGAAGTGAATTGTGACCCTCTATCAGATATTATGGACACTGGCACATTGTGCAATCTAACCATTTCTGATAGATAAATCTGTGCATATTGACTCACTCTGTAAGTGGTCTTAACTGGCAGAAAGTGCGCGGACTTAGTCATGCGATCCACTATCACCCAAACCGAATCGAATCCCCGTTGTGATCTTGGCAATCCTATCACAAAATCCATAGTTATCCTCTCCCATTTCCACTCAAGTATTTCTATCTGTTGTAATGTTCCGGTGGGCTTCTCGTGTTCAGCCTTGACATGCTAACACACTAAACACCTGGCTACATAGTTTGCAACCTCCTTTTTCATGTAATTCCACCAATACAGCTGTTTCAGGTCATGATACATCTTATTAGCTCTCGGATGGATCGTATAAGCTGTCCGGTATGCTTCTTCAAGGATTCTTTCTTTCAAGTTATCAACCATAGGGACACACAACCGTCTCTCCAACCGAAGTATCCCGAAATCATCAATAGAGAATTGGACGTCGTCCCCCTTCTCTTTAGTTACAGTATCCTTGATTTGCTTGAGGTCGTTATCTTCATCCTGTCTAGCCTTCACCTCTTTTGCCAGAGAGGACTTAGCTTGCAAATGAGCTAAAAGCGACTTAGAACTCCCAATCTCAAACGGATTCCCCGTTTGTTCTAGCTCGTGCAACTCTCTGATCAACGGCCTTCTTTCTTCACTTATATGAGCAAGGCTGCCCATGGATTTCCGACTCAGAGCATTGGCTACCACATTAGCCTTTCCTGGATGATACAAGATCGTGCAGTCGTAGTCTTTCAACAACTCTAACCATTGACGTAGTATCAAGTTCAAGTCTTTCTGCTCGAAAATGTATTTGAGGCTTTTATGGTCTGTATAAATTTCACACGTCTCACCGTAAAGGTAATGTCTCCATATTTTCAACACGAACACTACAGCAGCCATCTCTAGGTCGTGAGTCGGGTAATTCTTCTCATGTTTCCTCAATTGTCGCGATGCATACGCAATCACCTTACCGTGCTGCATCAAGACACACCCAAACCCGATCCTCGACGCATCACAGTATACCACATACCCTCTTGTGCCTTCAGGTAATGCTAACACCGGAGCGGTAGTGAGACTATCTTTCAGCTTCTGAAAACTCTGCTGACACTTATCATACCATATGAACTTCACCCCCTTCTGTGTTAACTTAGTCATGGGTGCAGCAACCTTAGAGAAATCCTGCACAAATCTCCTATAATATCCAGCCAAGCCCAAGAACTGCGAATTTCAGTAACTGAGGTAGGCTAGGACCAATTCTTCACCGTTTCTACCTTACTTGGATCAACGTAGATTCCCTCTGATGATACCACGTGACCCAAAAAGGCAACTTTGTCAAGCCAGAATTCACACTTGGAGAACTTGGCATACAATTTCTCTTCTCTCAACTTCTGCAAGGCTAATCTCAAGTGTTCCACATGTTCCTCAGAATTCTTAGAATAAACCAAGGTGTCATCAATAAAGACAATGACAAATCGGTCCAGAAATGGTTTGAAGACCCTGTTCATCATGTCCATGAATGCTGCAGGAGCATTAGTTAATCCGAAAGACATCACCAAGAACTCGAAATGTCCGTATCGGGTCCGAAATGCGGTCTTAGGTATGTCTGATTCTCGAATCTTTAGTTGATGATACACAGATCACAAATCAATCTTGGAAAACCGCTTCGCACCCTGCAACTGATCAAATAAGTCATCTATCCTCGGCAGTGGGTATTGATTATCGTCACCTTGTGTAACTTTCGGTAATCGATACACAACCGCAAAGATCCGTTCTTCTTTTTCACAAAAAGGACCGGTGCACCCCAAGGAGAGAAACTGGGTCTTATAAAACCCTGGTCAAGCAATTCTTGTAATTGTGTATGTAACTCCTTCAACTCTTTCGGAGCCATCCGGTAAGGTGGTGTGGAGATAGGTTGGGTGCCAGGTTGCAGCTCAATTTCAAATTCAATCTCACGATCGGGCGACAACCCCGACAATTCTTCTAGAAATACATCCAAGAACTCTCGCACTACCGGTACTTGAGTCGGTGAAAGTACTGCTTTCGTGGTATCCTTGACCAAAGCCAAGTACCCCTTACATCCCTTTGCAAGTAACTTGGATGCCTTCAAAGCCGAGATCAAGTTTGGATACGGTGCAGCCCCGTCACCTCGTATCACAAAAGGTTCCTCATTTGGCATATTGAACTTCAAACATTTAGCCTTGCAGTCCACAACCACATGGCAAGACGACAACCAATCCATTCCGAGGATTACATCAAGATCAACCATACACAACAATCGAAGGTCTACCACAGTCTCATGACCATCAACCTCCACAATGCAAGACTTGTGCACATACTCTACTTGTACCGATTCTCCCATTGGAGTAGAGATCAGTATTGTTTCTTTCATTCTAGATGGACTTTTCTTGAATTTAGAGGCAAATGCATGTGACACATAGGAATGAGTGGAGCCGGAATCAAATAAGACTCGTGCTTCAAGAGAGCAAACGATAAGGGTACCTGTCACAACTGCATTTGATGCATGAGCGTCTTGCTGAGAAAATGCAAATACCCACGCTTGTCCTCCACCTACTGCCCCTGGCCCTCTGCCACTAGACCCTGCACCACGACCTCTAGCTGCACCTGTACTTGCTGTCTGTGGTGGTACGGTTCTTACTGGTGAGGCTGAAATAGGTGTACCCCTCGGCGTCGGATTACTTCTCACACTTGTACCTTCTTTTCTCTTTGGACACTCTCTAGCAATATAGCCCACATGGCCGCAGTTGTAGCATCCACCTGTCAGTCTCCGACACACTCCAAAATGATACCTGCCACAAGTCGAACACTGGGAGTCTTGTTTTACTGGTGTTTCCACCCCCTTGCACTCTCTGTCCCCCTTGAAAATTACCTCTTGTACCTGTTTCATGGGTGGTAGTTGAGGATTGTCCTCCTGCAGACCCTGAATATCCTCCACCTCCACCTGTTGTCTTCCTCTTCTTACTTCCACCTCCTTGGTTGTCACTGCTTGTAATCAACTTGACTTTGGGATCAACCGCCGTCCCGTACCTTTTCCTGGTTTCAATCATTCTGGCACAGTCTGCGGCTTGAGCTAAAGTCTCAAACTGTCTTCTCTGGGGTAGCAAGGCAGTAAACAATGGCTCCGTGAGTTGGTGTATGAATCTCTTGATCCTCGCCTCTTCATCAGGAACTAACTCAGGTGAGAATTGAGCCAGTTCCGTAAAAAGTAACTCATACTCCATCACGGTCATGATAGGCGTCATCCACAACTCCTCGAATTGTTGACGCTTTGCATCTTTAGTGCCTTCAGATAAAAATTGACCCAGGAATTCCCTCTGAAAATCTTCCCAGGTCATCGGTGCCACCCTTCTTGAATACCTGGTCTGTACGGACTCTATCCATACTCTGGCAGCTCCCCTCAGCTGAAATGAAGCTAACTCCACCAACTCATGCCCTGAGCACCTCAGCATGTGCTCAATTCTGACTACGTCTCTCACAAAGTACTATGGATTCTCCTTCTCACTAGTTCCGCAGAAGGTGGGTGGATGAAGCTTCCAAAATTTTGAAATTGGTAGCTCTCTAGGTGCTACCCGCGGCTCACAAGGCATTTCCTGTGGTTGTTGCCATTCCCTATCCTCTTCCTCAACAACCTCCATCTCTTGATTGCTAGGTACTCTCTCTTGTTCTTCCTCGCCGACTACTAACCAGCGTACTTCCCTCTGTATTTGTCTCGTCATCTCCTCTCTTAGTTCCTGAAATCTTGCCGTGAGCATTTCCGCCACGGAAGGTGCACTTGTCTCTACTTAAGGTTGAGGTTCCGGTGACTGTCTCCTCTCTTCTTCTCTCATTTGTGCTCTACCTTGACCACGAGCACGACCTCTACCTCGGCTTCGGGTACGGCCTCTACCTCGACCTTGGGTGGGCATTCCCTCCTCCCGAACTAATTCTCGATCAATTTCAGCAGGAGTTCTTCCTCCACCCCTAGTCTGTTTCATGATCGGTGGCATCCCTATACTGCACAAGGACCACACCTAATGAGTACACTTATATCAATGATATTTCATATCAAAGAGAGTAGAAAGAAAGGGCTGACTCAATTTCCTGGGTACTTCCACAAGTGCCTTTTTACTCCCACGTTGCACCTGGGTTCACAACAAGGCGTAAACCGACACCCGGTCATACCTATAGCTTCATACAGTTTAAAGTAAACCAGACTCTGATACCAAGTTTGTCACGACCCCCTATCGGACGTCCGTGACCGGCACGGGAGGTAGGATTTCACTTATCACGCAAGCCTCTAATCCCTGATTGACACTTTAATGTATGTATATCTACCCATTTCTAATACAAACAATATATAATACATATGGTCATCCATTTCCGGTGACCTAAGCAGTTTGTAATCCACAGCTCGCTCAGCGTTGCTTCAGTCTATATATGTACACATATTCATTCACACGTACACATAGTATACATATTGATCACGCGCTTTAGGGCGGGTGATCTATCCTATTCACATGCAGAAGTCCAGTATACAGTCATACATATATTCAATCACACGCTTGCATATAGTTTACATATTGATCACACACCTCAATGTGTGTGATCTATCCTATTCACATGCGAAAGCCATATTTTCATACAATCAGGTATTCAGTCACACACATATATATAATTTACATATTGATCACACCCTCAAGGCGTGTGATCTATCCTAGTCGCATGCGGAAGTCATATATACATATACATGATATACGCTATATCATAGCCTAAAGTCCCAACACCAAGACCTAACCTTAATCTGTATGAAGCCGACATAGCTAGAGTAGGACATATATATATATATATACAACAGTTTGTATATGTACAAGCAACATCCAAAAGGATTAATATATACATATACATCACGACATATCTTTATAATCCAAAACAACTACCGATGCGAACAAAGCGTGGGGTCTTCAGAGTTGTCCGCCTCCTTGAGAAGAAGTGGACAAGTTCCCGACTCCTGAACCACCTGTATCTAAAACATATAAACAAGGGGGGGTGAGTCGAACATACTCAGCGAGAAGCACCCCTATCCCTGGCGTAGCAACGGGTACCACTACAGTTGGGGGAAGGGAGCAACAACAACCACATGCGCATGAAACAGATTTGTATTATGATCTTTAACATGATCAGGCAATCAGTAAATCATATTCACAATTTAAAATCATATTTCATTCTTTTAACATATTTATTAATCCGCATGTAAATCAATTATAAACATATAACATATGGTTCCATAGTTAACATATACTTGTGCACGTAGGCACTCACTTTCTGTCTCCCGCATTACGCTAAGAGAAATACTGGCCCGAAGGCAATTTCATGTACGAACCTGGTTGATCACACCAGGAACTTTCTGACTCCAAGGCATGCTTAGAGTAATAGCCAGCAACTTGTCTGACCCCGGTTAAACCAAGGTAATGGCCACTATGTGGCTTACTTACTGTTAACTGAATCCTGTCTGTCCGACCAGAATAACGTACTCGATCTACCCGAACGAACCTAAACAAGTTCAACTAACATATTCGACCTTAAAAGACGCCCTATTAATAACTAACTGAATATTACACGTGTGAATTAGCTAGGCCTAGTTTCCCCTTTTCAATTATGCAACCCTCTCACTCACATTCAGCAACCTAGGTTCAGTTTTCCTCAACAAACCATACGAGCAAGGTCTTAACGGTGACGATCAATGTGATTGGTTTCTAATATTACTGAACTCCTCACATATGAAATTATGATTCAATCCTACCCACGGTAACATATAAGGCTCAGTGAGCCATAATAGCACATATACACCTTGAGATTAATCATATAAGCACATATACTATTGCACGTTGTCTGCTTACTTGCAAATCGTACACGTGCAACACAAATTTATTCATATAAATATATTCCATATATCAATTTTCACAAAATAGAGCAAACCACATTTCCACGTAGTCATCCAACCCTATGGGGCAGGGATGGGAGAGCCCCTCACCTCGTTGGCCCTCCTGATCAGTACTCGGAGTGCCAGAAGCTCCAATCACTCTGTGGTGCCCTATACACATTATATTTAAGAAATTTAGAACGCGTAACTAAGCATCTACCATGCATGTGTCATGCTAATGCTTATGCACCCTTGAGCTATTTTCCAAGAATTAATTATTTAGTTCGTTACGTCGTCTTATTTGCTCTTTCTAAAAGTCCATAATGCCCCATATTCGACTTCTACACTTTCGAGCCATTTAGAACCTCTAATTGCTTAGGTTATTTTTATATATGGGTATTTAACTAATAAAAGAATTAAATTCACGGTTCAAAAGGGGCTTTAGCTTACTCATTCCACCGTCTCCCTTATTCGCCGAGTAAAAGTTTAATTATTACCTCTTTAATTATATATAAAAATATAATTGGGTATAATTAGAGCCTTGGAACCAATTTAGCGGGTCTTAGGTGTCCCCCACGGACTAGACCAAGGTGTCTAAGCCACTGCACAACTCCTTACTGTACGGTAGCTTAATATTTCGCCTCTTTTTCACCGGATTCGATTCCGGTTGAGACGGTAAATACTCGGGCTTTATTCCCTTGTATATTTCCAGCATTTATAACAGTTATACTACTACAATCCAAGCCTAAACATGCATCAAACTATCAATTTTGAATTTATAGCAATTTTCCTAATTTCCATACTCGGTCAATTCCTATGGTTTCACTTCGATTCTGAACCTCACTAATCTTTGAATAACACCCACTAAGCTCAAATTTAACCACGGAATGCCCCGATTGGAAGTATTTGAAGAATTTCTAAAATACGAAAAATTAGAGAAATTTGGGGTTTTGGGACTTTGGGGCTTTCTCACCTTGATTCAATCGGGTAGAAAGCTTGGTGGGGATGAAAGAAGACTCCAACCATCTTTTCCAGTCACCGGTGCACGTTCTCCGGCGAGAAACCGGCCTAAAACCACCGTGCTCCACCTTCTCTTGCTCTTGGGTCCGTTGCTCTCGTGCTTGGCTGCCTCGGTTTGGCTTCTTGGTTTTTTTTTATATATGTGTTACTTAAATGGAAAGGGGGGTCACTGTTGACCCTCCATATATTTTATTATATATAATTTTTCTATTTGTTTATAGCCGGTCCCAAGCCCGGATAAAGGAGGAGGGTTGTGTTAGGTAGTCGACAGCCAACGTAAAAACTCTGTCGAATCTTCATGAATATGGATCAACGATGTAAACATGTTAATGCTAGGCCGTTGCCCAGAAGCAACGCGCTGTTTGGCTCGAGTACAGTGTCAAATGAGCAAGGGCCACTACATCAACGCCCGGATCTAGTGAAAAATAAGCAAGGGTTCCCACATTTTCGTGGACGAATGTGGGTAAAGAAGCTAGTCCATAAGGGTAGGATACGCTTTGGGACTTGGAATATTGGCACACTTATAGGTAAATCGATGGAGATAGTAGACACCATGATTAGGAGAAAGATAAATGTAATGTGCCTACAAGAGACTAAATGGGTAGGAGATAAGGCTAGAGAATTAGACACTTCAGGTTTTAAGCTTTGGTACGCGGGCAAGTCCAAAGCAAAAAACGGGGTAGGTATAATTATAGATAAAGAATGGAAGGACAAGGTGGTGGAAATAAAAAGAATTGGAGATAGGATAATTGCCCTAAACCTTGTAGTGGATAGAGAGACCTTTAATGTTATTAGTGCCTATGCACCACAAGTAGGATTAGGGGAACAACATAAGCTTAAATTCTGGGAGGACCTAGAAGCTTTAATACAGGGAATATCGTCTAAGGAAAAGATCTTCTTAGGAGGAGATCTAAATGGACATGTAGGGAGGGACGCTAGAGGATACAAAGGTTATCACGGAGGACATGGCATTGGAGAAGTAAACACAGAGGGTAAAACAATCTTAGATTTTGCTTTAGCTTTTAATTTCATTATAGCAAACACTTGTTTTAAAAAGAGGGTAGAGCATCTTACCTACAAGAGTGGGGCGACATCTTCCCAAATTGATTTCTTTTTGGTAAGGAAATCAGATAGGAAACTTTGCACCAATTGCAAAGTCATTCCGGGAGAGAGCCTAACTACCCAACATAGGGTCTTGGTAATGGATGTTCAGGTTATGGGTAGAGGAAAACGAAATAATCATAAGCCAAGCCCTAGAATAAAGTGGTGGCATTTGAAGGGTGAAAAACAAGAGAGTTTCAAAAGAAAGATGTTGGAAGAAAGGGCTTGGGAAACACAAGGAGATGCAAACCACATGTGGAATACAATGGCACAAGGAATTAGGAACGTGGCAACTAAAACACTAGGTATATCTAGAGGTTTTGGACCGAAGGGGAAAGAATCTTGGTGGTGGGATGAAAGTGTACAAAATAAGATTAAGGTTAAAAGAGAATGTTATAAAACATGGCAGTCATGTAGAGATAATGTAAGCTGGGAGAACTATAAGGTAGCTAAGAAAGATGTTAAGAGGATAGTGTCAGAGACAAGAAATAGGGCCTACGAAGGGTTTTACCAATCTTTAGGAACCAAAGATGGGGAGAGAAAAATATTCAAACTTGCTAAGAGTAAGGAGAGAAAGACAAGAGACATAGATCAAGTGAAATGTATTAAGGATGAAGAAGGTAATATCTTGGTAAAGGACCAAGATATTCAAGAACGATGGAAGGATTATTTAGACAAACTTTTTAATGAAGGACAAACGGCTGCTAGTCATACTGATGGGCTAAGTACTAACGAAGAGGATCTCAATTATAGTTTCTATCGGAGAATACAAGAGCATGGATAATAGCAAAGCAGTAAGACCGGATAATATACCCATTGAGGTGTGGAAGAGCCTAGGAAGCAAAAGCGTAAATTGGTTAACAAAGCTTTTTAATGTGATATTGAGATCCAAGAAAATGCCGGATGAATGGAGGAAAAGTACTTCGATCCCAGTGTATAACAACAAAGGGGATATACAAAATTGTGCAAATTATAGGGGGATCAAACTCAGGAGCCATACTATGAAGCTATGGGAGAAGGTTATCGAGCGGAGGTTGAGGTTGGAGACGCGAATTACAGAGAATCAATTTGGGTTCACGCCAGGGAGGTCAACCATAGAGGCAATATATCTATTAAGAAGATTGATGGAGAGATACCAGAGGTCTCATAAGGATCTATATATGGTTTTTATTGATTTGGAAAAGGCCTATGATAGAGTACCGAGAGAAGTATTATGGAAGGCTTTGGAAAAGAAAGGAGTATGAGTGGCCTATATCCGAGCAATCAAAGACATGTACGATGGAGTCACGACTTGTGTGAGAACACAAGGTAGTGTTACGAAGGATTTTCCTATAACCATAGGACTACATCAAGGTTCAGCTTTGAGCCCTTACCTCTTCAATTTGGTATTGGATGTGCTCACTGAACATATACAAGAGGCAGTACCAAGGTGTATGCTTTTTGCTGACGATATAGTCTTGGTTGGAGATTCCAAAGAACAAGTAAATGAAAAATTAGAGAGATGGAGACAAGCTTTGGAGACATATGGATTTCGCATAAGTCGAAGCAAAACGGAGTATATGAAATGTAAATTTAGTGGGAGGGACGCTGATTCTAGGAGTGAGGTGAAACTTGGAGATCACCCCATGCGGGAAGTCACAAGTTTTAAGTATTTGGGAACGATAATACAAAATAATGGAGAAATAGAGGAAGACGTAAACCATAGGATCCAAGCAGGATGGATGAAATGGAGGAAGGCATCAGGTGTTATTTGTGATAAGAAAGTACAGCTTAAGCTTAAGGGGAAATTTTATCGCACCACAATAAGACCAACTTTACTGTATGGTACTGAATGCTGGGCGATAAAAAGCCAACATGAGCACAAATTCAACGTGGCAGAAATGAGAATGTTGCGCTGGATGAGTGGTCACACTAGAATGGATAGGATTAGGAATGATTATATTAGAGAGAAAGTAGGGGTAGCACCTATTGTCGAAAAATTAGTCGAAACACGCCTTAGGTGGTTTGGTCATGTACAAAGGCGGCCGGAAGAGGCTCTGGTACGTAGAGTTGACCAAATGGAAGATAAACTAATAACTAGAGGTAGGGGAAGACCAAAGAAAACAATAGGAGAAACGATTAAGAGGGATCTAGCCATAAATAACTTAACCATAGAAATGTGCAAAGACAGAACATGTTGGCGTCGCTTGATCCATATAGCTGACCCTACCTAGTGGGAAAAGGCTTTGATTGTTGTTGTTTTGTTGCTTAGTGTGTGTGTTGGATGGAAGGGGCACGTGGCTTTTTAGCCACTTACCTTAACATATTTTATATATATATATATATATATATATATATATATATATATATATGTGTGTGTGTGTGTGTGTGTGTGTATGTTATATATGCAATTTTTTTTAGATATGATATATATTTATATACGTATTATATATATTTTTTTATTTTATTAGAAAAACTTATTTACTTGTTATATCATCTTTTTCCCTCATGCTTTTTAGTCCTCTTTTCTTTTAGGTCCTAGAAAAATTATAAATATCCCCTATTACTTTCTTCTTTATTCTATTTTTAACCCTATAATTCTTTAATTTAATTTATTTTTCTTTCTAAAAGAAAAATAAATTTAATAAAAATGAAAATAATTAAATCTAAATATCTCGGATATTACAGGTGAGGAACCTAGGTGCCTACGTACCATTAGGAAGGGATCAAAGTCCACGTAGTTCGTCATGGTGACGTCTATAGGAGCCGTTAGGCTAGGCGGTTACCTGTATCGGGCCGTGTGCAGCTAAGACGTGCGTAAAGTACTCCGAGCGGGCAAGCCGCTCATGGGAGGTTGCCTTAGAGTATGAGAGAGCTTGAGTCTCTGAGAGCTATTAGGAGCTCTGTCGATGGAATACTCCAGGACAGAGATGTGTCTGCCGGTGGCGGGACCTGACAGTGCTGTGGGCAGAGCTTGGGAGTGTGATGGAGATTGGGCAAGAGGATGTCTAAGGGTGCTCAGAATGCTTGCCTAAATGGTTATGGGTGATGTTCTCCTGATGTTCGGATTATGCCCTTAAGTCCCCTGGGTGAAGGTCTTTTTATACTAAGTGTGGGGAAGACGTGCTCGACCCACGTTCTTGGTGGATGTGGGTCGTCCCACGACGCCTAGGGGGTTTCCCACGTCTCTTGGACGGGAGCCCTCGAGGGGAGACGTGGACAATGACCACGTAAGAGGTAGGTGAGTGGTGCCACGTGTCGTTAGCGTATGCTATCACTAGGCTTCTGGAAGGTCAGTGCCACATGTCCCTAAGCAAAATATTCCGTAGTTACAGGAACTATTAGTTACAAATAGAGATCGACCCATTTGTTTGATAAGAGCAATCCTACAAGTTTGTTGACTAATTGACATTTGTTTATGGTTTTATCTGGCTTAAATCGTATATATCTCAATAATGAATATTGAATTATTAAGTTTATCAAAAAAAATATTGAACTATTAAGGGATATTGATAAATATTCAAATTTTTTATGATAATATAATTTACTCCAATTTATATCAATTTTTTTTTGTCAGAACTAAAATAAAAATTTTTTATATCGACGAATGAATATAAATTTTTCTTACAATTCAAAATAAAATCATCTAAAATTACTAAATACAAAAGTAATTCATAATTCGTTTAGAACTTTAAGTTAAAAAAATCCTACAATTTTAGGTTTACCTTTAATTTAAACTTTTAGATTCTCCAATAAATTATATTTAAATTTCAATCAGTTAGTTTGAACTTTTAAATATAAAATATTAAATTTTTTTGAGGAAAAATATACAATATTAAGGGCAAGCTTGGTATAAATACAAGAATGTAAAGTACTTTAAAGAAAGTACTCTAGAGTAAAGTATTGTAGAATGAAAGAAAGTATTGTAGAGAAAAGTGAGGAAAGAGATAGAGAGAAAAATTAGTAGAGAGAAAAAATATGATAAAAAGTATGTTTGGTATGTACAAAATATAATGTAAATTTTTTTTGGGAATCGTGAAAATACATGGCATGCACTGTGTGCATTCCTTACCAAACGAGCCCTAAATTAGAATTTTTGAATGTTCTATCATCATTATGTTATTTTAAATGTTGATATTAACTTTAATTTTAGTTACCTTATGATTCTACGGTAATTATGAGCAATTAATTCTAGATTTAATTTTAGAGTAAAATGTCATAAATTAACATAAAGAAATATGATATTGAAATTACATAGACAGAAATATTCCCTAGCTCCCACATCGCCAACACGATCAATTAACCCTCATTTTTATTTTTTATACAGTTAGCTGTTAAGAGTTTTGTGTACTCATTAATTGATGAATACAATATAACATAAATATTAATTACATAATGACCCATGCGTTAATTAACAATACTCACCAATTAGAAGACACTCTCTCTCTCTATATATATAAGCATGTATGATAAGTGCCTCGTTATTTGAAGAGAATATAAAGAAATAATTGTGCAATTATGTTTATATATATTTGAAATGTTTAATTAGTGTATTAATTTAAATTAATTGTACTTGTTTGTTTATATATAGATATATATTCAATTTATTTTATTGACATGTATTACAAATTACACATAACGCCACCAAGACAAGAATTTTCGACCGGAAGATTAGAGGGTGATCCTAGTGCTGATATTGATTTGCATTTTGGAGAACCAGTGGCAGAGAATAGGAACAATGTAAAATGCAAACTCTGTAATAAAAGTAATAAAGGATGAAATTACTCTATTGAAGCAACACATAGCACATTTTAAAGAACAAGTACATCCATGTGCTAGAGTGACAACAACTCTGAGAGAGGGTATGATGAAATTTCTTAAAGACGAAAAGGCAAAAAAAGATGATAGCAAAAAAAGAAAAGAAGAGTTTGAAGCTCGTTTGAGAGATGATGAACAAGATGAAATGGAAGATTTAATGGATGAAGATGTACAAATGAGGCGAGCTACACAAGAAAGCATCAGATCACAAAGAGAAAGGAAGAGAGGCAAAGATTCAGGCAACGAACAGGAGGGGGCAAAATGTCTATGAAGAGGGTGGAAGATCTAATGCAAGGGGTGGTAGTAGTGGAAGTGGAACTAGTAGGCTTCGATTATCTGAATCAGAAGATCGTGCTTTCCAATTACGATCTGCAGATATTGAACTTGTACGGTCTAGAAGTACGAAGCAATCGAAAATTACTGGTGGTTTGATGAAAACATTAAGGAAGAAACAAAGAGAAGCAGTCTCCAAATTGATAATATATGAACATCTTCCTATGAATCTTGCTAGTTCGTTTTGGCTACAAAATTTGATCAATGCTGCTGCTGAAATAGGTACAGGAGTTAAATTTCCAACTCCTTATGAGATTTCTGATGTCTATTTGGAATCTGAATTCCAATCAATGAAGGAGTTGATAGATAGGATGAAAATGATTTTCCAAGAAAAATGTGTAACAATAATGTGCGAAGGTTGGACTAATTGTATAAATTATATGCACATTATGAATAATCTTGTCTATTGTAGCAGGGGGACTATTTTTTTGAAATGTATTGGTGCTTCTGATGTTTCCAGGAGAAATATTGATTATTACTTTAAGTTACTTGATAAAGTTGTTGAAGAGGTTGGAGAAGAATATGTTGTCCAAGTGGTTACAGATAATGAGTGAGCCCTAAAAGCAGTCGACAAAAAATTGATTGAGAAGAAGAAGCATATCTACTGGACACCTTGTGCTGCTCATTGTATATATTTGTGCTTAGAGGACATTGGAAAAAAAAATCCAATGTTAAAAATGTGTTAGAGAATGCAAGGTTAATAAATTCATTTATCTATAACCATATTTGGACAGTTAATCTTATGAAAGAATTTACTGGAGGAAGGGAGATCATCCGTCCTGCCATTACTCGATTTGCTACACAATTCATACAATTGCAGTCGATTGTGAAGTAAAAAAAGCATTGAAGGAGATGTTTAACTCTGAGAAATTAAGAAAATCAAAATTTGGCAAATTGAAAATTGGCTCAGCCTATGATGCAATAAATAAATAAATAAATAGTGTTGAGCAATGATTTTTGGAATAAGGCAAATAACATAATAAAAGTATTTAAGCCCATTGTAAAAGTTTTGAAATTGGTGGATAGCGATGAAAAATCAACAATGGGTTTTATTTATGAAGTAGTCAATAGAGCCAAACAGTCCATCCAACAAAATTGTCATTATCATATACAATATAATGACATTGTAGATAAGAGGTGGAGATTTCTGCATAATGATTTGCATTGTAAGTCTATTATTTTATTTTCTTATATAGTTTACATAAATGCATTTTAATTGATTAATATTTTTTTATTTTTAGGTTACTTTCTTATTCCTTAATTTCAATATGGACTTGAACATGGACGTGATGTTTATAGAGAGACAATGGATGAAACTACAACAGTCATAAACAAGCTAGAAAGAGATATGGACAATCAAATAAGAGCCATAAATCAGGTTAGTGTATATTATTTATATTTATTTGTAATAATTATTATTTAAAATAAAAAATTTTAATTATCGTTATTGCTTTTTTTACTATATTGGATAGTTAATGCATTTTCGAGAAAAACAAGAAAAATTTGGCACACCACAAGCTCAGAGAGCATGGTTTGTAATGAATCCTGTAAGTGATTTTCTTTTTAATACAAAAATTATTTTTTTAATCTTTGCTCTTTTCATATTGTAAATGATTTATTTGTATTGTTTATTTAAATAGCTGAATGGTGGCTTGTATATGGTTCTGATACTCTTGAGCTTCAACGCATTGCAATCAAAGTTTTGAGCCAAACTATTTGAGCTTTAAATTGTGAAAGAAATTGGAGTACTTTTAGTTATATTCACACAAAGATAAGTAACAGATTGAAGTATAAAAAATTACAGAAACTTGTCTTCACATTTTACAATATGAAGCTAAAAATGAGAGAGTCTAAGAGAAGAAGCCAAGAAGAAATTGAAAGTAGTTTTAATCCAATTAATTTGGATTATATATTTTAGGAAGAAGATCCTTTATCTCCATGGATCGAGGAGAGAGAAAATCCTTTGTTAGATGGAGTACAAAATGCAGAATGACTTCCAAGAATAGATACTGATGAGGAGGAGGAAGAAGGTGATAATGATGATGATTCTGACTCTAACGAAGGTGACAATGGGGATGGTGGTTTAAGTCCACCAAGCAACAATAGTGGTGGCAATAATGATAGTGGTGGTGATAACAATAATGACGGTGGTAATTAAGAAATTGTTGAAGATACGTACCAAGACGTACCATATTCTATGCGTAATCCAATTTTTTTTATTGATATGACACATGCAATTAGTGATGCTAGAAGAGGTAGTTCTCAATCTGGGAGAGGCCATTTGCAACAATTAAATATGATAGATGATTCTTCCTCTTCTAGTTATTCACATTCTGATAGTACTTATGGTATTGGTGAGTCTTCTCAAAGTAGTCAAGGCTATCCACCATGTTATTCTTGAGCCACAGAACCACAAAGAACCAGAGAATTTCACGTTCTTGGTTTAGAACAACTTAGAAAGATTTCAGAGTGAGAGAGAAGAAGAAGATGAGAGATAGAGAGAAGAAGAGAGACTAAGAGAACAAAGAGACTGAGAATGAGGGGAATAAATTCAGGACAACTTTCATTCCACCAAAAAAAATTCTCTATATATGCTAAGATAGCATAGGCTAGGTATTTATAGAGTTACCTAGATTTAACAACTATAACAAACTAAAGCTGTTATAACTGAAATATAAAACTAAGTACAACAGAATAACTGTTGTAACAGAAGCCAAACATACACTGTTGGCCTATTACAGAAAACCACCTAACTGGAAAAATACAACAGAAAATTAGTTCCATATCTAATAATCTCCACCTTGGGACCAATTCTATACATTGAAATATACCTTAAGAATTACAGCCAGAGACACCAACTAAGCCAACACACAACTCAAACTTAGCAGTAGGTAGTGGTTTGGTCAACATGTTTGCAGGATTCTCTAAAGTGTGAATCTTCAAGACTGTGACTTCTCCACTTGAAACAATATCTCTAATGTAGTGAAACCTCACACTAATGTGTTTGGTTTTAGAGTGAAAAGTATCATTCTTTGTTAGGTGAATTGCACTCTGGCTGTCTGAGAACACTGCTACTGAATCTTGCATAACACCAAGTTCAGTGGCTAACCCTTTCAACCAGATTGCTTCCTTTACTCCCTCACTAGTTGAAACATACTTTGCTTTTGTGGTTGAGAGAGCAACAACTGATTCTAGGTTGGATTTCTAGTTGATTGCACTTGAAGCAAACATAAATATGAATCCAGAAATTGATTTCCTTTTCTCCCTATCACCAGCATAATCTGAGTCTACAAAACCAGTAACCTTCAGCCCATTTTTTCTCTTTGCAAACACCAATCCCAGGTTGGAAGTACCTTGACAGCACACCAGTGTTGTTTTCCTGGATTATGCATGTAACGGGTGACTACAGTTACTGCATAAGCCAAATCAAGCCTAGAGCACACCATGGCATACATTAGGCTCCCTACTGCATTTTGATTAGGGATTTTTTCCATCTCTTCTGCCTCTGCTTCTGTTTTGGGACATATCTCAGAGGATAATTGGAAATGTGCAGCTAGAGGAGTAGTAACTGGCTTAGAGTCCTTCATATTGAATTTGTCTAAGACCCTCTTGATGTAGGCTTGTTGAGATAGGTATAACTTGCCACAAACCCTATCTCTCTGAATCTCCATGCCTAGGATCCTTTTAGCTGGCCCTAGGTCCTTCATTTCAAATTCTGAACTTAAATCCTTTTTCAAATCGCCAATTAGTCTTTTATCTGAAGAGGCAATTAGCATATCATCAACTCAAAGGAGATAGATGTAGACCCTATTGGTTTCCCTTTTAAAGTAGACATAGCTGTCAAAGTTACTTCTCTAAAAATTCTGGTTCATCATGAAAGAGTCAAATCTTTTGTACCATTGTTTGGGGGCTTGCTTAAGTCCATAGAGTGACTTCTTAAGTTTGCATACACACTCATCCCTTCCTTGAGCTTCAAACCCTTCTGGTTGGGTCATAAAAATGTCTTCTTCTAGCCCCCCGTTTAGAAAGAGTCAAACCTTTTGTACCATTGTCTGGGGGCTTGCTTAAGTCCATAGAGTGACTTCTTAACTTTGCATACACACTCATCCCTTCCTTGAGCTTCAAACCCTTCTGGTTGGGTCATAAAAATGTCTTCTTCTAGCCCCCCGTTTAGAAAGAGCCAAATCTTTTGTACCATTGTCTGGGGGCTTGCTTAAGTCCATAGAGTGACTTCTTAAGTTTGCATACACACTCATCCCTTCCTTGAGCTTCAAACCCTTCTGGTTGGGTCATAAAAATGTCTTCTTCTAGCCCCCCATTTAGAAAGGCAGTCTTGACATACATTTGCTCTAGTTCCATGTTTTGTTAAGCTACTAACCCAAGGATGAACCTTATAGAAGTGTGTCTTACCACAAGAGAAAAAAATCTCATTATAATGAATGCCCTCCTTTTGATGAAAGCCCTTCACCACCAACCTAGCTTTCCACCTAGGTTGTTCAACACCTGGTATTCCTGGTTTTCTCTTTAAAACCCATTTGCACCCCAACACTTTTCTGTTTTCAGGCTTTTTACAAAGCTCCCAGGTTTCCTTTTTGTGTAGGCTTTCCATTTCTTCTTCCATGGCATTCACCCACTTGTCTGCATCTGAACCAGAGATTGCTTCTTTGAAATTGGATGGCTTATAATCATTATTAACCTCTTGAGCTGCAAGTAGAGTATAGGCAGTCGTGCCTTGCTCATCAATGAACCTTATAGGTCTTCTCACTTCCCTCCTAACTCTATCTCTAGCAACTGACTATCTTTGAGGTGCTGCTCCTTCTTCTTCTTCCCTTGTAGGGACTGGTTCAGTTGCTCTTGGCAGTGGATCCATTTGATGGATTTCAGGGTTAGGAGTTTTTTTTTTGGGGCTGGAGACTTGGCAGAAATTTCAACTTGTACTAAATCTTCTTGTTCCTTCTTAGAATCTGCACAAGGAATAATAGGAGCAGTACCTTGTACATGGTGTATAAATTCTGACACATTAAATACTACATTCCTACTAAGAATTACTTTCTTAGTTTCTAAACACCATAGTCTATATCCTTTAGATTCAGTTGCATAGCCTAAAAACATGCATTTAGTTGACCTAGGTGATAACTTTCCTTCATTTATGTGAGCAAAAATAGTAGAGCTAAAAACTCTTAAATTTGAGTATTCAACTGACTTACTAGACCATACTTCTTCTGGGATTTTGTGATTAAGGGCTGAATGAGGTGACCTATTGATGAGATAGCAAGTAGTAGATGCTGCTTTTGTTCAGAACTCTTTGCTATCCCAAAGACCAGCATTTGAGAGCACACATCTGGTCCTTTCAAGTATGGTTCTGTTTAGCCTCTCTGCCACCCCATTCTGCTGTGGGGTTCCTGGAAGTGTTATGTGTCTGACAATGCCATTCTCACTACAGAATTTGTCAAACTCTGAATTGCGAAACTCAAGCCCATTGTCTGTCCCGAGTCTCTTAATTTTCTGTCTAGTTCGATTCTCAACCAAGGCTTTAAATTCCTTGAATTTGGAGAGTTCCTCACTTTTGTGCTTCAAAAAATAAGCCCACACCTTTCTAGAGTAGTCATCAATGATGGTCATCTTGTATCCCTTGCCTCTGAGGTGCCCAAGAATAGCTTCTATAGTATGCTTTCCTTTTGAGAAACTCAACTTCCTTTGTTTCCCTAGAATGAAGTGCTCACAAAATTCCAGCTTCTCCAAAGTCTGATCACCAAAATAACATTTATTGTTTAATATCTCCATGCCTTTTTCACTCATGTGCCCCAATCTCATATGCCATAGCTTTGCAAGACCCCTATCTCCTGCTAAAATAGCTTAAGCAGCAGAACCTTTCTCTTTAACAGTGGAGGCCAATAGGAAATAAAGGTTTCCCTTTCTCTTTCCTTTCATGAGTGAGAGCACCCTTGGAGTTCTTAATTTCTCCACCTTCAGCTGTATATTTACAGCATAGTGATTCCAAGGTACCCAAGGAGATTAGGTTCCTTTTCAAATCAGGAACATGACGAACATTAGTGAGAGTTCTGACTACTCCATCATGAGTTCGAATCTGAATTGTTCCATTGCCTTTGACGTTGCAAATAACATCATTCCCCATCAAGATAATTCCAGAAAGCACTGGTTCATAAGTTGAAAACCACTCTTTATTGGGACACATGTGGTAGGTGCTTCTTGAATCCAAGATCCATTCTTCTTGATCATCAGCAATAGTAGCTGCAACAACTAAGACATCTCCATCAGATTCTGAATCTGCTACTGCAGCTTCGGCAGGCTTGGGATTCTTGTTTCTTTTCTTCCTTTTCCTTCTTGTTCTTGAGCTTGTAGCAATATGAGATTTCATGCCCAAGCTTCTTGCAATACTTGCAAGATTTTCTTGAATTCTTGCCTCTAGATTTAGAACGATGTTGCTTCTTGTTGTAATCTAATTTTTCCTGAGTTCTTCCTCGAGCAGTAAAGGCGTCCCCTTTCTTATCTGAAGGAATCTTAAGATCAAACTTCTCTTTGGAGAAAAGATTGGATTTGACATCTTCATATGAGAGAGTTTCACT
Organism: Senna tora; assembly: GCA_014851425.1. NCBI lineage: Eukaryota > Viridiplantae > Streptophyta > Magnoliopsida > Fabales > Fabaceae > Senna > Senna tora. The sequence goes on from CM026269.1 coordinate 28,162,962, forward strand.
TGAGTTGTACAACATGATTTCTTTAAAGTGTTTGTAGGAGGGAGGAAGAGAAACAATCAACAAAACAACCTTGTCTTCATCTTCAATTTGCACTTCAAGATTATCCAAGTCTATCAAGATAGTGTTGAACTCATTTAAGTGTGACCTTAAAGAGCTTGATTATGTCATCCTCAGGGTATAAAGCCTCTCCTTCAATCTGAGCTTCTTGGCCAGATTCTTTGTCATGTAGAGGCTCTCCAATTTTGCCCATAATTCAGGAGTGGTGGTTTCTTGAATAACTTCTCGAAGGACATCTTCTGAAAGGCATAATTGAGTTGCTGTCAATGCCTTTTCATCCAATTCTTCCCAGCTTTCTTCAGACATTGTTGCTGGTTTCTTGGATTTCCCATCAAGAGCTCACTTCAATCCATTATGAGTAAGGACAACTTTCATCTAGACTTTCCAGATGCAGAAATTAATCTGCCCATCGAATTTCTTGATATCAAACCTTGTAATGGTTGACAAGACTCCAAATCTTGATGTTCTTGAACAAAGGCTTTGATACCACTTGTTATTCTTGAGCCACATAAGCACAAAGAACCAGAGAACTTCGGGCTCTTGGTTTAGAACAACTTAGAAAGATTTCAGAGTGAGAGAGAAGAAGAAGAGAGAATAAGAGAACAAAGAGACTGAGAATGAGGGGAATAAATTCAGGACAACTTTTATTCCACCAAAATAAAATGTTCTATATATGCTGAGATAGCATAGGCTAGGTATTTATAGAGATACCTGGCTTTAACAACTATAACAAACTAAAGCTGTTATAACTGAAAAATAAAACTAAGTACAACAGAATAACTGCTGTAATAGAAGCCAAACAAACACTGTTGGCTTATAATAGAAAACCACCTAATTGGAAAAATACAACACAAAATTGGTTCCATATCTAACACACCATTATATCACCAACCTCTACCATATCAACCTTCATTTCCAAACAAATTATCAAGGCCTGTATCATCACCCATCATCAATTTTTCCTTATCCTCAACAAATGGAGCAAAGAGGTGGAGGATTTTTTTTATTATGTTTTTGGAGAAGGATATGGTGGTGACAACATTCAAAGTGAAAGTGGAGAAGGCTATGATCCTCCACGTCATTCTACCATGTGGTGATAATTTTTTTAAGGTATTTGTAAATGTATTTTTATATTAGTTTTAGACTTTAGTTTATTAGTATTTTGTAAATAATATGTTTAAGTAACATATACTTGAGAATTGCAACAATTATGTATATTTTTTAACATTTAGTGCAACTAAAAAAAAACCACGGCCGCAGCGACCACAATCCGCAACATAACGTCTGCATCACCCGCAACCACAGTAACCGCAAGGCAACCGCAACCGCAATTTAAAACCTTGAATAGCACACTTTGTTAAGGAATATTGGTTGCTCCAAGCTCCTGTTAGGGTGGTGGGTCGTTAGAGGAATGTTTATGTGTTTGAGTTTGAAAACCCGCAATATAGAAACTTTATGGCTCAAGAGGGTCTGTACATGATTTAGAACAAGCTTCTTGTGTTAGATCGGTGGAAACCTAATATGGTCATAGAAGAACACAGAGTTGAGTCTTTCCTTATTTGGATTGAGTTTTGGGGTTATCCATTAGAATATTACTATGTAGAGGTGTCCCATAAGGTTGGTGGTATGGCTGGAGAAGTTGTGCAAGTCAATTTTGCATATTAGGGTTTTCGTAACCTCCATTATCTGAGGGTTACAGTGAGAATCGACCCAGCAAAACCGCTGTTGATGGGTTTTATGTTTTATTCGATAACTGGAGGATAATCTAGATACAATGTCAATATGAGAGGATTTTCAAAATTTGTAGGAAATGCGGATGTATTAGCCATATTGCGAGAGATTGTATCAAGCCCGAGACCAAGGTTCATCAATTTTGAGGAGGACTGTATCAAGAAGAGGAGGATTTGTGACCAATTTGAAGCTACATTACTCATCGATTTTGAGTCTCCACTGTTCGTGCATGAAGTCGTAGAATTTAGGATACACAATAGTAGGAGGACGACTACCAAGATTACAATATGCAAAGAAGGAGAGGAAGGGATCATAATCTTGGTTCAGACATAGCTAGTGTAACAGTCATTTTTGGTTCAGACAATTGTTATTTGCAATTAAGGACCGCAAGGGATCGTAACCTTGTGGGACTTATCCTTAGGTGAGGAACCTAGGTGCCTACGTACCCTTAGGAATGGATCAAAGTCCATGTAGTTCGTCATGGTGACGTCTATAGGAGCCGTTAGGCTAGGCGGCTACCTGTATCGGGCCCTGTGCGGCTAAGATGTGCGTAAGATACTTCGGGCGGGCGAGCCGCTCGAGGGAGGTTGCCTTAGTATGTGAGAGAGCTTGAGTCTTTGAGAGCTGTTAGGAGCTATGTTGGTGGAATACTCCGGGACAGAGATGTGTCTGTCGGTGGCGAGACTTGACAGTGCTATGAGCAGAGCTTGGGATGTGTGATGTGGGCTGGGCAAGAGGACGTTTGAGGGTGCTCAGAATGCTTTGCCTAAATGGTTATGGGTGGTCTTCTAGTGTTCAAATTCTAATTCTGATTCTCTAAGCCCCCTCGGGTGGGGGTCTTTTTATACTAAGTGTGGGGAGGACATGCTCGACCCACGTTCTCGTGAGATGTGGGTCGGCCCATAATGCTCAGGGGGTCTCCCACGTCTCTTGGATGGGAGCCCTCGTGGAGAGACGTGGGCAACGACCACGTAAGAGGCAGACGAGTGGTGCCACGTGTCATTGGCGTATGCTGTCACTAAACTTCTGGAAGCTCAGTGCCACGTGTCCCTAGGCAGAATATTCCGTAGTTACATAAGGCCCCAAGTCTACGGGTGTCGAGGACTCATGGACTTAAGTTCTCTGTTAGTAAGCTACATAGGGAATTTTTCCTGCCGCTTTTGTAAAGAAGAGCCCTTCCGCAAGTGGGTCTGGTGGTCCTGGGTGGACATCCGACTTGCGAGGCTTCACGTGTCTCTTGGTTTACTCCGAGGGAGTAGGGGCGTTGAAGGTACCACGTGTCTTGATTTGGGTGGCTGACTGCTTGACTTCCTTAGCACGTTTTTTAGCCCTCTTTACGGAAAGTGCGCGACCTCCCGAGGAGGAGTCATCATTGCTCATAAGGGAGTTCCCGAAGTACCCTTTGAGGGTGTGCGGAGGGAGTACAAAGGTTAGGGGCCTTTTGGTCATTCGAGACTCTTTTCCCTGGTTAGGCTCGTCTGCTGCTGATGGTTGGCCAGAGTTTTTACGGAGAGTTGCCTTTTGCAAGAGCGGGCTGTGATCAGCGCCACATGTCGAGGTCTGGCTGACTCCCCTGGCCTTGAGTGATTTGCAGCCGTTTTCCTTCATCTAATCCGGTTGTGTTTCCGAGAGTTGTCATGATTAGCCTCGGTTGAGGATTGGATTTTCCGGAAAGGCCCTTTGGTGTCTTTAAGTGACTCTTGGGTTTCTTGGGGCTTTTTAGTCTTTGCGCCTCTGGTGAATGGATCTGGGCCGTTCATTCTCTCCACATGTATGGCCAAGGCCGGTGGTTGCAGCCTGGAGCGGGTGTATTAGATAATTGTTTATCCGTTGCGGGATGCGAGGGGGCGGAGATTTTCAAATCATTGCGCCTTTGTGCTCCCTATAAATACCCGGTGTTAGAAAGTTTGTTGTTTTACTTTCTCTTTGCCTTCTGCTCTCAATGCTTTTCTTGCCTTGCCCTTCTCTGATTTTCGCACCCTTTTTCTTTCTCTGCTTTCTGCTCATACTGAGATTTTGCCATGGCTGGTGATGACAGCTTTTTCCTTTTGATTTCACCGACTTGGAGGATCTTCCTTCTTCCTCTCCTCCTCCTCCTACCCATGCTCTTGACAGTGGTCAGAGTAGGTGGAAGAAAGCAGCGCAGGACCTTCTTCTAGGGACAGTTGTTGAGGCTACCACCGTGGTTCCAGGTGGGGGTGGGAGGGAAGCACGATTTCTTGTTCCGTCACCTTCTGTTAAAATCCGCCGGGAAGAGGATCCCCAAGGGAAAAAAGGAGGAAAGATGGTAAAGGAGATGGCAGTGGTTCCCAGGAGAGAGAGTGAAAAGAGGCTGCTGTGTTAGCGGAGCCCAAGAACAGGGAAGGAGGGTTTAAGAAACAACCTTCCATTCCGGTTCGCGGTTGCCGTCCCAGGTTTCCCAACGGACGTTTGACCCGGAGGACGCGTGGGCGGTGACTTCGGTGGAGGATACTTTGCCTCCTCTCGTGCCTGTTCGTCAATCACCTATAAAGGTGGTTTTGTCTACCCGTTCCGTGGCTCCAAGTTCTGCTGGTGAGGCTGACGAACCTGTCAGCAAGAGGGCTTGGTAAACGGTCGAGGAGCCTGCGGGTGATTCTCTTACGAAGGGAAGGGCTGCTGCCGATGAGGCAATGGCTGAGGCGGCAACTGAAGGCATTAAGGCTGACGAGGCGACCATGGAGGGAGTGGCCCTCTCTGGTGGAGGAAATGTAGTGGTGAGTCAAATGGTTGCCACAAGGGACGTTGCTCGAGTGTCGGACGTCAATCTTGCTGAAGTTGTCGAACCGTCGGAGGAAGAACCTTCCTTCGAGTAGGTGGCTTTGGGCAGGCGCTTTCCCGTGGAGATGGGAGAGAGGAATGCTAGGGGGTTAGACACCACCCCCATGAACCTTGCTGTTTGGGGCTTCGCCAGAGTTGCTGAAGCGTTAGCTGACTTGCACCAAGCCGGCATTGCATGGGAGAAGCGAGTGGTAAGTTTCCTCATCTCGCTACCTCGCTATTTTTTGGGCTTTTTCCTTGCGTGCTAACTTGTTTATTTTCTGCAGGATGAAGCTCGTCTCGACAGGGACCGGGTTTCGGAATATTGACCACTAGGTGCTTGGCTCTGGAGGCCTCTAAGAAAAAGTTGGAGGATGTGCACGGGCAGTTAGCCGCGAAGGAGTCAGAGTGCAAGGACCAAGGACATGAGATAAAGTCCTTGACTCACGAGGTTGCCCGTCTTAGGGCTGAAAGTGCACAACCTTCCGAGTTCAAGCTTCTGCGTCTAAGCTGGAAAGGGCTCGCCCAGAGTTGATCATTCGTCGGGAGGATGCTGAGAAGCGTCGGCACGAGCTACATTCTCTTTGTGAAGCTTTGAAGAGTGTTGAGGATCGCGCCAATAATCATCTTGCAGGCTGGCTGGAGGCTGAGGGCAAGGTTGCTGATGTCGCTGACCTCCAGGGAGAGTTGCTGGCTCAGAGGATGTATGGCATGCTCGTAGCGGTCGAGCAACTTAAGCGCCTTCGAGGAGAGTGGTTTTCGTCTGAGTGGGTAGCTTCTCTACACCCTTCTCTGGAGCTTTTTGATGGTGAGCTCCGAGGTCAGGTGGAGACTGACTCTCCGCTGAACCCTGCTTATCTCCATCAACTGGCTGACCGTCCGATGGATCATCAGGTGCTTTCTCATATCGGCGGGCGTGCTCCAGAGATTGGATCTACTTCTCAGAAGATGGCTGAGGCGATTCAACAAAAACCAACATAGGAGGTTGGCAATGCTGAGCCCGTGGGGGCCAAGGCCATCATTGATCTTGGGGATGCCCAAGAGTAGGTTTATGTAGGTTTTTGGGTATTTACCTTTTGTAATAGGCGGACGCCTTTCCCATTTTTGATATTTAATGAAAATTCAAGAGTTTCATTATCTCTCTTTTTACTCCTGGGCAAAAAGTTTTCGTGTGAGCATAGTTTCTCCTTTTTTGGTTATCTCTTTACTTATGGGTAAAAAGACTTTTTGCATGAGTACCGCCTGATCAGGGCGGTTGTATGCGGTTGCTAGCGTGTTTTTTTGTTAACGTTCATTTCGCATTTTCGCACTCAAGGGGTTTTTCACCGCACTTTTGGGGGAATGTTAGCTTGGCCTTAGAGGCTCTTTAGCATTTTTCTGGGCGGTTGACCCGTTGTCCTTTCATAGGACTTGCGTGATACTTTGCGAATTTAGGCCATATCTCTTTTCAGAAAGGAATACTTCGATTAATGATAAAGAAAATGGTTACATTCAAGCAGCCTCAGTCGGGCTAGCCTTAGTCAGGCTGAAAGTAAACAAAATGATTACATCCGAATAAGCTTCGTTACGCAAGCCTTGGCCAGGCTGAGAGCAATAAGTCTAACTTTTGAAGTAAATTGAGACATACGAAATTTGACCGAAAACATGTGTTGATCATGCAAAGTGCATTTTAGATCTTAGGCGGAGGTTTGGTTCGGGCGGGCGGACTCCAGCTTCTATCCTCTTGGCTCTTTACCCTCGGGGGGTTCCTCGCATGCTTCTCTGGGACCAAGGCAAGCGACCTTGACGGTCTTGGTTAGGCTTGCTGCGTAGCATGCTTGCGCTAGTTTTTCATCAGCCATGATTTCTCCAACTCTGTGTGGCGTTGGGAATTTCATAGTGAGGTATGTGGTGGACACTACAGCTCTGAGTTTGTTCAGGGACGGTCGTCATAGAATGGCATTGTACGCCGAACGTGCTGAGACGATGGTGAAATAATCCTCAAGGCTTGCAACCTTTGGTAAAGTGCCCACTGTTGTTCGGGCTGTTATGATTCCTTCTGCGGGAACCTGGGCTCCGAAGAACCCTATAAGAGTGCCGGGGAAGGGCTTTATGCTGGCCTCGTTCAGCCTGAGTTTTTATGAAGGTATCGAAATAGAGGACGTATACCGTGGATACTTGGTCTATCAGGACACTTTTGACCTCGTAGTTAGCAATGACTGCGGTTACTACCATGGAGTCATCGTGGATCGACCCCTCTAGGTTTGTGAGGTCGACCGTGATGGGGTCTCCTTTGGGCTTGCTTCTCTTTTTGTGCTTTAGGGCATAGTCGAGGGCGAGTATGGAGCGTTCCACCTTTTTTCTTGTTTTGCGGTTGCGAGGAAGTTCCTCTTTGCAGACCGCCTGCGATAACATTGGTAACTCCGCAAGTAGGTGTCTGGTCGTTGGCCTCTCGTGAGTGTTCCGTATTAGCTGTGCTCTCCTCTTTGATATATCTGCCCAGCTGCCCTTTACGGATTAGATCTTCGATCTGATCCTTTAAGAGGATGCAGCCGTTTGTCTCGTGCCCGTAATCTTTGTGGAATTGGCAGTACTTGGACTTGTCCACTGGCTTTCTAGTTTTTCGCCTCTTAATCTGCGGAGGGAAACTGAGCATGTCCGAGTGATAGATTTCCTCGAGGACTCCGACGTGGGATTTGTTGAGGGGAGTGTAGCTTGTGAACCGCCCTCTGGGAGGCGTTCGTGGTCGAGGTGGTGAACGTTTTCTGGTATTTTTCTCCTTAGATTTTTGGTTCTTTGCTGCCGCTTTCTCCTTTTTCTTTTCCGCTCGCTCCATGTCGGATCTACTTATCAGGAACTTCCTCATCTTGTCTTTGGCGATTTGCGCATTTTCTTCTTGGATGAACCATTCCGCGCAGTCCATCAGTTCCTGTAAGGTATAAACGAGGCATCTGTTGAGTTCTCCATAGAACTGCGAACATCGGAGGCCCTACTTGATGATGAAGATTGCGATGACGTCCTGGAGACCTCTGACCTGGAGAAAGAGTTTGGTGAAGCGGGCCAGGAAGGGTTGTAGGGGTTCTCCTTCTTCTTGGTGAAAATCAATAGAGAAAGGGTGTTTCCCATTTTTTAAATGTGGAAAGACATCTTGAAGCCCATGGGTACGTGCTCATTCATGACCTGCTGGGTGAAAGGGTGTTTCCCATTTCCTTGAAAGTCGAAACCGAGCCACTGGTATTGCCCCGAGTGAGTGGGCATGCCATAAGGGACGTACAGGTTGTAAGCTCCTGCCCAGGGCATGTGGACATAGGATCCCAGCGGGTAGTTTGGAACCGGTGGTCGCGTGTAGTCCGTGGGCAGGCGTACTGCTTGCCCGGCGACCATTGTCGATCCAGGTGAGATCACTGGCGGTGGAGCTGGCGTTGTTAGTGACAGTCGTTCAAACTCCATTGGTAGAGTCCCGAACTGTATTGCGAGCAAGCCAGTAGGGTCACTGGGGGGTCCTGCAGGTGCGCTCTGCGGTGCTGTCGGCAATTGAGTGCCTATACTTACTTGGGAGAGGTTCCTGTTTTCTTCCCATTGATGTTGGCGTCCTTGTCGGCTCTATCACTTCTTGATTGCCGGTTGTAGGGCAAGGATTGTGTGGCATGCCATAAGGATGCTGGGGGCATACTTCCTCCCTGGGTGCTGGTGTCTAGACCACGGTCTCTGGATCAGCTACTTGCGTTGTTGAGGTGTTTTGGGGTTGAGTTGTACTCGAACCACCAACCTCGGTTGTGACCGTTTTAGCCGCTCCCTGCCTGTTCCTTGTGCTACGTCTTAGAGCGCTTGCGTCAGTCGTTGCTGTGAGTGCATTTGAGTAGGTCATCTTCTAAAATATCCTGTATCGTCGCAAAAATAAAAGATGCGGGTTTCTGAGCCTTAGATGGATACTACTACTCCTCGAAAAAGAAAAACCGTTCAGTGACAGAGTGCGCAAGGCATTATGGTCTAAGGAAGACCGCGGTGGGCGCCAATGTAACTATCACTTTTGGTTCAGACAATTGTTATTTGCAATTAAGGATCGTAAGGGGTCGTAACATTGGGGGACTTGACCTTAGTTGAGGAACATAGGTCCCTACGTACCCTTATGAAGGGATCAAAGTCCATGTAGTTCGTCATGGTGACGTCTATAGGAGCCGTTAGGCTAGGCGATTACCTGTATCGGGCTGTGTGCGGATAAGACGTGCGGAAGTTACTCTAGGCGGGCGAGCCGTTCGAGGGAGGTTGCCTTAGTATGTGAGAGAGCTTTAGTCTCTAAGAGCTGTTAGGAGCTTTGTCAGTGGAATACTCCGGGAGGGAGATGTGTCTGCTGGTGGCGAGACCTGACAGTGCTATGGGCAGAGCTTGGGATGTGTGATGTGGACTGGGAAACAGGACGTCTAAGGGTGCTCAGAATGCTTTGCCTAAATGGTTATGGGTGGTCTTCCAGTGTTGGGATTGTGATTCTCTAAGTCCACCGAGTGGGGGTCTTTTTATACGAAGTGTGGGGAGGACGTGCTCGACCCACGTTCTCGCGGGACGTGGGTCGTCCCACGATGCTCAGGTGGTCTCCCACGTTTCTTGGATGGGAGCCCTCGTGGAGAGACGTGGGCAACGACCACGTAAGAGGCAGACGAGTGGTGCCACGTGTCGTTGGCGTATGCTGTCACTAAACTTCTGGAAGCTCAGTGCCACGTATCCCTAGGCAGAATATTCCGTAGTTATAGCTAGTATGAGATTTGCTTGGCATCCAGAGTATAACATGCTAATTTGTTTCGAAGATTATACAACTATAGAAAGTATGCAAGCAAACCTTGCATGGCAGAAAAGTTCAACACCTGCGTTCTCTAGTGGGCTGGAAAATTCAACTTACATGTGCACCGCACATCCTGCTATTTACTCTGACTTAGCTCAAATTTTCTCTTCTAATACTGCTATGAATGTGGCATCATACAGTCTCCTCCGCATGCAGAAGCACCCGTAGAAATAGAAGATCAAGAGTCAAGCCCTTTTGTCTTAGCAGAGTTGTTTGCAAATTTCAATAACTATAAAGGGCTTAGTTTTATTTGGGATGATTTAATCTAGAAACTCCCCGAGTTGAGGCCCAATGTTCTGGCCTAGTTTATGGACTCTTTTGCAAGTTGGGCTTACACCTCATGTAATAATACAAATATTGATCTATTGAATGGGTTGGTGTCTTAACTTTTAATGCCTCATGTATGCCTTGGTTGCTGATCTCAAATAAGGACACATAATTCAGGTGGGATTTATTTTAGACGGCCCATGCTACTATTTTAGTAATTGTTACACATCGAAAATCTCTGGTTTTCATCCCTATTGAAAAAGGACCTTTTTTTAGCTTGTCCTTTAAACTGATTTTTCTCTTATCGGATGTATGTACATCTCTCTCAAAACTGGATGTTTTACAAGAGTGTCAACTTGCATGAATTTTTCCACTCTTTCCAGCCTTTAGCACTGCCGCAACGCCCTTTAAAGAGGAAGCTAAAGGAACATAACACTCTACCTCAGAAGATAACACTCTTTCCACTCTTGAATAGTCTAAAGCCTTTCAAGAAGAGGGCTTGTTTTATTATGGAGTTACCTTTAATTGCTAAGGGTTCTGAAGAGGCTCTCTCACATCAGCCTCCTCAGGAACCATGACGATTATCTCCTGGAATTGTCGTGGGATGAGCTACCCTTTGATGGTTCGAAGACTCAAGCAACTCATACAGGAGCAAAGGCCACAATTTGTTCATCTTTCGAAAACTATGCTCGAGCTTAATGCATAAGTTAAACCTTTGTCTAATATGGGATATGATCGTTTTTTTGGCATCAACGTTGATACGAACCCACTAGGGATTGATCCCACAAACCCACAACCAATATGAAATATTCTTACCCCAAGAAAGCTAAACAAAGGTCGAACGATCCACTTAAACACTTGAACTCGAACGAACAAGGACCCGAAGTGTTAGAAGACGCCACAAGGATGACCAAACCTTGATAAGTCTATTAGTTCAATGAAGAACCCTAGAGAGAATCCACTCTCAAGATCAAATTCTCATAAAATTCAAAACTTAACTTCAAAGTGTTGGGTACAATGCTTTATATAGAAAAACATACCCTAAATTAATTTAATAAAATAGGAAACCTAATCTTAATGATTCTAAAATTTAAAAGATAACTCAAAATTCAAAATATGCAACTAATAATTCTCAAAATTCGCACTAAATTAAAATCCTAATTATAATCACCATATTAAGACCAAAATGTGATTATTTAGGCATAAAATAATCTTTATATAAGTAGTACTTGGTCCAAACTCTTTAAGTTTAAGTCTTTAAGCTCCATTTGGGTTGAAGAACTCCACTTTCAGCCCTTAATAAACCAATGACGTTTTAATCATTATTTTTTGGTCCAATCGCTAATTGCTTCTCCCAAGTCTCTCGCACTAGCCCAATTAATGCTTCATTGACCTTCGTAGCTCGAGCTCTTGTGATTGGTCCACTTGGAATTTGTAACGGGTCTTTAGCCTGTTGTATCACATCATTCTCGCTCTCCTCAAAAGGATTTGTCCTCGAATCTTCACTTACATCAAAAGAAGATAAGTCAGCAACATTAAAAGTGACACTAACATTATACTCACCAGGTAAATCAATCTTGTAAGCATTGTCATTGATCTTTTCAAGCACTTGAAATGGTCCATCGCCTCTTGGGGCTAACTTTGATTTTTTTTTATCAGGAAATCTTTCTTTTCTCATATCCACCCACACCCAATCACCGGGTTCAAAAAGAACACGCCTTCTTCCTTTGTTGGCTTTAGATGCATATTGCTCATTTTTCTTTTCAATATGTTGTTTTACACGTTCATGAAGTTGCTTCACTATTTCAGCTTTCTTTTTCCCATCAATACTTTTCCTCTCATCAATAGGTATTGGCAATAAATCCAAAGGGGTTAGTGGATTAAAACCATACACAATTTCAAAAGGAGAATGGTCAGTAGATGAATGTACACACCTATTATAAGCAAATTCAATGAATGACAGTCAATCTTCCCAATTCTTCAAGTTCTTTTGAATCACAATTCTAAGCAATTGGCTTAAAGTTCTATTAACAACTTCAGTTTGCCCATCAATTTGTGGATGACAAGCAGTAGAAAACAATAATGTAGTTCCAAGCTTCCCCCACAAAACTCTCCAAAAATGACTAAAAAATTTTGCATCCCTATCAGAAATAATACTTTTAGGAATACCATGAAGTCTTACAATTTCTTTAAAGAACATATAAGCAATATGTGTGGCATTATTAGTTTTATGACAAGGAATGAAATGCGCCATTTTACAAAACCTATCAACAACCACAAATATGGAATCCATTCCTTTTTTTGACCTAAGCAAACCCAAAACAAAGTCCATTGATATATCTACCCATGTTTCACTAGGCACAGGCAATGGAGTATACAAACCATGTGGTAAAACTCTAGATTTAGCCTTTCTACATGTTATGCATTTTGCACAAATTCTTCCTACATCACGTTTCATTTTAGGCCAAAAGAAATGTTCAAGCAAAACATCCAAAGTCTTTTTAACTCCAAAGTGACCCATTAATCCTACCCCATGGGCTTTTCTCACAAGCAATTCATGCAAAGAATATTGAGGAACACACAATCTGTTTTCTTTAAACAAAAATTCATCAACTCTATAAAACTTTTCAAATGCTTTATTTTCACAAGCAAAAAACACTTCAGCAAAATCGACAACATTGGCATACAATTCCTTAATATATTCAAACCCAAGTAACCTAGTATTTAGAGAAGAAGATTGTACCTCCTTGACAAGGCATCGGCAACTACAATTTTTTTACCTTTCTTGTATTTGATCACATATGGGAATGTCTCAATGAATTCCAACAAGCTTGCATGCCTTTTGTTCAGCTTACTTTGACGTTTAATATGCTTCAAAGATTGATGATCAGTGTGAATCTTAAATTGTTTAGGCCAAAGGTAGTGTTGTCAATTCTCCAAAGCTCTCTTAAGTACATAGAGCTCGTTGTTATAAGTTGGAAATTTCAAGGCTGCCCGATTTAGTTTTTGACTAAAGTAAGCAATTGGCTTTCCTTCCTGCATTAAGACAGCTCCTATTCCAACTCCAGATGCATCCCATTCAATCTCAAAAGTTTTATCAAAATCAGGTAATGTTAAAACAGGTGCAGAACACAATTGATCCTTAAGTTTATTTAATACATCATCTTGTGCTTTATACCATTGAAAACCAACAAATTTTTTTATGACTTCAGTGAGTGGTGCAATAAGTGTGCTAGAATCCTTCACAAAATGCCTATAAAAACTAGCCAAAGCATGGAAACTTCTTACTTTAGTTATACTTTTAGGTGTTGGCCAATCTTTTATAGCTTTTGTCTTTTCCACATCCACTTCTATTCCATTAGCACTCACCAAAACATCAAGGAAAACAATTTTATCCATGTAAAAGTCATACTTTTTCAAATTAGTAGATAAATTATCTTTCCTTAAAACTTCAAACACAAAATGCAAAAGATTCAAATGATCATCAAAACCTTTGCTAAAAATCATAGTGTTATCAAAACAAACCACAACATTGTTTCCAATGAAAGTATGCAAAATATGGTTCATCAATTTAGGTGCATTAGTTAAACCAGATAGCATGACTAACCACTCATATAAACCATGCTTTATCTTGAAAGTAGTTTTCCATTCATCCCGCACATTCATTCTAAATTGAAGACATATAGAGTTCAAATCAATTTTAGAAAACAGACTAAAATCATGCAATTCATCCAACATATTATCTAATCTAGGAACGAGATGGCAATACTTTATAGTGATATTATTAGGAATTGTCGCTCTCCGAAAGAAATAGATTTGATGTTCAATTCCTCCAATGAGTGGTAAACCAGATGGAATTTCTTCAGGGAACACATTAACAAATTCCTGCAACAAGGAACAAACAATAGGAAAAGAAGAGTTAACATCGTTAGTGTTCAAAGAGATATGTAAATGTTGTTCACTCTCAAAAGCACTTTTCACTTCACTCTCTTTTGTAGAAAAATTTGTTTTCTTGTTTTCTTTTCTCTCTTCATTCCCTTCCCTCATTTGAATTTCTTTTTTTGAACTCTCAAATTTTCTTTCTTTTGAATTTCTTTTTTTTGAGCTCTCAAATTTTGTCACTTTTTCGCTCTCTCTTTTGAATTTCTTTTTTCGAGCTCTCAATTTTTTCTCTGTTTCACTTTTTTTAAGCTCACTCTCTCTTTTATCTTTTTCTTCTTTGATGTTGAGTTGATCCTGATATATTTGCTCTGGAGTCAATGGTACAAGAGTAACAAGTTTTTTGTTCATTACAAAAGAATATCTATTCGTAAACCTATTCTTCTTAGCCTTCCTATCAAGCTCCCAAGGTCTTCCCAAAATTATATGCCCAACATGCATAGGAACAACATCACACAAGATTTCATCACAATATTTGCCTATTGAAAAAAAACTAGAACTTGCTTATCAACTTTAAATTCCCCACATTCATTCGACCATTGGAACTTGTATGGTCTAGGGTGTCGAACGGTAGGCAAATTCAATTTATCCACCATTGTAGTACTAGCAACATTCGTAACACTACCACCATCAATTATCAATCTACATACTTTGTTTTTAACAAGACAGCGAGTGCGAAAAATGTTTTCCCTCTGCTCATTCAACACATGTTTTTCAATTTGGCAAATCAAATCTCTTCTAACCACAAGGTATTCTCCTTCCACAACAGTTTTGTCAACTTCATATTCAAACTCTTTCTTATTACCACTATCTTCACATTTTTCTGATTCAATTTTTTTCATAGAAGCCTCCCTCCGCCTATTATGCCTTCTTGACTTAGGTTGACTTATTTGCGAACTTGCAATCCCGCTTCCTTGACTATCTATCCAATCTCTTATTTCTCCAAGAAAAACTTTCAATTGTTGTTGCATTGCATTGATGGTAGGGTCTTTAATTCTTTGACCTCCACCTCCACTTGCTATTTCATCATTATTGGCTATGGAAAAGCTGCAAGGACATATGTTAGGGAAAAAAATTTCCTCACAATCTTTTTTCCACAAATGTCACTCACGCTCGTGTTTCACTCTTATATGGCTTTTTTCCACCATAATGATCTCACACACTCTTGCCTTTTACCACTCTAAATGCCTCTTGAGGCTCTTTAAAGAACTAGACAACTTTAAACAAGACTATCAACACTTGCAGAATTCAATTTCATACTTAGGACTTGTAAAAAAAATCAAAGGGCATTCAAATGGGATTTTTAAAGGAAACCAGGACTCTAATGATAAAAGATCTCAAAACCAAGTAGTACTATTCTTTGTTTCTTTTTTTTCGCACTTCTTTTTTTAAAACTTTTTTTTGGATTTTTTTTGTTGTTTTTTTTCTTTTTTTTCCCTTTCTTTTTTCAGAAAATAGATAAACTTACTAATAAACGCAAAGAGAACAAAGATGCAACTTTAGACCAAAATTTGAAGAATGAAAAAAAAATATTGTTCGTGGAAATCGCTATATTTCCATGTACAAGACTCCAATTACTACGATTTCAAACCGAGAAGAAAGTTCAGATTGTGAACTATGGAAACGATATACTGCACGTTCAAAATCTCCAAAGAAAAGTGTACAAACTCAATGATTTAAGATTACGGTTAGGATTGAAGGTAAACAGAACAACGAAAAGGAACAATTTTTTTTCTTTATTTTTGGTTTGTGATGAATGAAAATGAAAACAAGTAAATAGAAAGATATGACCTTGTTTAGGGTTGAAGCTATGATATCAAATGATGCGAATCCACTATGTATTGATCCCACGAACCCACAACCAATATGAAATGTTCTTACCCCAAGAAAGCTAAAAAAAGGTTGAACGATCCACATGAACCCTTGAACTCGAACGAATAAGGACCCAAAGTGTTAGAAGATGTCACAAGGATGATCAAACATTGATAAGTCTATTAGTTCAATGAAGAACCCTAGAGAGAATCCACTCTGGAGATGAATAAGCAAATTCTCATAAAACTCAAAACTTTTATTCAAAGTGTTGGGTACAATGTTTTATATAGAAAAACAAACCCTAAATTAATTTAATAAAACAGAAAACCTAATCGTAATGATTCTAAAATTTAAAAGATAACTTAAAATTCAAAATAAGCAACTAATAATTCTCAAAATTCGCACTAAATTATAATCACCATATTAAGACCAAAATGTGATTATTTAGTCCCAAAAGAATCTTTATATAAGTAGTACTTGGTCCAAACTCTTTAAGTTTAAGTCTTTAAGCTCCATTTGGGTTGAAGAACTCCAATTTCAGCCCTTAATAAATCAATGACGTTTTAATCATTATTTTTTGGTCCAATCGCTAATTGCTTCTCCCAAGTCTCTCGCACTAGCCCAATTAATGCTTCATTGACCTTCTTAGCTCGAGCTCTTGTGATTGGTCCACTTGGAATTTGTAACGGGTCTTTAACATGCTGTATCGCATCAAACGTGGAAGGCAAAAGTGGGGGTACAACCTTGTCTTGGAATTAGAGAACCATGTGCAATGTTTTGGATGTTGCAAAGCATTGGATTCATACGCAAGTCTCTTCTAGTCAGAGCTTCACTTACGCGATTACTTGCATTTACGGGCCTCCTAGACTTTTAGACAGAGCAATTTTTTGGGAATACTTGCAGCATAAATCAATCACTATGGACATGGTGTGGATTATAGTTGGTTATTTTAATCAAGTTAGTCATTAGAGAAATTAAGCAAGTGCCTATGCCACTGTTGGAGCATTACAGTTCAAGAACTTTGTGGAGGACAATTGTTTAATCGACTTACGGGCACAAGGAAACTAGTATACATGGCGCAACGAACATCTGAGAAAGGTTGCAGTGTGGGAAAGACTAGATAAAGTTTTTTAAAATGTAGCTTAGCTAGACAGATTCTCAAAAACAAAAGTGTTATGTTTGTCTTCCCACTGTTCTGATCATAGCCCTTTAGTCCCCTTTAGGCATCGTCCTTTTCATTTTGAAGCTATGTGGTTGTTAGAAGAGGGATGTGAAAAGGTTGTAAATGATGCTTGACATATAAATAATAGAGGATCTTTTGCTTACTCTCTGGTTCAGAACTCCAAGAATGTTAAAATCAATCTTAAAGAGTGGAATAGATCGATCTTTAGCCATATACAAAAGCATATTAAACAATTAAATGACAAGCTCAGCTCAGTCCAACAAACTTGATCTCGATACAATGAACCTTCGGTTAACTTGCTATGGCACAAGCATGAGATAAGGAAGAATTTAGAGGAAAAATTGGTAAATGAAGAGATTATGTGGGCACAAAAAGAAAGGAAGTTGTGGTTAGTGCAAGGCGATAGAAACACAGTATTTTCTTGCAGTTGCCAAGAAGCACAGAATTCAGAATCATTATTCAAGAATTAGAAGATCGAATGGGGTATGGACCAAGGATTACACAAAGGTGGAAGACCTGGCATTGTAATACTCCAAAGATGTTTTCAGTGTTTCTCAGCGGCCTCACCAGGAAGAGATTAATCAGGAGTTAGATTAACTGCAAATTCCATACTTGTCTCCTTTATTTTTTCAGAAATTTTGGCCTCTAATAAAGAATGATCTAACATATTGCATAAAGTAAATTTGTGCAAGAGGATACTTGTTAAAAGAGTTGAATCCGACTTTGATATCACTAATCCCTAAGCATCAAAGCCCAAAACAATTCAAAGGTTTCCGTCCAATTAGTCTGTTTAATGTCATTGTCAAGATCATCTCTAAAGTATTGGTTCTAAGGAGGCAACAATTGATGGATAGAATACTCACACTAGAATGGTTTTGTAAAAGGTAGATCAATAGCAGACAATATCCTATTAGCATTTGAGGGCATGACGTTTATTCATAAGGCCAGGAGAGTTAAAACAAGATGGTATGCTTATAAGCTAGGCATCCAGAAGGCGTATGATTAGATTTCATGGGATTTTCTGGAAGCAATATTATTGAAGATGGGGTTTCCTCATAATATAGTGTGGGTTATTATACAATGTGTTAGAATTTTGTCCTATACTTTGATAATCAATAGTCAACAGGCGAGATACTTTTATCCGGAAAGAGGTGCAAGCCAGGGAGATCCGTTATCACCGTATCTTTTCTACTATGTTCTAATATTCTCTCGTGCATGTTGAACAAATTGGAAAAGGAGAAGAAGCTCAAAGAAATTAGATTTGCAAGAAGGGGCCTACAATAATACATTTGATGTTTGCAGATGATACTATCTTGTTCTTTCAAGTGGATCTGGAGAATTGTACCAATGTGGGTAAGGAATTGGATAAATATGGAACTTTAGCAGGTTAAAAGTTAAAGAAAAATCACATGTCATTTTCAGCTCGAATACTCCAAGACAAGTCAAAAGATTGATGGCTCCTACTCTTGGAGCAAATTAAAGATTTCCAATAAGCTAGGGAGGTATTTATGAGTGCAGATTAATAATGTGTAGAACAGAAATGATACTTTTAAGGAGGTGATAGAGGAAATAGAATCAAAGCTAACAGGATGGAAAGCAAAACTTCTGTCATAAGCAGGAAGGCTTACACTCATAAAATCGGTTATTAGTCTTCTCTTATTTAGTAGCTTTCTGTGTTAGATATGCCTATCAAATATGCAAATCATTTAGATGCCATTTCAACTAATTTCTACTGGGGATACAAGAACAGCAAACTAGCATTGCATATGGTGTCTAAAGACAGATTATTTGAGAAGGAATTGGGAGGTTTAGGTTTGAGACAAACTTCTTTGTTCAACAAGGTGCTCATTGCTAAACAAGTTTGGAGAATAATAGAGAAGTTGACATCAATATATAGTCAATGGGCTATGGCTAAGAATTTTAATAGTAAGGTGGAATCAGTGCCAAAAAAGACTACTCAGTCGTTAGGAATATGGAAATGCATCAACAAGTCTTGGAAATTCATTTTGTATAATCTTTGGTGGCAAATAGGCTTTGGGTAAAGTGCGTAAGTGGGTTCAAGGTTCTGGTGGTCAATGAGAGTAGAGGTGCAACATCACAATTTCCTGGTTAAAGAACTCATTGATTAGAATGGAGTTTGGAATCAAGATAAGCTCAATCAACTTTTCCATTCGGACTAGCTACATGTATGACAGCTACACAGATTTCGGTTTGCAATATACCTGATAAGTTGGTATGGAAATTCTCCATCAATGGAGAACCTAGAGTGGATTTCGGTTATTCATTACTCTCGCAAGAGCAAGGTTTGAATAATCCAAATGCACAATTCTCATGGAAATTTATGTGGAGTTTGTCACTTCCAAATAGAGTCTTAAATTTCACTTGGAGATTACTAAATGATGATTTACCAAATCTAACAAATTTGAGAAGGCATCACATGCAGGTGGATGATCTGTGTTTGAGATGTGGCATGGATTGTGAGACTTTGGATCATATTTTTCTTCATTGCCATTTTGCAAGAGCAGTATGGTTTGGCACGTGGCTCTCCTTGAGATCTTATCAGTTTGACTCTGTCAGTAATTGTACTCTGTCAATTTTGTTCATGCCTGCCCTTTTCGCTAACACCGTTAACTTGCTTGACGGAATTTGCTGACGTGGATGATGAATGAGTATTTTTTTTGCCACGTCATTGTCCACCTCACCTTTAACTTTTTACCTTTATTAAAAAAATTAACCTAATCTAAATAAAAAAATATTTTAGGATAAAAGTTTGATTTTTTTTTAATTTGGATTAGGTTAATTTTTTTTAAATAAAAGTAAAAAGTTAAATATGAGATGTAAAATGAGGTGGACAATGAGGTGGCAAAAGAGATACACATCCAAAGTCCACGTCAGCAAATTTCGTCAAGCAAGTTAACGGTGTTAGCAAAAAGGGCAGGCATGAACAAAATTGAAAGTTTGGGGATAGGCATGAACCAAAAAAAAAGTTGGGGGCAGGAATGAACATTGCAGCAAAGTTTGAGGGCGGCAAGGGTACTTTACCCTATATATATATATATATACTTCAGTGAGAAAGTAAAGAAATTTAAATATGCCAATGGAACTAAATTTAATTGTTATTTGGGATGTGTTATTAATAGATAGCATAATGTTCTGCATATAGGTGCCTTGGAAGAGTCATATACTCCTAGAGATCCATCTTGAATCCCTTGTTCGGCCTCACTGTGAGTAGACGATGCGCGTTATGACGCATTTTCTTATATTCTACGTACCCAACCCTTTTAGCTATCCTCTATTTAATTGATCATATCTGCCTAGCCTTGGGACAAATTGTCTAATGATTGTTTCATTTCAGAAAGAGAATTATTTTTCATTTGGTATCTTATTTGCTCTTTGTATAATGAATATAATGCTACGAAGGTATGTTTAAATACTCTATGAGTTTATTACAACATGTGAATTTGAAATTGTTGGGATCTATTTATACGTATATGTATGTTGCTCATTGGATTTAAATTGGCTATGTTGATGAGAAAATTATTTTGATATGTTTTTAGTGGGAGGAACTCTTTATGGAACACTGGTGCTACAAATGTATTTGTAGCCCTATGCGCGCTTAGGTGTAAGCCTTAGCTAGCAGAGGTTAAGTGATGCTAGCCCCATGCGCGGCCACACACGTGGAGTATATGTGTATTTATGGAGGGTTTGGGGCCACGTAAAGGAGTGGTGGCGGAAGATTGGAGTTATGTAATTATATGGTGTTGACGAGGGATGAAATTGGAGGGTATATGAGATAGTTCTGTGAGATGTCCTTCCCACAAACTTGATTACTATATAAATGCATTTAAATATGTAATCATAGTCTATTTAAATTATTTAAGGTTTTAAATTTTTAAGCTGCTCTCTTGGAATCTTTGGAATCATTTTTAAACTTACCCTTAATTGCGAATGGTATAAATACTACTTTCATTATCGTAAAACGCTCGTATAGTATTTCTGATGAAATGGAAAACTAGTGATAGTAAGGGTTAAAATATGATTAGAGATTGAACCATATGAGTTAATTAATTGCTAAGTATAGTTGTATGTGGAGGGATAGGTATGGGATGTGCTTAAATTTTATGAACCTTGGAGTTAGTCTTACAGGGAAGAGTTTGTTATCTTGGACCATGTGCCAATCACATCTAATTTAAGAGGGGTGTGACATTTATGGTATCAGAGGGTAGGTTTTCCTATGGATTACAGAGCAAAGTGTCCTTTGGTGGTATCTTATCTATCGTTTATGAAACCCGGGTATAACTATAGGTAAGGTAACATTAAAGACCTTATAGGCTATGTGTTTCCCATTTGTTTCGTGTCTTTACTCCTGTTTAGTATTGGGACTTCTAAATTGCATTTGATTCTAAAAATACGGTATCTAACTTATTGTAGTGAAGATGCCGCCTCAAAGACGTACACTTGGTAGTGTGGCAAGTGATGGTGAGAATTCTGATGAGGCTTCTACTCAGCCTGCTGACCAACACATAAGAGGTCGGGGCGAGGTAGAGGCCGAGGAGCACGGGTGAGGGGTGGTAGAGCCTCTCAAACCACTAGAGAGAGCATTCCTGCAGAAACAGAAAATCGTTGCCCACCACGACGTTCAGCACTTGAATCAGCGGTTGTAGGATTGCAAGGAGTCGTAGAGGCTCTAATAGGTCTAATAGCTTAACAAAGAGCTGAGGATGCCCCTCAGGTAACACCAGAGGTTATGCCAAACCAACCAGAGCCATCAGTGCAACCAGTACAGGATGAAGGTAGAAACATTACCGTATCTTTATCTCAGTTCTTGAAATTGAAGCCACCTACCTTCTCAGGTTCAGACAGTCAGGAAGATCCCTAACATTTTGCGAATACTATTGAGAAGATTCGTGAGGCACTAGGTTGCCCTAGTCAGAGGATAGTAGGGTTAGCTGCTTTTCAACTTCAAGGTGTGGCTAACATATGGAATAAGACATTAGTGAGGGAAAGGACAATAGGTTTACCCCCTATGACCTAGGAGGAATTTAGGGGTGCATTTATAAATCGATTCCTTCCTCAAAGTGTCAGAGATGCTAGGGCTAGAGAGTTTGAAACATTAAAACAAGTACCGAGCATGACTGTTACTGAATATGATTGCCTTTTTACTCGGTTGTCACAATATGCGCCACACCTAGTGGCCACTGAATGAGACAGGATTAAGAGGTTTGTGGATGGACTCATTCGCCCGTTGTTTATGGCAGTAGCAGTTCGGATGAATGATTTTGCATCATATGCAGAGGCTGTATATAGTGCTAGAAGGATAGAAACACGAAATCTAGAAGATGGTTCTTTCTCGAAGAAGCACAAGTGGGGTAATGAAGGGAAATCCTTAGTACAAGATGGCTCAACTGGAGGTTCTAAGCTACAAAATTGATCACACACTCTACCTAAAGCACCTACATCTTCAATAAAGTCAGCAGCCAGTGTTACTAGATCCAAATCAGAGGCAAGAGTTGTGGGGTTATTGTAATACCCCGAAAAATTCGAGGATTAAAAAATGATTTATTTCGGGGCTACGAATTAAAACTTAAAAAAAAGAATATAGAAAAAGTATGAAAATTAAAAGAAACCGGAAAGGAATTTTTTCCGAAGATTGTAATACTCGAGGGGTATTTTTGGAATCAAGTCAAAAATATAGTAAGACTTAGAATGATCATCATTTGGAGTTGGAATTTAAAAATAAATAAATAAATAAATAATATATAAACAAGTAAATAAATAGAAATATGTATATATATATATATATAGATAAATAATCTTAATTAAAAAATGATGGGATAATATGAAATTGATAGAATTTTTTGGTTGAGGTTGGACATTTTGACTAAATAAAATAAAAATAATTTCTTGGAATGAAATAAGATTTTTTGGGTTATTATTAAGATTTTAATTGCTTTAGATTTGAGAATTTAAGAAATTAAAATAAATAAGAAATTCAAATAGAAAAAATATAAATTGGGTTAAATATGAATCATATGAATTATTTCAAGCTTATAGTATAAATTTGAGGATTTTTGGAAAATAAAAATTATACTGGGTAAGAAATTTTCATCTGCAAGGCACTCAATAACATATATTTTTAATAGGCTTATGATTAGCCAAAAATTTCAAACGTCTCCTATTATTATCTACAAATAAATATAGTTAAGAAAATCCAATCAAAACTCTATTTTACCATACCTCAAAAGTTGTCAATTGCTCAAACTACCCTTAATTGCTCATACCCAATTAATAAGCACCAGACACATCACGCACATCACTCTTCCTCATTTTGTTCATCTTCTTCTTCTCTTCTCTTCCTCTAAAGCTCTCTTAGGGCAAGCAACAAGTGAAGAAATCCTTCACTTTCCACCATGTTTCTTGCTTCTTCTCACCAATTCCATGCCTCATCAAGCTCCCTCCACCATTGTTAAGCATTAACAAGTTTGGGCAACATCCATGGATTTCCAAATTCGGACTTCCCCAAAGGTAAGCATCAAAATCTTGTTTTCACCTCTTAAATCATCGGTTTCTTGATGGGAATGAGTTACCTATCAATAATATATTACCTTAGGATCATTTTTGAACATAGAGATCACCCAAATATTGAGTTCTATGGAGATTTCTACCCTAGGGTTTCTAACCTACGAATTTTGACAAAATTTATGGAATTTATAAATTTTCTTAAACTTGATGGCATGTATGGACTTCAAATGAACTATTTAGGTATTTCAAATGATTTGTAAGAATGCCCAATAATTGGAATAATGATATGTGAACATTTGGTGAAATGAGAACTTTTCATATTTGGCAAATTCTCCATTGATGGAGGTTGGAGAATGAACAAGTTTGTAAACTTGTTTATTTATGCATTAATTGAGTTGAACTAAAAGAGAATACCAAATGATAACCATAGGCCAAGTAAATGAACTTGGGGGTTGGATAAATGTAAGAATTCGTAAGAAAAGAAACTAGGAAATTGTATGAAATTTCATATCGATTGAATTGGTTGTATGTGATAGGGTTCAAGTACTTCCTTGGAGACTAGAGTGCTCAAAGGGAATGCTAAGTGAAGCGGCCAAGGTGAGGGCTCTTTCATCTCTGCTCCTAGGGTTGTATGCTTATGTGGATTACATGAGTATGTGCATTCTCTGCTTGTCTGATATGTGTTAGCTAGAGGTATAGGATGCTAAAAAAATAAAAGAACTAGAAAATAGTTAGTGGAAAGTAGCTTGGATAGGAAGACATAGGAGTAGAGTGTAATTGTTTGCTATGATTGGTGTGTTACAAATCCAACTCATACACTCCGGAGGCATGATGAGTAATTTATTAAATCTTTTCCACGACGGTGGCAAGAGTCCTTGTACGGAAGGACTAAGCTTTTATTTTGAAAACTCGTCACGACGGTGACTTAAATTATAATCATGCAAAGGGAGTTATTGGTGGGTTTCGGATTTGATTATGCTAGCGATGTGATACATCGACTAGAACAACGTCATATGGCACTTGAGACCTCAGTTTTATAACCACCATGACGATGGTCATTGCCCTATCCTGGCAATAGGGCCAGAAATGATTTATATTGCTATGACGATAGCTTGAGGTTCAGAGAGTGCATCTGGACGGGTATATGAGTTATATTCTGTTGAGGATACTTGTCCATATTAACAAGGAGAGGAATTGTTGATCCTTCGGGAAAGATACAAAGAATATATTAATATGTGAGACTAAGGTAAGGAGACACGAGAGGAACCTACGGGTGAACCGTGAGCCTAACCTAGAAAAGAGAAATCATCCTGTGGAGTTGGTCCAGGGTGTGATAGTCGCCATGCTTCGAGACGTCGTGCCGTGCCTGCCATGTGGCCTGGTTAGGTAATGGACGAGTGGGCTCAAGCTATTGCCCCGCAGTGAGGGGTCAGGATGTGCCACTTGGTGGCTACGGATCAGTTGTTTGATAGATAGATAGATGTTGATTGTGCTTGATTAACAGAATTGTCACGAGATGACTAGTACCCAAGTGAATGGGTTAAGCATTGTTTGATTAACAGAATTGTCACGAGGTAACCAGTACCCAAGTGAATGGGTTAAGTATGCTTTGCCACATGGTGGCTAGTAACCCGAGTGCGCGGGTTTAAAGTAGAAAAGCCACGTAGTGGCTAGTAGATACCCTAGAGTGGGGTAGATTAAGTAGATGTATGCTATAGTGTCTGTGTGTAGGTACAACTTGTCTGTGTTTGCATATGATTGCTGATTGTGCAGCGTAGTAGTGACGTACAGGATTACGTCACCACAACGTCTTGGTTGATTCAGATATGCTGAATGTGAGAAGACCGGTAAGTAAAAGCCGGCATTATATGTTATATGGTTACTTGTTGAGTGATGATGTGAATTAAACTGCTGCATGCTTGTATCTGTTAAATGCATGTGAGTGGTTGGGTGAAATATCTGTTGTTGTGTGGTTGCCAAGAATGTATGCTAAGTAATAGTAACTAGTTGTTCTTGCATGTGGTTGTGTATGACTCCCAAACCCAGTGCTATGGTACCCACCTTGCGCAGGGGATGGGAGAGTCCTCACTAAGTCGCGTGGTTAAGACTCACACCTCATTTTTACTACACAGAGACAGGTTAAGTACAGGTGGAAGAAGTCCCGGTGGAACAAGGGTTGAGCAACACCTTCCAAGACCCACAACTTGTTCATGTGGGTGAATAAAGTGTAATTGTAATTTAATTTACTTTATTGTTGTATCATAAAGTAAAGGGTAGACATACCCAATTAGATTTTATTACTAAATCTAGAACTATCAGCTTCACACACCTTAAAGATCAGGATTTATTTTCCTGCGATACAAGGAAAATTTGTTTTCAATATATATACATATATTTGTTGCATGTGAATAGGATAGGCAGCATCTTCGGATATGTAGCCAGTACACAGGTTATATATATTATGTGTGTTTTCCTATATCTATATCTTGAAGCGGCACTGGCCGTGAATTTGCTTGCCTAGGATAGGCCACCATTTCGGTGTAGCCATGATATTATAATGCATGTGAATGTATTTTTAATAATAGATATTCTGTCAATTAGGTGAGATAAGGCTTACAAGCATAAGGGTATTCCCTGTGTCTGTGCCGGTCACGGTCCTCTAAACGGGTCGTGACAAACTTGGTATCAGAGCCTGGTTATTCTTTAAGTGTGTGAAGCTAACTAGTAGTCTCGGGTGTCAGTTGGGCTAGCCATTACGAATCCGGACGTAACGGTGGTTTCGACGGGCACTTGTGAGGTTGCTCAGGATGTTGAGTCATAAATTCTTTTGAGTCATCGCTTTAGACATAGAATTTGTATGTGAAATTCTATGCAAAGAATATAACCTGTATAGTGCACAAGTGCCTATGAGCACTAAGTCGTAAGGTGGGGTGGCAGTGACCCCGAGAAACTTAGGACGCCATAATAGGGAAAGGAGACATCGCTGGAGGATGCTACCAAGACACAGACACATTTGGTTGAATTGTAGGCAGGAACGCGCTACAATGTATGATTATTTTGCAGGTGTTAAATGAGACTATTCGTCTGCTCTGTTAGCGGCGCATTGTGCGCTATGGTATAGGCGCAAGTTGTTTGATAATAGTATGGAATGCAAGTAGAATAGAAATATGCAATGAATGATAGTTCGGGCTAGGAATGGTTTGTAAAGTGAAACAAAAGAAACGCTTGGCGTGTGAAAAAGAAAGTAAGCCCATGGGGCGATTGAAATGGAAAGTTGACAGACAAGAATAAACTGGGCCATGAGACATGAGACTGACAGGAAGATGACCACGTGAATGGGTCACGACTGTGCGGTATGCTATGGCTGAATGAAGTGAGTTGTCCTTCCTAGATAGTAAACATAAAAGAGGTGGTGTATCCCACAGTATAGAAGTAGAAGTCTACGGACTAGAAAATCAGGATACGGTATATGGAAGGGCAAAGTGGCCGAACCATATGCCGTAGAGATAGATGTTAAGAAGTAGAGGCATATGTAAACGTGTAGAGCGTGACCATATGCTGAGCAGGAAACAGAGTAAATGGTAAGGCAAAGGGAAGGACCCTAGTCCAACCCTGCGCTCGATCCATGAACTGCTAGTTCCTTAAGCAAACAAGGGGAAAAGAAGGGATTAAGCCTAGCCAAACTCTCTTGGGTTGCTTAAGGAAGAGCTTAAAGAATAGGATATTGATCACATGAGAAATTTTTGTAAGAATCTTTTTGGTCTTTCCGGATGAGAGATTCTGAAAGACCCTCAAACTTTTCTTGAAAATACTAGGGATTACCATTGGAAGGCAAATTTTCATGAAAACTCTTTCCCAATTTGTGTCATTCCAATTGGTTAAATCCTAACCATTCACGAAAACCTTAGGCGTCATTTTCTACGAAATAAACTTGACTTAATTTTTAAAACCTATAGGGTGCCTAAGAAAATTAACTCATGTGACCAATACCCTACCAAACAATAGTCCTTTTACAGGTAAGCTGTATAAGGATGGTAGGATGTAGTTGAGAAATCACTTGCTTGGAGTGATTAAAGTTAAGTAGACATCGAAAAGCATTAGAGAGTGCTAAAGTGTCAAGGGAGTATACAGGTAAACCTAAGGGTTACCAATTAAGGGGCCATAGGGTGATTATGGACCCGAAAGCATTAGACAGGAGCAGGTCTAGAAGTGGAAAAGGGCGTAGACCTTCGGGTACTGTCCAGAGATAAGAAAATGAATGCTATTGCGGTAGATAGCTCTTGAACGAGATAACATGAGAGATAAACTCCAAAGGGACTCGTGGAGGCCTGAAGGAAGAGAAAGTAGACAGGGATAAGTAGCCCCATAAGGGGGGAAGAGCGGAAGCCTATAGGACCCCATAGGATAAGAGGCAAGTAGGAGGTGGAGAACCAACTACTACCGTAAGTGCATGTATAGTACACAGATTGTAGTGGACATAGCTAGGTAAGCTAGTTTCACAGGTTGGTGAACACAAATCCGTTAGTCTGAAGCCCGTCTATGGGTGGAGACTGAGTGGACAAACCAAACGTATAAATGGCCATGTGGGTGCCATAAAGGGAAAATTAACTGTAAGGATGGTTAATCGAGAAGGAGAATTTA
Source organism: Senna tora (assembly GCA_014851425.1). Classification (NCBI taxonomy): domain Eukaryota; kingdom Viridiplantae; phylum Streptophyta; class Magnoliopsida; order Fabales; family Fabaceae; genus Senna; species Senna tora. The sequence goes on from CM026269.1 coordinate 28,190,708, forward strand.
GTGAGTAACGAGTATTGAGAAATACTCGAAGAAAGAGTACCACATAGGTACGAAATGGAAAAGAAGAGAGTGAATACGGGAACGGAGTTGGGTAAGCATCTGGGGATGAGAGGCAAAATGATAAAACAGGTATACTACCGTTGGGGGCGATTGGAACCCAACGGGTAACACACTTGCAAGAGGCGGTATATGTTCATGAACATATGCCACACCGTAAGAAAGGAAAGAGTCAAACCGTGAGAGCGGATCCCGTTTGGTCAAGGGGAGTAGAGCATGTTCGGAAAGGTTCATGCTGTAGTTAACGGATCAAGTATTTCAAGTAGGAATACAGGATCTAAGTGAGTTGAGGCGTCCGAGTAGGCCAAGTTGGGATAAAAGCCAATGGAAATCCAATGAGTAGAGTTAGTATAGGATGTACAACTCTAAGTGGACTAACCGGAGGATGGTAAAGATCCACGGTCATAGTCGTGTTAAGCAAGGTTTTCGGATGAGAAGACCGAACTGAGCCTGAGGCAGAGTAATGAGTAAGATGGTGAGGAGGAGACTGGTGAGTTTCCACTATAAACAGAAATGACTATAAGTAGTAGTCAGAGAAGAGTCTAAGTTAGTCAGACATAGGATGTCGACAGGGAGTAACCTGAAGTGGTTATGGAAACCACTAAGGGTAAGTGTAGAAGTCCGGAAAAGAAAGGGAAACACGAGTCATAAATGTAAGATCCTTTACCGTTTGGTGGAGAAACGGTAAGTGTAATACATAGTTGTGCTAGTGTCATGAGATTTAGCTTCGTTAGGACACGAGTAGGGTAAACCGAGTTGGTAGTGAGTGTAACAACCTCGGAAGGGTTGGGTACACTGATGGCACAAAGTATTAACACCTACGTAGGGTGTATGTCGTGTAAGAGGTAAGTCTAGATGTAGAGTAGAGGGTGTAGTAAGCTGTAAACGGACTTTTCTGGAGAAATCATTTACAAAGAATATATCGAGGGAATACCGGCAGAAGGGTAGCTGCTTGGTAGTAGAGGATACTTAAGTACGGGGACTCCGATGTAGGGGAGTACTTCGTCAGTTGGGGTTTATAGAAATAGAGCCTAGAGTGTTATGCAAATAGCTAGTGTCTTGGTGAGCCTCACTAGAGAAGGCAATAGTTCCAAGATGGATATAAGAAGTCAATACGAAGGTAGCTAGTCGGACAAACAGATTGAGTCAAGGTAAGCCTCACTAGAGAAGGCAATAGTTAACTCCTTGGAGAACTAAAATGGAGCATGGCATGTGGTGTGTGCCAGACACTCCACTGCAAAACTAGTAGCACAAAGTAAATTGAAATTGGAAAGTTAGGTATCCTCGGGGAAGGATACGACGACAAATGGAGTTTGTCGGTCAACACCTTGCGGAGGGGTGATTAACTACGAAACCAGGAATACAAACGATCACAGAAAGAAGATGTAGAGACCAAATAGAGACCTTGAGTCCCTAGGAAAGAATGATGAACCGTAGGGTAAAACGGTAAAACTTCCACATTGAGGGAAACCATAGATGAAACTGAGCCAAAGGAGGGCAACAAGCCAACAACCCCACGAAGGAGATGAAATTCGGGGACCAAATTTCTTAAGGGGAAAGAATGTAATACCCCGAAAAATTTCGAGGATTAAAGAATGATTTTTTTCAGGGCTAGGAATTAAAACTTAAAAAAAACGAATATAGAAAAAGTACGAAAATTAAAAGAAACCGGAAAGGAATTTTTTTTCCCAAGATTGTAATACTCGAGGGGTATTTTTGGAGTCAAGTCAAAAATATAGTAAGACTTAGAATGGTCATCATTTGGAGTTGGAATTTAAAAATAAATAAATAAATAATATATAAACAAGTAAATAAATAGAAATATGTGTATATATATAGATAAATAATCTTCATTAAGAAATGATGGGATAATATGAAATTGAAAGAATTTTGATGTTGAGGTTGGACATTTTGACTAAATAAAATAAAAATAATTTTTTGGAATGAAATAAGATTTTTTGGGTTATTATTAAGATTTTAATTGCTTTAGATTTGTTTAAGAAATTAAAATAAATAAGAAATTCAAATAGAAAAAATATAAATTGGGTTAAATATGAATCATATGAATTATTTCGAGCTTATAGTTTAAATTTGAGGATTTTTGGAAAATAAAATTTATACGGGGTAAGAAATTTTCATCTGCAAGACACTCAATAACATAGATTTTTAATAGGCTTATGATTAGACAAAAATTTCAAACTTTTCCTATTATTACCTACAAATAAATATAGTTAAGAAAATCCAATCAAAACTCTATTTCACCATACGTCAAAAGTTGTCAATTCCTCAAACTACCCTTAATTGCTCATACCCAATTAATAAGTACCAGAGACATCACACACATCACTCTTTCTCATTTTGTTCATCTTCTTCTTCTCTTCTCTTCCTCTATAGCTCTCTTAGGGCAAGCAACAAGTGAAGAAATCCTTCACTTTCCACCATGTTTCTTGCTTCCTCCCACCAATTCCATGCCTCATCAAGCTCCCTCCACCATTCTTAAGCATTAACAAGTTTGGGCAACCTCCATGGATTTCCAAATTCGGACTTCCCCAAAGGTAAGCATCAAAATCTTGTTTTCACCTCTTAAATCATAGGTTTCTTGATGGGAATGAGTTACCTATCAATAATATATCATGTTAGGATCATTTTTGAACATAGAGATCAGTTCTATGGAGATTTCTACCCTAGGGTTTCTAACCTACGAATTTTGACAAAATTTATGGAATTTATAAATTTTCTTAAACTTGATGGCATGTATGGACTTCAAATGAACTATTTAGGTATTCTAAATGATTTGTAAGAATGCCCAATAATTGGAATAATGATATGTGAACATTTGGTGAAAATGAGAACTTTTCATATTTGGCAAATTCTCCATTGATGGAGGTTGGAGAATGAACAGTTTGTAAACTTGTTTATTTATGCATTAATTGAATTGAACTAAAAGAGAACACCACATGATTACCATAGGCCAAGTAAATGAACTTGGGGGTTGGATAAATGTAAGAATTCGTAAGAAAAGAAACTAGGAAATTGTATGAAATTTGATATCGATTGAATTGGTTGTATGTGATAGGGTTCAAGTACTTCCTTGGAGACTAGAGTGCTCAAAGGGAATGCTAAGTGAAGCGGCCAAGGTGAGGGCTCTTTCATCTCTGCTCCTAGGGTTGTATGCTTATATGGATTACTTGAGTATGTGTATTCTCTGCTTGTCTGATATGTGTTTGCTAGAGGTATAGGATGCTGAAAGAATAAAAGAACTAGAAAATAGGTGGTGGAAAGTAGCTTGGATAGGAAGACATAGGAGTAGAGTGTAATTGTTTGCTATGATTGTTGTGTTACAAATCCAACTCATACACTCCGGAGGCATGATGAGTAATTTATTAAATCTTTTCCACGACGGTGGCAAGAGTCCTTGTACGGAAGGACTAAGCTTTTATTTTGAAAACTCGTCACGACGGTGACTTAAATTATAATCATGCAAAGGGAGTTATTGGTGGGTTTCGGATTTGATTATGCTAGCGATGTGATACATCGACTAGAACAACATCATATGACACTTGAGACCTCAGTTTTATAACCACCATGAGGATGGTCATTGCCCTATCCTGGCAATAGGGTCAGAAAGGATTTATATTGCTATGACGATAGCTTGAGGTTCAGAGTATGCATCTGGACGGGTATATGAGTTATATTCTGTTGAGGATACTTGTCCATATTAACATGGAGTGGAATTGTTGATCCTTCGAGAAAGATACAAAGAATCCTATTAATATGTGAGACTAAGGTAAAGAAACACGGGAGGAACATACGGGTTGAACCGTGAGCCTAACCTAGAAAAGAGAAATCATCCTGTGGAGTTGGTGCAGGGTGTGACAGTGGCCATCCTTCGAGACGTCATGCCGTGCCCGCCATGTGGCCTGGTTGGGTAATGGACGAGTGGGCTCAAGTTATTGCCCCGCAGTGAGGGGTCAGGATGTGCCACTTGGTGGCTACGGATCAGTTGTTTGATAGATAGATGTTGATTGTGCTTGATTAACAGAATTGACACGAGGTGACTAGTACCCAAGTGAATGGGTTAAGCATTGTTTGATTAATAGAATTGTCACAAGGTGACCAGTACCCAAGTGAATGGGTTAAGTATGCTTTGCCACGTGGTGGCCAGTAACCCGAGTGCGCGGGTTTGAAGTAGAAAAGCCACGTAGTGGTTAGTAGATACCCTGGAGTGGGGGAGATTAAGTAGATGTATGTTATAGTATCTGTGTGTAGGAACAACTTGTCTCTGTTTGCATATGATTGCTGATTGTGTAGCGTAGTAATGACGTACAGGATTACGTCACCACAAAGTCTTGGTTGATTCAGATTGCTGAATGTGAGAAGACCGGTAAGTAAAAGCCGGAATTATATGTTATATGGTTACTTGTTGAGTGATGATGTGAATTAAACTGCTGCATGCTTGTATCTGTTAAATGCATGTGAGTGGTTGGGTGAAATATCTGTTGTTGTGTGGTCGCCAAGAATGTATGGTAAGTAATAGTAACTAGTTGTTCTTGCATGTGGTTGTGTATGCCTCCCAAACCCAGTGCTATGGTACCCAGCTTGCGCCGGGGATGGGAGAGTCCTCACTGAGTTGCGTGGTTAAGACTCACACCTCATTTTTACTACACAGAGACAGGTTAAGTACAGGTGGAAGAAGTCTCGGTGGAACGAGGGTTGAGCAACACCTTCCAAGACCCACAACTTGTTCATGTGGGTGAATAAAGTGTAATTGTAATTTAATTTACTTTATTGTTGTATCATAAAGTAAAGGGTAGACGTACCCAATTAGATTGTATTACTAAATCTATAACTGTCAGCTTCACACACCTTAAAGATCATAATTTATTTTCTTGCGATACAGGGAAAATTTGTTTTAAATATATAGATATATATATACATATATCTTTTGCATGTGAATAGGATAGACAGCATCTTCGGATGTGTAGCCAGTACACAAGTTATATATATTATGTGTGTTTTCCTATATCTATATCCTGAAGCGGCACTGGCCGTGAATTTGCTTGCCTAGGATAGGCCACCATTCCAGTGTAGCCATGATATTATAATGCATGTGAATGTATTTTCAATAATAGATATTCTGTCAATTAGGTGATAAGGCTTACAGGCATAAGGGTATGCCCTGTGTCTGTGCCGGTCACGGTCCTCTAAACGGGGGTCGTGACAGTTATCTAGTTTTCAAGGTTCGACTCAGCCAGGGAATAATAGGCCTTTTTGTTCTACCTGTTGAAAGCCTCACTCAGGACAATGCTATAGGGATACTAAAACTTGCTTCAATTGTGGACAAGTGGGTCATATAAAGAAGAACTGCCCACAACAACAATTCAGATCAGGTCAAGATTCCACCCAGCCTTCTCACCCTTCTTCTTCAATGCCACAAGCCATGAGAACTACTTTCACATCAGCAGGTAGAGGTGGAGTAGGAAGGGGATCTGGGTTAAGAAGTCAAATGTCAACTGGAAGAGGACAAGCGAGAGTGTTTGCCTTGACCAGACAAGATGCACAAGCTTCAAACGCAGTAGTGACAGGTATTATACAAGTTTGCTTTCATGAGGCTTATGTTTTATTTGATCCTGGCTCCACACATTCATATGTTTCCCCAAATTTTACTAAGCATATTGGTAGAGCTCCAAATAAGCTAGTTACATCATTCTCTGTAGCAACTCTAGTAGGAGAAACTTTTCTAGTGGAATATGGGTAGCAATCTTGTGAGGTTTTAGTGGCCGGTAGAGAGAACCTAGCAAATTTGATGGTACTTGATATGGTGGATTTTGATGTTATATTGGGTATGGATTGGCTAGCTTCATGTCATGCAACCCTTGATTGCCATCTTAAAGAAGTGATATTTCACCTCCTTGGGGAACCGTCTTTTTCCTTCTAGGGTGATCAGAATGCGGCGCCAAGTAGTTTGATTTCAGCTTTAGGAGCTCAACGATTATTAAGGAAAGGTTGTCAAGGTTATCTAGCTTTGGTAAATGATGTGGAGAAAGGTATTTTGGATTTGAAGGAAGTGCCAATAGTAAGGGATTTCCCAGATGTTTTTCTCGAGGAGTTGCCTGGGTTACCACCTGATAGAGATGTTGAATTCAGTATTGAGGTAATTCCTGGAACTCAGCCAGTGTCTATTCCTCCATATAGAATGGCACCAGCGGAGTTAAAGGAGTTGAAGAACCAATTGCAAGATTTGCTAGATAAAGGTTTCATTAGACCAAGTTCATCTCCATGGGGTGCGCCAGTATTGTTTGTGAAAAAGAAAGATAGGTCTTTAAGGTTATGTGTTGACTACCGTCAACTAAATAAGGTAACAATATGCAATAAATATCCTTTACCTCGCATCGATGATTTGTTTGATCAGTTGCAAGGCCATCAGTATTTTTCCAAAATCGATTTGCGTTTTGGATACCATCAGTTGAAGATTAAGATAGAGGATATTCCTAAGACGGCTTTTCGTACACGATATGGGCACTATGAGTTCCTAGTGATGTCCTTTGGGTTGACAAATGCACTCGCAACATTTATGGACTTGATGAACTGAGTGTTTAAGCCGATTTTGGACAAATTTGTGATTGTGTTTATTGATGACATCTTAGTGTATTCTAAGAGTCGTGAAGAACATGAGCAACACTTGAAGCTAGTTCTCCAAACTTTGAGGGAACACCAACTTTATGCAAAGTTCTCAAAATGTGAATTCTGGCTGGATCAGGTTGGCTTTTTGGGTCACATAGTGTCTAAGGATGGTATTCAAGTAGACCCTGGTAAAGTGGAGGCTATAAGAAAGTGGCCACGGCCTACCACAGTAACAGAGATTTGTAGCTTTTTAGGCTTGGCGGGTTATTATCGTCGCTTTGTGAAGGATTTTTCAAGAATAGTGCACCTCTAACTAAGTTGACAGAAGAATGTGAAGTTTCAATGGACAGATGCTTGTGAGGAAAGTTTTCAAAAGTTGAAGGAGTGCTTAACTTCAGCACCAATTCTCACCTTGCCTTCAGGGACTGGAGGTTATACAGTATATTGTGATGCCTCTAGAGTGGGTTTGGGATGTCTTCTTATGCAGAATGGAAGATTGATTGCTTATGCATCTAGGCAACTTAAGAAGCATGAGCAAAATTATCCGACCCATGATTTAGAGTTGGCGGCTGTGGTATTTGCTTTGAAGATTTGGAGACATTATTTGTATGGTGAAACTTGTGAGATCTATACCGATCGCAAGAGTCTCAAGTATATTTTTCAGCAAAGAGATCTTAATCTTAGACAACGAAGGTGGATGGAACTATTGAAAGACTATGATTGTACTATCTTATACCATCCAGGAAAGGCTAATGTTGTGGCAGATGCTTTGAGTAGAAAATCTATGGGGAGTTTAGCTCATATTGCTGAGGTAAAGAGATCATTGAGCATGGAGTTGCACAAGTTGGAAGAGAGTGGAGTACAATTTGAGATCAAAGAAACAAGAATCCTTTTGAGTCACATGCAAGCTCATTCTTCATTAGTTGAAAGGGTGAAAGAGGCACAAAAACAAGGCCCTCAACTGTGCAAGTTGATTGAAGGTGTAGAGGAAGGAAGGCTTAATGAATTTTCGGTGGGAGCAGACGGGGTACTACGATATGAACAGCGTTTATGTGTCCCAAAGGTAGATGAATTAATAAGGGAGATTCTCGATGAAGCTCACAAAACTACATACACTATCCACCCAGGTGCAACTAAGATGTACCATGATTTGAGGCAATTATATTGGTGGGAAGGTATGAAGAAGGATATTGCAGATTATGTATCTTGTTGCTTAGTATGTCAACAAGTGAAAGCGGAACATTAAAAACCTACTGGTTTGCTACAGTGATTAGAGATTCCAGAATGGAAGTGGGAAAGGGTTACAATGGATTTTGTGACAGGTTTACCTCGCACACAGAAAGGTTATGACTCTATATGGGTGATAGTGGATAGGTTGACCAAGTCTGCCCACTTCCTCCCAGTGAAGACAAATTATAGGGTTGCTAAATATGCACAGTTATATGTAGCAGAGATTGTGAAATTGCACGGAGTTCCTTTGTCCATTATATCTAATCGCGGCCCGCAGTTCACTTCTCATTTTTGGAAGGCTTTTCAAGAGGCCTTAGGCACACGCTTAGACCTCAGTACAGCTTTCCATCCTCAAATAGATGAGCAGTCAGAGAGAACAATACAAACTTTGGAGGATATGCTTAGGGCTTGTGTGCTTGACTTTGGTGGGAGTTGGGAAAACTATCTACCACTTGCGGAGTTTGCTTATAATAATAACTACCAAGCAAGTATTCAAATGGCCCCATTTGAAGCCTTGTATGGTAGACGATATAGATCCCCAATAGGGTGGTTTGAGGTTAGTGAAGCAAAGTTAAGAGGGCCAAATATGGTACATGATGCCATTGAAAAGGTCAAATTAATTAGAGAATGCTTACTTGCAGCACAGAGTAGGCAAAAGGCATACTCGAATCATAGAAGGCGAGATTTGGAGTTTTCGGTAGGTGATCATGTGTTCTTGCGGGTATCTCCCATGAAAGGTGTAATGAGATTTGGCAAGAAAGGGAAGCTCAGTCCACGATATATAGGGCCTTTTGAAATTTTGGAGAAGATTGGTGCCGTGACATATCGATTAGCATTACCACTAGAACTATCAAACATACACTCGGTGTTCCATGTTTCTATGCTAAGGAAATATTTGTCTGACCCATCACATGTAATTAGAACTCAAGAAGTGTACCTAGACAAAGGGATGACATATGAAGAGGAACCATTAGCCATTTTGGATAAGCAAACTAAAAAGCTTCGTTCAAAGGAGATTGCGATGGTAAAAGTGTTGTGGCGTAATCACTCACAGGAGGAAGCCACATGGGAGGTAGAGAGTGAAATGCGCACTCAATACCCACGGTTATTTGAGGAACAAGGTTAGTAAGCTTAAATTTGGGGACCAAAATTCTTAAGGGGGAGAGAATGTAATAACTCAATAATAATAATAATAAAATGAAATAATAAGATTTTTTGGCTATTTATGGGATTCTAAAAGTAAGAACTGTAGGAATTAAATTAAATATGAAAATTAGGTAGAAAATTATTAATTTAGTTAAAAAGTGGTCATAGAAATTTTGGTGAGTTCATAGATTAAATTTTGAAATTTTTCAAAATTAAAATTCTATTCGGTAGAAATTCTTTATCTGCTAGGAGCCCCTTTATCAGATATTTTTAGTAGGCTTTTGACTACCCAAAAATTTCAAATCCTTCCTATTTTTACCCACAACAAAATCTATTTAAAATTCCATTTTATGATAAAAAAAATGTCAAATGCCCATATTTCCCATAAATCCCTAACCCAACACATGTGAACCATATTTCTTCTCCTCCACCCGCACGCACAGCAGCGTCCTTCTCCCTTCATTTTACCAAACCCCTGCTTTTCTCATTCTCCATTTTCCCTCCATCTCTCAACTTGATCTCTCCTTCAAGCTGCCGTTCACCACCACTAGGAGTCGCCGCCGGTCAGCCACCACCGCCGTTGGCTGGAAATTTCAGCAACAACAACACTTAAAAAAAAATAGGGGAAAATGGATCTTAAAGAAAACATGGGTTGTGGATTGTGAAAGTGAGGAAAGAGTTGGGTTTTGTGGGAAATAGGTATGTATTCTTCTTCTTGCTCTTAAATATTGATATTTAGCACTTGTTTAGAGGTCTATTAGGAGGATTTAGGGTTGAAGAGTTGTTGAGAAATTAGGCATAATGTTAGAACTAGGTGGTACAAGTTATGACAAATTTATTTTCTTCATAAAATATTTATTTCACATGATTATATTATTGTTTCATGATCTTGGACCTTATTTTAAATCATGAGTTCAAGAAAAAAAAGAAATTTAGTATAAATTACTCAAGATATGATTACAAGTGGCTTTCAAGTGAGTTAAAAATTTAGTCATGCTATAGGATTCAAAATGGAACTACTAGGAAACTTAAGTTTTATTGTGAAATAGTGATGGTTTGTGTTCATGGGGTTGAAAATTTAGAAGTATTTCTTTAGGATGAAATAGTTATGTAAAGTGAGAATTTTAGTTAATATATATATATATATATATACTTCAGTGAGAGAGTAAAGAAATTTAAATATGCCAATGGAATTAAATTTAATTGTTATTTGGGACGTGTTATTAATAGATAGCATAATGTTATGCATATAGGTGCCTTGGAAGAGTCATATACTCCTAGAGATCCATTTTGAATCCCTTGTTCGGCCTCACTGTGAGTAGACGATGTACGTTATGACGCATTTTCTTATTTTCTACGTACCCAATAATTGATCATATCTGCCTAGCCTTGGGACAAACTGTCTAATGAATGTTTCATTTCAGAAAGAGAATTATTTTTCATTTGGTATATTATTTGCTCTTTGTATAATGAATATAATGCTACGAAGGTATGTTTAAATACTCTATGAGTTTATTGCAACATGTGAATTTGAAATTGTTGGGATCTATTTTTACGTATATGTATGTTGCTCATTGGATTTAAATTGGCTATGTTGATGAGAAAATTATTTTGATATGTTTTTAGTGGGAGGAACTCTATATGGAACACTGGTGCTACAGCTGTATCTGTAGCCCTATGCGTGCGTAGGTGTAAGCCTCAGCTAGCAGAGGTTAGGTGATGCTAGCCCCGTGTGCGGTCACACACGTGGATTATATGTGTATTTATGGAGGGTTTGGGGCCACGTAAAGGAGTGGTGGCCGGAGATTGGAGTTATGTAATTATATGGTGTTGAGGAGGGATGAAATTGGAAGGTATATGAGATAGTTCTGTGAGATGTCCTTCCCACAAACTTGATTTCTATATAAATGCATTTAAATATGTAATCATAGTCTATTTAAATTATATAAGGTTTTAAATTTTTAAGCTGCTCTCTTGGAATCTTTGGAATCATTTTTAAACTTACCCTTAATTGCGAATGGCATAAATACTACTTTCATTATCGTAAAACGATCGTGCTTGGTTTGTCCCATTTTAGTTGTAGCGTGTGTTGTTTACTCACTGGGTGGTTTTCCACTCATCCTACTACTTCTTCATTTCCTTTCAGATAACAGGGTAGATACTGAGCCTCATTCAGATGTTGCAGCGCAGTAGGATTCCAGTGGTGAGCCCAACTTTGTGCCCTTGGGCCGTAATATTTTGAAAATCTTTACTTGTATTTTAATTCTAGATGTCACTCTGTATTCCATAGGTAGGATCCCTTTCCTTGTTTTGGTATTTTGTAAGGTGTACTATGAAGAGCTGAGCTGTCCTAGTTTGGCTGTTTGTACAAATTTCGGGAACCTCTAAAATTTAGGAGAAACTCTGCCGAAATTTCTGCAAACAGTTAATGTTAGTATTTCTGATGAAATGGAAAACTAGTGATAGTAAGGGTTAAAATATGATTAGAGATTGAACCATATGAATTAATTAATTGCTAAGTATAGTTCTATGTGGAGGGATAGGTATGATATGTGCTTAAATTTTGTGAACCTTGGAGTTAGGCTTACAGGGAAGAGTTTGTTATCTTGGACCCTGTGCCAATCACATCTAATTTAAGAGGGGTGTGACAGTGGGACAACCCACGTTGAGCAGGAACGTGGGTCGACCATTTCCTCCCCCACACTTGGTATAAAAGGCCCTCACCTAGGGGACTCAAGGGACTTGAAGTCAGATAGACTCTAAATACACGAAAGCTAGACTTAGCCTTCCAAATACAACACACCTCCTCGTTAATCTTGGAGCTTGGTTTATTGCATCCCAAGCTCCACCGTCACCCAGTACATCTCCACCTTGGAGATCTCCATCACTAGAGCTCCCAGAAGCTCCAAGAGACCCTTGCTCTCTCCCCATTTAAGGCAACCTCCAACGAGTGGCTCGCCCGCCCGGAGTACCTTACACATCTCCTAGCCGCACACGGCTCCACAGGTAATCACCTTGCCTAACGGCAAACTACGTGGACTTTGATCCATTCCTAAGGGTACGTAGGCACTTAGGTTCTCACCTAAGGACAAGTCCCCCAAGGTCACGACCCCTTACGGTCCTTATTTTTAACTTTGAATTGTCTGAAACAAAAATGACAATTACACTCTACTTCACACCATTATACAAGATTGTCACATACTATCACTGTATCACATCATCTTGCGATGCACTGCCACTCATTTTGCAATACTGTTTTGTTTGATCATTTTCCAAGTTCTGTTCTTGCTATTATTGTAAACACTAATGTTCATTGGGTTACTGATTAATATATGTTTTGATGCATTGTTTCAAAAATAAAATACAATTCTAATTTATTGATCATTATCAAATCACAATATATAATTTTAAATAGCTAGAATAGTTAGATGCTAATTATTTAGCCACGTCAACATTAACAAAATTAAATAAACTAATTCCATCAGTACAAAATATTTATTTAGAATGACTTTAATTAAAACAAATTTATTAGAAACGGATAGGGAATATGATCATTTTTGCTCAAAACTCTAAATTGGTCTCTTATGTTTATACGAAGTTTTATATTAGTCCTTTATGTTTTAAAAAATTTAAATTGGTCATTTATATTTGCAAGAAGTTTCAAATTGGTCCTTTCGTCCACTTTCGTCAATTTCTTAAGTTAAGTGCTGAAGTGGCGTGCTGACGTGGCCATCTAAGATGACATGTCATGCCACGTCCTTGCCACATTAGCACCACGTCATCACATATGATAGTAGATGATGACGTGGCATGACGCGTCAGCTTAAATGGACATATAGGAGAGATGATATGTCCTTCCCAACTGGCACATCAGCACTTAACAGAAGAAATAAACAGACTTTGACGGAAGGACCAATTTGGAACTTCTTGCAAACATAAAGGACCAATTTAAATTTTTTGAAACATAAAGGACCAATATGATACTTTGTACAAACATAAGGGACCAATTTGGGGTTTTGACCATCATTTTTTTAATACTTTTTTTTTAACTTATAATGAATTCAATTAATCCAGAGAAAACTAGACAACATGTGCAATGTTCTCTACGATCTTGAAAAATTTGTGTCCTTTATGAAAATCATCTTATTCATCACAACATATATATATATAATCATGAGTACAAGAGATTATTAAACATGTTCCCCCATCTCTTACAATCTAGATAAAAATAGGCTCAGTCTGGCTTGATTTTGATAGATTTGATCATTGGACAAGTTTAATTTCAAAGTTAAACCAATGATCAAATCTATCAATGTATTTATATATATATATATATATATATATATATATATATATATATATATTAATTCTTTTTCTTTCCGGCCATCTCATGGGAAATCAACTTGTTCAAATCCCTTAACAACTTGTTGGTGTCAGAGATGCGTTCAATAGGACTATCGGCTGATCCCGAACCCAATTTAGACTCACACGACCCAATCTTAACATCAGCCTCTTTAAGGCTTTTCAAGGCCGTCGTAGGGTCCATTGTGAAATTCACATAAGCACCATTGTAAGAAACCATGGCTTCTTGGTAGATGTCCAGGCAGCTCTCGATACGTGGCATCTCGTCTAGCTCGACGTGATTGGTCGCCAATTTCTCATTCATGTAATGCACGGCCCTAATGGTAACGGCCGCCGTCATTTCCAACGACAGCTTTGGGATGGTACCGAGTGGCAGTTGGGCCATGTACTTCTTGTCCTCACCTTTGAGAATCTTCTCGCATTGGGCAGGATTCGCAGTCATGTCACAGATGTGCTCCGTGAAGGATTTCTCCGTTTGAGATTCCACAATCCTGGCGAGAGATTCCGAGGCGTGAAGAGTCTTCGCCGCGGTCGCGTTGTTTTTTGTTATGGCGGCGGCCGATGAAGGCGCTGCTGCCGGTGGTGGTGTCGGGGCCGCGGCGGGGGCGGCCGACAATTCGTTGGTGGTCGTCGGCATTGTAGCTTTTGTTTTATGACCATCTTTTTGGGACATTACTTGATGGTTTTTGTGGGATGTAGTAGTTGAGGATTTTGCAATAATCAAAGGTCCTGATTGTTGGGCATTGGGATTTTTCTTCTGTTTCCTAGCAAAAGCGGGATGGAGGAGGAGAGATGAACATAGAAGTATTAAGATCAAACAAGTCAAACTACGAGCCATTTGTTTTTATTGTTTTTCTAAATATTTTTAAGTGAGAGATGGTGAATTGGGGATATGAACATATGGGCGTTGAGTTTTATACTGTTATAGCACTCGTGATTTGCAAAGTTGTTACTATTTTTGCCATTAACGTAATTTTTTTGTCTTTCGAATTTAGTGGTTGATGTTTAATTGACGAAATTAATCTTCAAATTTCTATATGTAGTTAATTAAAGTGGTTGATTTTTGAAAGACTCGGTCTATCCATTGAATTACTTATCTTAGTTCTTTTTTGTTTTTTCTTGTCAAATCTTAAAATAGAAAGCATGTCTCACCAAGATTCTTGAATGTTAATAAACAAAGTTCAGTACTTAATATTATTATTAATATTGATAAATGATATTGAATGAATATATAAAGGTATATACTGAAAATTCAATACTCTCCTAATTTTATTCTTATTTGAATCTATATTTGGCCTAAAACTGTTGAAAACCATATTTAAAATTTTGAAAACTATAATTTTATATTAAATAAGAATTCACCAATTCTCACAAGTAACAAATAAAAAAAAATACATTCATATATAAGCTATTTGGTTTATATGTTGTTTTAGTTTCCTATAATTATCATTCTATTGAAAGCAATTTTACTTGAGGTATTGTGGGACACTAAATGCGCGTACCTCTCCCAATCAAAAATTGTACTTTAGTTTACCATGTTGTTGGAGTGTAATCCATTTCACTAGACTCCGCATTCGTTGGTTATTTGGTTAAATTCTATTTTATTAAAACCAATAAATAAATAAATAAAAAGAACTAAAAACCAAATTGACCCTTTTGGAATTTTGACAGGTTGAAAATCAAATTTATACCACTTCTAGTTTAATATGGCTTTTTATTTGTTTACTCTAACCATTAATGGTGGTATATAAGGGTCAGCGCGCCCTTGGTCGGCAACTACGAGATAACGTTAAGGAAGCCTGTCTAACCACCTTCCACCGGTTTTACAGATGGACAGGGAGCCTATATAAGAATGTGGACTCCTCATAAGGAGACACGCACTACAAAAATTGTGATATTCGGTGGCGACTTTTTAAGTTGCCACTAAAAGTCTTCGGTGGCGACTATTAGGTCGCCACCAGGCCACCACCTATAACTCTGAAAGTTTTGGTAGCAACTAAATATAGTCCACCAAATACATAACTTTCAGTGGCGACAAAGGTCGCACTGAAGTAAAACAAATGATGCCATGAAGAATTGTTGGTGGCGACCAAAGTCGATACTAAAACGTCTCTTTCAATGGCAACTTTGGTCGCCACCAAATATATAACCTTCATAAAAAAAGAAAAGAAATAACGTTGTAAAACACTTTTTGTGGCAACCATAGTCGCCACTAAAAGAGATGGTTCAGTGGCGACTTTGGTCGCCACCAAAATGTCACTAACCATCGGTGGCAACTATGGTCGCCACAGATAGGAATGTTTAGTTAGCTATAGTCGCCACTGAACGGTTATGGGATTAGACAGTAGTGGCAACTTTTTGTCGCCACTGAAAGTTTTGATGATTTTTTTAATAATTCAATTACAATGTGTAACTACGGAATATTCCCCCCGTGGGACACGTGGCACTAGCCTTCTAGAAGGACAATAGGAGCACGTACCAGTGACACGTGGCACCACCCATTCGCCTTTTACGTGGCCAGTACCCACGTCTCCCCTCTTAAGATCTCGCACCAGAGACATGGGAAGCCTTCAACTGTCGTGGGTCGACCCACGACGAGCAGGAACGTGGGTCGACCACGTCCTCCTTCGCACTTAGTATAAAATGCCGTCACTCGGGGGACTCAGGAGATAGACTCTGAAGACACAAAAGTAAGACTCAACACTCCAAATACTATACGTCATCTTCTTAACATTTGAGCTTGGTCCGCCACCTCACACACTCAACCTTTAACACGCATATCTCTGTCCTAGGAATCTCCATCAGCAAAGCTCCTAGCAGCTCAGAGAGACCCTTGCTCTCTTCCGGTCTAAGGAAACCTCCAACGAGTGGCTCGCTCGCCCGGACTACCTTACACACGTATTAGCCGCTCACGGCCGCCTACAGGTAACTATCCTGCCTAACGGCTCCTACATACGTTAAAACAGTGAACTACGTGGACTTTGATCCCTTCATAAGGGTACGTAAGAACCTAGGTCGTCACCTAAGGACAAGTCCCCCAAGGTTATGACCCCTTGCAGTCCTTATTTCTGACATAGAAGTTTCTGAACCAAAAATGATAGTTACAATGGCGCCCACCGCATTCTTTCTCAGACCACAATGACTTGTGTGCTCTGCCGCTAAACGACATTTCCTTTTCGGCGAGTAGGAGAATATACTTAACACTAAGAAACCTACAGTTTATATTTTCTTTACAGGAAAAATCTTAAAATGACCGACTCAAATGCTCATACGGCCACGATCGATGCAAGTGCTCCAAGACGTAGCACAAGGAATAGGCAGGGAGCGACGGACGTCGCCACAGCGGAAACAGGAGTCTCAAACGCGACCCAACCGCAGAATGCCTCGACAACACAAGTAACTATCATAGAGAACATTGTCCAAGCGCCAGCAACCAGGGAGGAAGCATGCCCCCAGCATCCTTATGGCATGCCACACAACCCATGCCCTCTAGCTAGCAATCAAGAGCTAGCGAAACAAGCAAGGACCTCACGCGAAATGGAGTTAGCTCGACTCGAGGCAGAGATAGCAGCCATACATCAACAACAATGGGAAGAGGATAGAAACCACCCTTAAGCGGCCCTACCGGTCTACCCGTAAAATAATTCGGAACCCTACCGATGGAATTCGCCCGGCTATCCTTAACAGCACTAGCTCCCCCACCATCAATTCCACCTAGGCCAATGATGGTCACCGGACAAGCAGTATGCTCGCCCACGAACTATTTGCGACCACCTATCCCGAACTCCCTGCCAGGATCTTATTTGCATATGCCTTGGGCAGGAGCCTACAACCCGTACGCTCCCTACGGCATGTCCACTTACTCAGGACAATACCAATGGCTTGGTTTCGACTTCCAAGGAAAAGGGAGACACCCCTTCACCCAGCAAGTCATGAACAAGCATATGCCCATGGGTTTCAAAATGCCTTTCCATATAGAACCTTATGGGGGAGAGACTGATCCACGAGACCACATCATCACTTTCAACTCAGCCATGACCATACTCGGCATGACAGATAGCCAGCAATGCCGAGTTTTCTTCTCGACCCTGAAGGAAGCAGCTTTAAGATGGTTTTCACTACTGCCCACGAACTCGATTCATAGCTTTCAACAGTTGGCACAAAAGTTCCTCACCCAGTTCGCCAGCAGTAAAGAATACCAGAAGAACGAAGATTCCTTCATCGGCTTCCACCAAGAAGAAGGAGAAATGTTGCAAGCTTTCTTAGCTCGATTCACTAAGCTCTCGCTCCAACTCAGAGGCCTCCAAGACGCCGTTGCAATCTTTGTCATCAAGCAAGGCCTCCAATGCCCATAGTTCTACGGGGAGCTCAATAGATGCCCTGTTTCTACCCTACAGGAGCTAATGGATAGAGCAGAATGGTTCATCCACGAGGAGAACACCCAGATTGCCAAGGATAAGATAAGGAAATTCCTAATAAGCAAGACAGACTTGGAGCGATCCGAGAAAAAGCAGGAGAAGACTACGATTGACAACCAAAGTTCCAAAGAGAAAAACAACAGAAAGCGCTCACCGCCACGACCCCGAACGCCTCCTAGAGGATAGTTTACCAACTACACTCCCCTCAACAAATCACACATCGGGGTCCTGGAGGAAATTTATCATTCAGACATGCTTAATTCCCCCCCCCCCCCCCCCCACAAATGAAGAGGCAAAAGACTGGGAAACCAGTGGATAAATCCAAATATTGCCAATTCCACAAGGACTACGAGCACGAGACTAACGACTATATTCACTTAAAAGATCAGATCGAGGATCTAATCCACAAAGGACAGTTGGACAGGTACATTAAGGAGGAAGGCAGAGCCAATACGGAACGCCCAAGGGACACCAGTGACCAAGCACCTACCACAGGGTTATCAGCGTCATCGCAGGCGGTTTGCAGAAGGGAACCACCTCACAACCGCAAAACAAGAAAAGGGTAGAAGGCTCTATAATCGTCCTCGACTATGTCCCAAAAAATAGGAAAAAAGGTGACGATCCAATGGTGGTGACCGCAATCATTGCCAACTACGAAGTTAAGCGAGTCCTACTAGACCAAGGATCCTTAGCGGATGTCCTCTATTTTAATACTTTCAAGAAGCTCGGGTTAAACGAGGCTAACACGAAGCCCTTCCCCGACACGCTCATAGGGTTCTCCGGAGCTCAAGTTCCTACAGAAGGAATCATCTCAGCCTGCACAACTATGGGCACTTTACGAAAGGTATCGAGCCTTGACGTGGATTTCATAATCGTCTCAGCACCTTCAGCGTACAACGCCATCCTCGGGTGACCGTCCCTGAACAAGCTCAAAGTATAGTGTCTACGACACAGCTCACTATGAAATTCCTAACACCACATGGGGTTGGAGAAATCACGGCGGACCAAACAATCACGCGAGGAACCCTCCAAGGGCAAAGAGTCAGGAGCAAGTCCCCAAGAGTCCACCCGCCTGGACTGGGCCTCCGCCTAAACTCTGAACGAACTTTGTGCACTCAAAATATCTCTTGGCTAAATTTCATATGTCTTCGTTTATTTCAAGTTAGGAACTACTATTTTCATCTTGACCAAGGGTATTCGAATGTAGTCGTTTTGTTTATCATTAATCAAAACTTTCCTTTTGCTTGAGAAAGACATGGCATTCTTCAAAGCATCGCGAAGAGAATGCAACTCATGCCGGCGCTTCTCCGCGCCCTCCCGACGGATGCCAAACTCCTTACGAGTCTTCTCCAAGTTTGATTGCAGAAGCTTAACCTCAGAAGGCTGAGTACCCTCAGCGTTAAGGCGAGCCACTTCATGAGTAAAAGACCTCAACTCACGACTCTGGTCCTCGCACTCCATCTCCTTCACAGACAGCTGTCCGCTCACATCCTCCAAGCTCTTCTGAGCAGCCTCTAGAGCTAAACCCTTAGAAGCCAGAAACTCAAGAAGTTGGTCTCGGTGAACACGGATGTCGTTTTACACGAAACAGGAAAATGTCAGCAATCTGAAAACCTTAAGTCAAGAACGAATAAAAGAGAGAGAACGCTTACCACTTGCTTCTCCCATACAGTTCCAGCCTGATGGAAGTCGACCAATGCCTTGGCAGCATTGCCAAACGCACGAATAGCGATAGTCAGGGGATTGGTACCCAACCCCCTAGGAGCCCTCTAAACCATATCAATCGGGAAACGCCTGCCCAAAGCTACCAGGTCGAAAGGAGGCTCCCCCTCCGACAGCTCGACAGGCTCCAGCGCGTCAACATCTAACCCTGAAGAAATATTCTCCGTGGCGGTCGCTTGACTCACCACTACATTCCCTCTAACTGCGAGGGCTCCGGCCTTCTCAGCCGTTGCTTCAGTAGCTCCAGCTCTCCCAGTTGGAGCCTCAGCCATTGTCTCATCTGCAATGTCCCTCTCCCCAACAGGAGAATCACACGCGGGTCGCTCAACTGCCCGCTTAATCCGAGCTCTCTTGCTCGCAGGTCCCTCAACACCTCTAGCAGTATTCGGAGTCGCAGAGCGAGACGATAAAACCACCTTCATCGGTGATTGATGAATAGGTAACAGAGGAGGAAGAGTACCCTACACGGAGTGACCACCCGAGCATTGGCCGTATCTGATTTCTGTTAAGAAACCTAAAACGAAGGCCTCGAATCCGCACCAGTTGGCTTCTTGAACCCCCTTCTTTACTCTTGGGGTTCCCAACACCTACAACCTCCCTCTTCTCTCTTCTCTTAGAGTCTCCGTCATCTCTCTTTGACTCTCCTCTCCCATCTTTCCTCCTCATTCCTCCTTTGGGATCCTCTTGTCGATGCACCTTGTCAAGAGCAGACAAAGTATGCCTTTGGATAACCTTTCCACCACCATCGGTTGCTCCGGCAGAGGCTCCGGCGACCTTTTCTCGACTAGGGGACAGATCTTGCCTTGATTTCTTCCCCTTACTCTGGCTGCTATCCCGAGTACGGCTAAGAGGAGGAGGAGGAGAGGATAGATCCCCCAAATCAGTGAAGTCAAAAGCAAATAGGCTGTCATCATCACCAACCATGATGAAATTTTACAGAGGAAGATGAGAAGTTTTACAAAGGATGAGGGTATGAGAATTAGAGAGAAAAGCTTTGAGAAACGGAGGAAGCGTTAAAGATGGAGAAGGTAAAACAAAAACTTTCAAGTGCAGGGTATTTATAAGGAGCCCAAAGGCCCAACGATTCGAAAAGTCTCTGCCTCCCTTGAATCCCGCAACGAAAAAATAATTATCCAGTGCACTCACCATAGGCTGCAACCACCTGTTTTAATCGGACACGTGGAAAGAAGGAGCGGTCCAGATCCATTAGCCAAGAACCGGAGGAATAATGACCATGAAGCCCCTGGAAACCCAAGAGTCTCTCAAATAGCCCAAAGGACCTTTATGGAAAACCCATAACCAAGGCTAATGATGTCAATCCTCAGAAATGCATCAGCATTAAATGAGGGAAAAACAGCTGCGAATCACCTAAAGCAATAAGAACCAGTCAGACCATGACACGTGGTGTCAACGACAGACCACTTCTCCAAAATGCAGCTCCTCACGAAGTCCCCTCTGGCCGTAGGCAACGGGCGACCTCGTTCAGAAAATAGCAGAGAAGCTTCACCTCCAAAAACTCAGGAGAAACGTCCCGAATAGCCAAAATACCCCTAACCTTTGGGTTTCCTCCGCATATCCCCACGGGGCATCCTCGAAAATTCCTCTCTACACAATGATGAGGACTCCTCGGAAAGACGCGTACCTTTCTGCAAAGACGACTAAAGAAACTTGCTAGGAAAGCCAAGCAGTCAGTTGCCTAGATTACGACACGTTCCACTCTTAGCATCATATTCCTTCGAAAGAAATCAGAAAGGGGCATGCAAAACTCCTTCACTCGAACGAACGACCAAGATAGCCAGACTAACTCACGGTTGAGCTTGTTTGGCCAAAGACATCTAGTGGGAAATTTTCCTTAAATAGTTTGCTAAAAGAAACTTAAGTCCACGGGCGCCTGACACCCGAAGAATTGGGGGACTTATGTAACTACGGAATATTCCCCCTGTGGGACACGTGGCACTAGCCTTCTAGAAGGACATCAGGAGCATGTTACGTGGCACCACCCATTCACCTTGTATGTGGCCAGTACCCACGTCTCCCCTCTTAAGATCTCGCACCAAAGACATGGGAAGCCCTCAACCATCGTGGGTCGACTACATCCTCCTTCGCACTTAGTATAAAGCCCTCACCCGGGGGACTCAGGAGATAGACTCTAAACACACAAAAGTAAGACTCAACACTCCAAATACTATATCTCATCTTCTTAACCTTTGCGCTTGGTCCGCCACCTCACACGCTCAACCTTTAACATGTATATCTCCGTCCTGGGGATCTCCATCAGCAAAGCTCCTAGCAGCTCAGAGAGACCCTTTCTCTCTCCCGGTCTAAGGAAACCTCCAAATAGTGGCTCACCCGCCCGGAGTACCATACACACGTCCGAGACGCTCACGGCCACCTACAGGTAAGTATCCTGCCTAACGGCTCCTATGGACATTAAAATAGCGAACTATGTAACGTCCTAGTTTCTTTATTGATTTTAGTTGCGGAATTAGGTTATTTACTTAACTTCTTAAAAACCCGGTCTAATTTTTTTTTCTTTTTCCTTTCACGAAGTTAAGTGTTTCCCAAGGATCGTTTACTCTCGGTTGGTTATTTTAACCTAAGAAACTAGAAGTTACATGTTTGAAACTCTCACGCTCTCTCAACATACACATACCAATAAGGTTAACTGGAAATGAGGTATTATACCTCTGCATATTACCTAAGCAGTTAAAACATAAGTTCACAGCATATAATCCATACAGACATATATACATACAAACATAAGTATCAAAGTTAGTGGCTCGCAGGCCCAAAATAGTAAGTAATAAGTCTAAACTAGAGTGACATCAGAGTCACTGCTAAAAATGTGAGTCAGCTCCTGCTACCTGTCCACCTCACCCCTTTCTAAGTCCCTGGGGCATTCTCAACCGAAGGGAAGAAGAAAAAGATGTTAACCGCCTTTAGGACTTGGAAGTATCCCAAGAGGGGTACCTCCAGGAGCTCTACCTCAATCTCCAGCAACAGTATGTACCTGGGCATCTGAACACACTAACGTCATGAGATATAAAATCCCAGTAACATAGATTACCAATTTTATATATAAAAACTAATTAGTGGTTCAGCTGCATTCCTAAGAATACAGAAAAATGCTTCATTCTCAATCAGCAGATAATTTAAACATAACACACATCGATTACAAGATATTTCCACTAATCAAAAAGGAATCAATACATACATCACATGATATTCCCAAATCATACAAATGGTCATGCTGAAAACTATAAACAGATGAAAAATCATTTTCATTTTCAAAACATGCATATTTACCACTATATGCAATTTTCAGCCATGCCAGTATTTTCAAAAAGGTTCATGTTTACCTCTA
This sequence comes from Senna tora, assembly GCA_014851425.1. Taxonomy (NCBI): domain Eukaryota; kingdom Viridiplantae; phylum Streptophyta; class Magnoliopsida; order Fabales; family Fabaceae; genus Senna; species Senna tora. The sequence goes on from CM026269.1 coordinate 28,213,631, forward strand.
CATGCAACCGTCAAGTCTCTCCAGGACCTGTTACAACTGGTTAAACCATTACCATCAATTCAAAACCAATCTAATGAAACAGGACAATACCGACTTACAATTTACCACTATGGAAAGCCTACCCAAATAGGGCCAACAGGTAATTACCTAACATCCCAGGGCGTCCCCCGGTGTGCGCACAAAGTTAGAACCTTAGGATCACCAGTCCCGGACTGGATTATTTCCTCACTAGTTGCTAGGCAGCTACGTCCCGGACGCATTCCTAGCCAGCCTAGTGTGTCCTTTTCATACAGATCAAATTATACATTATAATTTTTATCCACAGGTAATGTTTACTCAGTTGCCAAATAACTTGCCTCTCCAGGGCATCAAAACACTGATAGTGCCTCTCCAGGGCATCAAAACACAGTGATTGCCTCTCCAGGGCATCAAAACACAATTATTGCCTCTCCAGGGCATCAAAACATAATCATTGCCTCTCCAGGGCAATTTACCATTTTACCCTTCCAGGGCATATGCACATCAGAATACATATGCATGCTCAAAAGCCTGCCCTCCAAGGCATTTTCAGTTCACAGATGCATGCGAAAGTTCATTTTCATGATTTGGATTCCACACACTTAAATAGCCTGATAAAAATCCATAAATTCAACCATTGGTCAACAAAAGTCAACCAGAAGTCAACCATTTTATCAAATATAACTTACATAACAAGTAACAGGCATAACCAGCAATTTAAGCATCCAAAGATCATGAAATTTCACCACAAGCATCATTAATGCATACTCAACAGCTTTAAATCAATTTTCCAGTAAAGACAATTGCATTTGGACCCTTAAATTCACAAATCATTTCAAAGGAGTCCATTTCTTTAAAATAAGGAATTCAAAGCATATCTTCAGCAATTTGACTTCACTTAGTCACCAAAATGGTCAATTAGGACCTGCTACACACACCCAGAAAATCCCAACAGAATTTAACCAGAATTTGGGTAGAAATAGGACTTTTCAGTTTTTATCAAGTTTTTCTTGCAAATTAGTCCCTGTTAACACCCAAATTCTGTTCTGGGTTGTTTCAAGTCAAAACCAGAGTGCAGCAAGTACCTAAAAGCTAATTGGGACTTGCTCATGCAATTTCCACAGAAAAATAGCAACCATAAGACCTACTTTTGCAGCAAAACACATAAATTCTCCTAAAATTCAAGTTGAGCATAAAAAGAGGTTAGAAGTCACTCTGACCACCTCCCTGCCAACACACAGGTACATACATATATATAAAACTAGAAAGTACAGGAATTTCACCACAGATAGCTCAGTTTACACAGATTCTGAAAAAAGGGGCAAAACAGAAAAATTAGTTCAGTTTAGTCCCTACTACCTCTCTTTTTCTGTTTTAAGCTCTTACCTGCCCATCCTGGTGTCTCCCAAGCATATTTAGGCTACTTGTGACTTGCACAACAAGTTGGTGCAGTCACATTAGTACAAAGCTACTGTTTCTGCACACTTTTCCTTCCTTTTTGCCATTTTCTTATCTTTTAGTTCCTCTAGTCACTTAGGGTGCCCAAACCAGATTAAACAGAAATTCTAGAGCATTTACAGGGTGACTAGCTAATTAGAAGGTTCCAAAGAAAAAGAATCACCAAAGTTCACAGCCACACTCAGCATGTTTGTATCACAAAACCCCACTCTTGACATGCCTAGGCTTTCCCATAATTGATTTAAACTACCAGCAAGCTTTTCTTGGGGTCATGCCAGCTAGAACACTAACCATGATGCACTCATAAAAAGGAAAAGCAACTTTGATTGCCTTATTCTGTAAAACTTAGGCTATTCTTTCGAAAATCACACTTCATTGTTACTTACCCTCCATAAGTTTCAAGACAGAAATTTAGCATTAGGTAGGTGTATTTTTCAGCATGTAGCTACTGTGAAAATACAGAAGGTACATGGAGAAGAATACCCCCACTTTCCAGCAGTGATTCAAAGAGGGTTTTCCAAGCATTTTATTTCAAAGAGTTCATGCCCTCTTTGTTTTTAACATAGCAAATTTTTCCTACTTGTTTTCTTACCATCACTGTATTCTTTCACTAGCATTTTACCAAAGAATTGCCAGGAAATAGAAAATTTACAGCAAATGGCAGTAATGAAAATCAAATGCAGTTTCTATGTGAAGAAGAAATTTCAGTTTAGAATTCAATCTCATGCTCATGATTCCTTTTCTACTTTCAAACCATACATTCATCCTACCCTCTTCATACCAGAAACTAACCTTCCCAATTCCCTTAAAAAGATTCACAGCAACCAAATTTACAGAAATAAGAAAATGCCATAGAGATTTCCAGCAAATAACAGTGACAACCTCACTTCTAGCAAAAGGACAATTTCAAAGTTAAAAACTGAAATTCATCACTGTCAAACCAGAAACTTACTGAGTCACCATGACCAATCCTATCCACTAAGAGGTGCTAATAACATTTACTTAAACATTTCAAGTCAATTCAGGACTCAACACATCAGAGACACAAAGTTCAGCAAGCATATAGTTCAATCATCTATAATAGCATTTTTAGCAGAAAAATTCACAAGTTTTCGAGGCTCTGAACCCTTGTACGGCAGCCTCTGATCATACATGCATTGAGGGGATTTTGAATATTATTCTCTTACCTTTCTAATGACTACTCACACGCTCAAATTGGATAACAGATGAAGGAGATATGCCTCATGGAAGCTTCACTGCCCAAAACAGGGCATTCTGTGGCAGCCTCGGGAAAATGAGTCATAGAGGCTCATACCACCGTTTCTGGTGATGCTCTTGGCTCAGTGATGGAGAAGAAAGGGTAACACTACGTTACCTTGATTTCCAGAAGAAGAAACACGGATTTGGACCTCTGAATGGCTTGGGCAAATTGGTGGAGACAAAGCAGAATTCTGGTGTGTGTGTGAGTGTGAACTTTCAGCTCCTATCTCCTCCTCCAGCTGCTAACTCTCGAATTCCCAGCTTCTCCACAGCTCTAGCTACCTCCCTGAATCCTCAACTCACAACTCTCAGCTCTGGTTTTTCGTTTTGCCTGCTAATGCCCTCTCTCAACCGGTTTCCTTCCTTATATAAGCCTTAAGCCATGTGAAATCCTAATCATTAGTGGGATTATGTGTTGGCTGGATGGGGCTCGTGGGTTAGCATTAGGACACATATTAAGGGGTGCTGGCAATTCTTAAGGGCTTTTTTGGGTGGGTGATTAGTTACTTAGGTCTCGGGTAGGCTTTGATCTAGGTGCATTAGTGGTTAATGCTTAGGAGCTTGCTTATTTTAAGCTACACCTCATATGGCCTCGGGTTTCCAGACTCAATTCACTAATTTTAATCTTGTATTTCTCCTTACTTAAGTTGCTGGATGTAGTAACTACCTTGATTGGGTTTTTAATTGGCTTTAAAACTAGTAAATTCTGTTACAAGCTTTTAAAGGTATTAAAAGGGGTTAATTTGTCATAAGTTTTCTTATTTATTGCCACTTTTAAAATATGTCACTCACCTAATTGTGTTTGTTTTTGATTAAATTCATGACTGGCATTTTGTAGGATAGTTTAGGGTGTCTCTAAGTGATTAAATTGGGCTTCCTTAGGCCTTAAGTAAGCTAAAAGGGCTAAAGCTCTCATTTTTCAGTTCTTTCATTTTAGTCCTGAATTTTCACTGGAAAAAATGTGTCCTTTTAGGACTTTTCTTGAGGTTGGGGTCCCTTAGCTAGGTCTTAGGGTATCTCTAGAGTGTCCTAGGGTATCTTTCTAGGGTCAAATAGGTCTTTTCTGCCCTATTTCAGTTATTAAAGAAAAGAGTTAAAACTAACTTATTCTTTTCAATTTAGTCCCTTGGGTTAGGGTTAGGGTTCCTCTGGTCATTTTTCTCTGGTTTTTGGGTCTCTTGACCTCTAGTTAGGGTTTCATAAGCTCAATTACAAAAAAAAAAAAAAAGCAAACACATCCAAACACTCAAAAATAAAAAAGTCAAACAATTTAAAGAAAAGTCAACACAAAAGTCAACAACTTAGAAAAGTCAACATTTTGACATTTTGGTCAAAGTTGAGTTTCCATTTTTTGGGATGTTACTATACTCCCCCCCCCCCCCTTATTGGAATTTTGTCCTCAAAATTCTAAGAAAAGTACTTGCAAATAATGCCGGATACTGTTGTCTCATGTCCTCTTCGCGTTCCCAAGTCATTTCCTGTGTCGAAACATCTTGCCACAACACTTTGACTAATGGAACGGTCTTGCTCCGAAGCTTTCTGGTTTCAAACTCCAGAATCTTCACAGGGACTGAGGGGTAAGTTAAATTTTCTTTTAATTCTACCGGCTCAGTTTTTAGTATGTGTGTGAGGTCAGGAATGTATTTTCGGAGTTGAGAAACATGAAATACGTTGTGAAGGTAGGACAATTTTGGGGGTAGGGCTATTTGATATGCCGCCGGACCGATTCTCTTAAGAATCTGATAGGAACCTATGAATCGCAGATGTAATTCACGCGCTTTTAGTGATCTCCCTATGCCTGTCATTGGGGTTACTTTGAGGAATACATGGTCTCCCTCGTTGAACTCCAGTGGTTTCCTCCTCTGATTGGCATAATTCTCTTGCCTCTATTGGGCAACTCTCATCTTATCCCTAATCATACGGAGTTGTTCCGTAGTTTGGTGAACTATTTCCGGCCCTAGCACTCTCTCCTCACCGACTTCCGTCCAACATAGTGGGGACCTACACTCTCTTCCATAGAGAGCTGCATACGGTGCCATGCCTATACTCGAATGGTAGCTATTGTTGTAGGCGAATTCTACTAGTGGCAAGTAGGCATCCCATGTGCCTTCTTGTTCTAGTGCACAAGATCGAAGCATATCCTCGAGAGTTTGGATTGTTCTCTCGGACTGACCGTCAGTCTGAGGATGGTATGCTGTGCTAAACCTCAACTGTGTCCCTAAGGCTTTCTGTAGAGCTTGCCAGAATCGTGAAGTGAATCTGGGATCTCTGTCGGACACTATACTGGTAGGCACTCCGTGAAGTCTCACTATTTCCTTAATGTAGATTTGGGCTAGTTTTTCTAAGGAAAATGTGATCTTGATGGGTAAAAAGTGAGCGGACTTTGTGAGTCTATCCACGATTACCCAGATCGAATCATTACCGGAAGGGGTCCTAGGCAGTCCTACTACGAAATCCATGGTAATTTGGTCCCATTTTCCACTCGGGTATGGCTAAAGGTTGCAGCATCCCCGAGGGTTTTTAATGTTCTATTTTGACCTGTTGGCAGGTCAGACACTTACCCACGTGTTCGACTATGTCTTTCTTCATCCCTAGCCACCAAAATTTCTTTTTCAGGCCTTGGTACATCTTGGTCATACCGGGATGAATAATGTACATGCTTCTATGGGCTTCATCTAAAATCTTATTCCTTAACTCAGGGTCGCTAGGAATCACTATCCTATCCCTAAACAATAGTACCCCATCTTCCGATTCGTGAAAGTCGGATTGTTTTCTTAAGACATCTAGGGTTTCATCCTTAATTTGGGCTTCCTTGATTTGAGTCCGCAGGTCACACTCAATCCTAAACTCACTCATCTCTAACTTTTCATCTGCCAACACAGTATTCAAGCCTAGGTCTCTAAACTTCTCAATCATTTTCATCTCTTCGACCATTAAGTGGGCTACCTGAATCGATTTCCTACTCAAGGCATCGGCAACTATATTGGCTTTCCCCGGGTGGTACTTAAGTTCGAAGTCATAATCCTTTAATAAATATACCCACCTCCTCTGCCTCATATTCAACTCTTCTGATAAAAAAGATACTTAAGGCTTTTATGGTCACAAAAGATGGTAAACCTAGCTCCGTATAGTAGGTGTCTCCAAATTTTCACTGCAAAAATTACGGCCGCTAGTTCTAGGTCATGTGTCGGGTAGTTCTCTTCATTTGGCTTAAGTTGTCGTGAGGCATATGCCACCACTTGCTTATTTTGCATAAGCACACTGCCTAGTCCTTTCCTTGAGGCATCAGTGTACACCTCGAAAGGCTCCGATGGGTCAGGTATGGTGAGCACAGGGGGTGTGGTCAACCTATCCTTCAGAGTTTGAAAACTTGTTTCGCACTCTGCCGACCATTTGTAAGGTGTGTTCTTTCGGGTCAATCTAGTCATAGTTAGGGCTATCTCCGAAAATCCCTTTATGAATCTCCTATAGTACCCGGCTAAACCCAAAAAGCTTCTAATTTCGGTTACAGTTTGGGGTCTCTCCCAGTTCCTAACAGTCTCCGTCTTACTAGGGTCTACAGCTACGCCTTGCCTATTGATCACATGTCCTAAAAACTTCACTTCTTCTAACCAAAACTCGCATTTCTCTATTTTGGCGTATAGCTGTTTCTCTCGTAGTACTTGCAATACAACGCAAGATGTTCTCGATGCTCTTCTTCACTCCTAGAGTAAATTAGAATGTCATCAATGAACACTACGACGAATTGATCTAAGTAAGGTCGGAAAATGCGGTTCATGTAATCCATGAACACCACAGGGGCATTAGTCAGCCCGAATGGCATCACTAGGAACTCATAGTGGCCATAGCGCATTCTAAACGCGGTCTTAGGGATATCTTCCTTCTTAACCCTAATTTGATGGTACCCTGATCTAAGGTCAATCTTTGAAAACACAGTCGCTCCTCGCAACTGATCCAACAAATCATCTATGCGGGGTAAGGGATACTTATTTTTGATGGTCACCTTATTTAACTGCCTATAGTCTATACAAAGTCTAAGGCTTCCGTCCTTCTTTTTCAAAAAGAGGACTGGGGCTCCCCAAGGTGAGACACTAGGTCTGATAAACTCCTTACTCAACAAGTCGTTTATTTGGACCTTCAATTCCTGCAACTCAGGTGGGGCCATACGGTAAGGTGTGATTGATATGGGTCCGGTTCCAGGCATAAGATCTATGGAAAACTCTATCTCTCTCTCTGGAGGTAACTCATGTATTTCATCAGGGAAAACATCACTGAAATCCCTGACCACTGGAATTAAACTAATTTTCTCTTCTAGACTCAAGGTTCTAGGTTCTTTGACAGTACAGGCATTTAAATAGATCACTGATTTAGCAGCGCAATCTAACACAGCACGATTCTTAGATAACCAATCCATTCCTAAGATTATGTCTATGGTGGACATGTTCAAGCAGATAAGGTTGGCATGAAAATGTTTAGAATTAATAGTAATGGGGCAGTTTAGACAAACATGGGTAGCAATCAATCTTTTCCCCAAAGGGGTGGAGACATGCAATTCATACAACAGGGGTTGGGTAGAAAGATGTAGGGTTTGTACACATGTTTCAGAAATAAAAGAATGGGTGGCTCCTGAGTCGAATAGAATTTTAAAATTTATGTTTTGAATCTTACCCGTGCCCTCTATGAGATCCTTAGTTTGTTCGTTGACAACCCCGTCCAGAGCAAAGACTCTTCCAACAGCCGGTGCCTGGTTTCCGCTCCCTGCAGGATCATTGACCCTGCATGACCTGGCAAAATGTCCCGTCTTCCCGCACTGGTAACAAGTTAGGCAGGTTTAAGTAGGGTAATGTTCCCTATTGCACTTAGTGCATCGAGGACGGTTCACTCCAGTAGGGGCAGTTTTGCTGGTACTTCCCTGGGTAGGTTTGAAGTTTGGCTTCCTCACATTTAGGTTATTTTGGGGTCTCCGGTTGAATCTCTGGTTCACTAAGGCCCTATCACTCAAATTTTTGCTAATGATACGGCATTTGTTTACTAGTTCCGCATAGTTCTTTATTTCTAGCAGGGCTACTTGGGTCTTTATATTTAGGTCTAACCCAGCTTCAAACTGACTTGCCTTCCATCCCTCATCATGCCTAAACTTCAGGTAAGTAGAGAATTTGGCAAGTTCCTCAAACTTGGCCAAATACTCATCAAAGGGTCTCCCCCTCTGTTTCAACTGCAGAAACTCAATTTCTCTTTCTTTCTTTACACTCTCCGGATAGTATTTTGCTAAAAAGGCTTCCCTAAAAGTTTCCCAGGTTAAGGGGTGATTCCTACCCTCGAGTAGCTGTCTGGCTCCTTGCCGCCAGTACTCAGCCTCACCTTGCAGTTGGTAGACTGCAAAGGTTAGCTTTTGTGGATCGGGGGTATGAAGTACATTAAATAGCTTTTCTAGTTCCCTCAACCATTTCTCAGCCACAACAAGGTTGTAGGTACCTCTGAAAACAGGAGGCCTAGCCTTCTGAAATTCAACCCATCCCATGTTATTACCCTCATGATGTCCATTGTCATGTTGATCATGGTTGTGGTTACCATGGGTCTGGCGAAGCACCTCGGTAGTTGCTGAGGCCTGATCTCTCATGGCTTGTGCCATGTTTTCAAATGCGTGCATCATTTGACGCACCATGTCATTTTCAGGTTGCCTATTGTTGGCACCATTCCTTCTATTTGCCATAGCTTTCTGCTAAACAAAAATATCACTAAGGTGATCAATCTCAAAAATATTGTTAAATAGAGAAAAATACAGCAAGTAGAGGCAGTATGCAACAGTCTAGGGTTCCTAGCACATTCATAGACTTAATTTACTCACACTGGCATGCTCAGCTGAGTTTATCCAATCAGTGTCTATGCTAGGCTATTCTACCTACGATTTAGCAAGGTTCTAATAACCGTGCTCTGATACTATAATGTAACGTCCTAGTTTTTTTATTGATTTTAGTTGCGGAATTAGGTTATTTACTTAACTTCTTAAAAACCCGGTCTAATTTTTTTTCTTTTTCCTTTCATGAAGTTAAGTGTTTCCCAAGAATCGTTTACTCTCGGTTGGTTACTTTAACCTAAGAAACTAGAAGTTACATGTTTGAAACTCTCACGCTCTCTCAACATACACATACCAATAAGGTTAACTGGAAATGAGGTATTATACCTCTGCATATTACCTAAGCAGTTAAAACCTAAGTTCACAGCATATAATCCATACAGACATATATACATACAAACATAAGTATCAAACTTAGTGGCTCGCAGGCCCAAAATAGTAAGTAATAAGTCTAAACTAGAGTGACATCAGAGTCACTGCCAAAAATGTGAGTCAGCTCCTGCTACCTGTCCACCTCACCCCTTTCTAAGTCCCTGGGGCATTCTCAACCGAAGGGAAGAAGAAAAGGATATTAACCGCCTTCAGGACTTGGAAGTATCCCAAGAGGGGTACCTCCAGGAGCTCTACCTCAATCTCCAGCAACAGTATGTACCTGGGCATCTGAACACACTAACGTCATGAGATATAAAATCCCAGTAACATAGATTACCAATTTTATATATAAAAACTAATTAGTGGTTCAGCTGCATTCCTAAGAATACAGAAAAATGCTTCCTTCTCAATCAGCAGATAATTTAAACATAACACACATCGATTACAAGATATTTCCACTAATAAAAAAGGAATCAATACATACATCACATGATATTCCAAATCATACAAATGGTCATGCTGAAAACTGTAAACAGATGAAAAATCATTTACATTTTCAAAACATGCATATGTACCACTATATGCAATTTTCAGCCATGCCAGTATTTTCAAAAAGGTTCATGTTTACCTCTACATGCAACCGTCAAGTCTCTCCAGGACTTGTTACAACTGGTTAAACCATTACCATCAATTCAAAACCAATCTAATGAAACAGGACAATACCGACTTACAATTTACCACTATGGAAAGCCTACCCAAATAGGGCCAACAGGTAATTACCTAACATCCCAGGGCGTCCCCCGGTGTGCGCACAAAGTTAGAACCTTAGGATCACCAGTCCCGGACTGGATTATTTCCTCACTAGTTGCTAGGCAGCTACGTCCCGGACGCATTCCTAGCCAGCCTAGTGTGTCCTTTTCATACAGATCAAATTATACATTATAATTTTTATCCACAGGTAATGTTTACTCAGTTGCCAAATAACTTGCCTCTCCAGGGCATCAAAACACTGATAGTGCCTCTCCAGGGCATCAAAACACAGTGATTGCCTCTCCAGGGCATCAAAACACAATTATTGCCTCTCCAGGGCATCAAAACATAATCATTGCCTCTCCAGGGCAATTTACCAAAACAGGGCATTCTGTGGCAGCCTCGGGAAAATGAGTCATAGAGGCTCATACCACCGTTTCTGGTGGATGCTCTTGGCTCAGTGATGGAGAAGAAAGGGTAACACTACGTTACCTTGATTTCCAGAAGAAGAAACACGAATTTGGACATCTGTATGGCTTGGGCAATTTGGTGGAGACAAAATAGAATTCTGGTGTGTGTGTGAGTGTGAACTTTCAGCTCCTATCTCCTCCTCCAGCTGCTAACTCTCGAATTCCCAGCTTCTCCACAGCTCCAGCTACCTCCCTGAATCCTCAACTCACAACTCTCAGCTCTGGTTTTTCGTTTTGCCTGCTAATGCCCTCTCTCAACCGGTTTCCTTCCTTATATAATCCTCAAGCCATGTGAAAATCTAATTATTAGTGGGATTATGTGTTGGCTGGATGGGGCTCGTGGGTTAGCATTAGGACACATATTAAGGGAAGCTGGCACTTCTTAAGGGCTTTTTTGGGTGGGTGATTAGTTACTTAGGTCTCGGGTAGGCTTTGATCTAGGTGCATTAGTGGTTAATGCTTAGGAGCTTGCTTATTTTAAGCTACACCTCATATGGCCTCGGGTTTCCAGACTCAATTCACTAATTTTAATCTTGTATTTCTCCTTACTTAAGTTGCTGGATGTAGTAACTACCTTGATTGGGTTTTTAATTGGCTTTAAAACTAGTAAATCCGGTTACAAGCTTTTAAAGGCATTAAAAGGGGTTAATTTGTCATAAGTTTTCTTATTTATTGCCACTTTTAAAATATGTCACTCACCTAATTGTGTTTGTTTTTGATTAAATTCATGACTGGCATTTTGTAGGATAGTTTAGGGTGTCTCTAAGTGATTAAATTGGGCTTCCTTAGGCCTTAAGTAAGCTTAAAGGGCTAAAGCTCTCATTTTTCAGTTCTTTCATTTTAGTCCTGAATTTTCACTGGAAAAAATGTGTCCTTTTAGGACTTTTCGTGAGGTTGGGGTCCCTTAGCTAGGTCTTAGGGTATCTTTAGAATGTCCTAGGGTATCTTTCTAGGGTCAAATAGGTCTTTTCTGCCCTATTTCACTTATTAAAGAAAAGAGTTAAAACTAACTTATTCTTTTCAATTTAGTCCCTTGGGTTAGGGTTAGGGTTCCTCTGGTCATTTTTCTCTGGTTTTTGGGTCTCTTGACCTCTAGTTAGGGTTTCATAAGCTTAATTACAAAAAAAAAAGCAAACACATCCAAACACTCAAAAATAAAAAAGTCAAACAATTTAAAGAAAAGTCAACACAAAAGTCAACAACTTAGAAAAGTCAACATTTTGACTTTTTGGTCAAAGTTGAGTTTCCATTTTTTGGGATGTTACAATATACGTTGACTTTGATCCCTTCATAAGGGTACATAGGCACCTAGGTCATCACCTAAGGACAAGTTCCCCAAGGTTATGACCACTTGCAGTCCTTATTTCTGACTTAGAATTGTTTGAACAAAAAATGACAGTTATACAATGCTTTACATTTTTTAATAATTTAGTATAGTGCATAAAATTGCATTATTTTAAGCTTATAATATAAGTGTAGATACCATAACAATAGCACAAATTAAATTTTTTTCAAAACTATCAAATTATGAACCGAACACTTGTCCGAGTCTTTGTCCGGTTCGGTTCTTACAACATTGATATAAACCCAAAATTAATACATAACAGTAGTATGTAACTAGAATGTAAAATAGTAATATTAATAGTAATAACCCAAAATGGATTACAACCACAATTAAAAGATATTCAAAACTAAAAGGCTACTCCTAAGCACTCATTCCAAAAGTCACCAATAATAAAAAAAATACTTTTTTAATTTATTGTCTTTTCTATGTATTTTTTTAATTTTAAAATAATCATTTTTTTAATTCTTTTCTTACTTTATTATTATTTTGTTTATATTAATTTGTCTTATTTTTAGAAATAAGAAAAAAAACTTAGGTGGTGACCTTAAAATTCATAATCACATTGTCGTTCTTTTTTTTAATTCTTTTTCTAATTTATTGTTTTTTATCATTATTTTTTGGATTATATTAATTTTGGTTATTTTTAAAAATAATAAAAAATAACTTGGATGATGACCTTTAAATTCATAATACTTCTCTCCTTTCTGTTTTTTATTTTTAATTTTTTTCTAATTTATTCTTTATTATTATTTTTGGTGGCGTCCTTTCTAGGTCGGCAACAAATGTGACCCAATGTTTTTTCTTGCGGGAACATAAAACTTTTGGTGGGAAAAAATGGTTTTGCTGGAACATAAAATTGATTGAAATTTGTTTGTGGGAACATAACCTTTGGTAGCAACTTCCAAGACTCACCACCAAATGTGCAACTTTCTCCGGTCGCCATAAAAAACGTATAAGAAAACATAATCAGTGGCGACTCTATTTAGTCGGCATTGATTATTATCTTTCAGTGACAACATTTATAGTCGCCAGCTATTGAACAGTTTTTTGTAGTGACGCTACCTTAGCTTACTATAATATCCATTTTCTTTAAAGCTCTTGAATACTTCTTTAAGTGTTTCTGCCGCCCTCTGAACTAACTCCGACTACTCTGGCCGCCACCTTCCTCTTGTATTCTATCCAAAAGACATTCTCAAGCCAGTGATCTAAGTGTGGACTCGAATCTTCAGCGAGTACGTAAGCTCCAAATATTCCTCCAGTTCAAGTCCATCCATCACCAACAACCATTCTCCTCCATATTTCGGTAATCACATGGCTACCGAAATATCAATGGTGCACACCGTGGTTTCACAAGAGCACAACATGCAAATCACTACACCAATGAGATGCAACAATGGTCCCAATAAGTATCAAGACCACCTTATGGAATTTCAAGACACCAATTCTTTTCGTCGCAAAGAACAACACCTGCCGTAAACTTTTCAAGCTTCATGGAAAGAACACAATACCAACGTCATTGCGGGCGAAAGATCATCTTGAAGTTCAACAGGAAATCACTAAAAATCAAAGGCGAAGTCATGTAGTTGGGCATCCATTCCTTAGCGTGGGAATGGGATGTCTCCTTCAACTACCACCCCGACCATAATCCCGAACAAGACAGCATAGATCCGATGGTAATAAAAGAAAATATCAACAGATATAAAGTAAAGAGAATTCTTGTGGATCAGGGCTCCTCTGTAGATGTCCTGTATTACAACACCTTCAAGAAAATGGGGCGTAACAAAAAAAAAAAAACCTACTACATACCCAAGATTTTCCTCAACTTTGGTAACATGTTTTATAGACTTTTAGTATTTTTCCCTTTCTCCTGAATACCTTAGGAGTCTCTAAGATTTGTTTCCTGAATTTAAGAGTTCTCTAGGTATACCAAAGTATTTTTACAAAAACCTCTGCCTCGAATAGTGCTGAATTTAGGGAGAATGCCTACGAGGCGAGATTTGGATTTCAGCTGAACTCCAAATGGAGTGATATTTTTTCCCTAAAACTACACATCTAGAGCTTTCTAACCATAGGTCATTAGTCAAAATCCATTAGGTTGTTTTTTCCCAGTATTCTTTACCAAATCGGTTTGACATAACACATTGCATAGTGACATCCTGATCGTCTCTCCAATTCGTAAAATTAGTTCTCCCTCTACACAACTCCTGTTTCATTGATTTATGTCACTAAACCTTTAATATTTTTTTGGAAACAAAGGATAAAAATATCATGCCCTAAGTCATTCGGAATGACTTATGGCATATTTATTTATCCCAAAACACCGTTTCAAATAGTTTTCAGGGCAATTGTGTTTTCAAAGACCATATGTTACAAATTACTTATGATTTTTGAACAATGTTAGTGGGGGTGTGTAGGGGAGATCTAAAGCTTTCTTACCCTAGGTTTTGGTAATTTTTTATGATTTGGAAGTGGTCCTATCTGATTTCTATTTAATGTCTAGAATTTGGAAAACTCACGTCAAAGGTTTTTCTTTGTTTTGTCAAATAAAATAGTTTAGGGGTCGCGACCCCTGCTTGCAAGGGTGGCGACCCACGGAGTAATGTCATGATGACGTTAGCCCTAATTCTCTTTAAATACGAAGGATAAGGGGATGGGCTTGCGACGCCCTAGTGCCCTGGTCGCGACCCCCAAGGGCATTTATGGCCCTTTATGAACTTGTCTAGGGCTCCTGGGGTCGCGACCCCCCGCCCTCATGGTCTCGACCCCGAGCGTATCAATTGCCATTATGGGGCAGATTCGACCTTCCTTTTTTGGAACCGTGAGGCTCCCTATAAATAGCGAGTCTCTTTCTGTTGACTGACCAATGTGAAGACCGCTCCTTTTGCAGGCTTCGAGGAGTCGCCACCAAGTTTTTCATAAAACTTAGAAAAGGAAAATAGCTTGAAATTATTCGTAAATATAGGTTTCAAAATCATTTGAGTTCGAGAGTCCATTTGGGATAAGGGGAAGGTGTTAGGCACCCCTCCTCCCCCGTCAGAAGACGGTTACCCCAAAATTAATAGTTAACACGTTTTGGCATACAAATGAAATAAACAAACAAACATATAAAACAGAGAAAAGGTAGACTTGACCTAGGATGAAAGCCTAGGGCCTACATACCCTCCAAGAGGGATCAAAGTCCACATAGTTCGTTAAGGCATACATGTGTGTTTGTGTGTGGGGATTCTCACCAAGCAAAGGCCCAAGTGGCATCCCTATGCAATGTACCTAAAAGAGCATAGGCTCCTCGACACCTATCTACCATGCATTTAGGCAAACAATAGACACAAAAGAAAATGTGCATGTGTGATGTTCACTAGGCAGCACACCCCGGTGGCGTGTAAGATCCAATGTTATTAAAACAATAAGAGGGAGGTTATAATCAAGAAGATAGAAAAAGGCAGAAGAATCAAGTCTTCTGCCCAGAATCACAGAGGGGTCGCAATCCATGATAGAGAGGGTCGCGACCCTAAGCCCCTATGGGGGTTGCGACTCCAAAGCTAGGGGGTCCGACCCATAAACTTAAAACGGCAGAGAAGAAAGAGAATTCAACAAGAAAGATGGTGCACAACAAATAGTGGTCACGACCCTTAACAACAAAAAATAAAACAGGCGAAAATGAGCTCGAAATCTCATACCTGAGATCTTGAGGGGAGCATAGTCAACCCTCGGAGTGGCATGAGGCCTCGCTCTTATCCCATTAATCTGAGGTAAACTTGGAGAGGACGATGACTGTGAAGACCGTGCGCTTAGACGATTCGACAGAGTCGCCACCAAGTTTTCTATAAAAACTTGGAAAAGAAAGATAAGTTTCAAAATTTTAAATAAAGATTGGGTTTTTTTAATATTTAGGTTCGGGAGTCTGTTTGAGATGAGGGGAAGCTGCTAGGAACCCGTCTTCCCCCGTCCAAAGACGGTTACCCTAAAAATTAATATTTAAATTATGTTGGCCTCAAAAATTGGTAAAACACATAAATACAAAACAAGGAAGAAAATAAAGGAGGACTTGACCTAGGATAGGAGCTTAGGGCCTACATATCCTCAAAGAGGGATTATAGTCCATGTAGTTTGTGTGGCATGCTAGTGTGTGAGTGAGGGGGAGGTCCATCAAGCAAAAGCTCATATGCATTTTAAGATCCCCAAAAGGCAAGTTAGTAACCGAAAATCATAGATATAAAAGAATTATTACCTTTGTAAAGGACCTGCCTTGGAGGTAGACCTTCCCAAAAGCCACTTGGAGTTCCAAGGCTCCCTTAGGACAATGCTAGTCTCTTAGTGCCTACACCAGTTGGTTAGTCACAAGTAAAAATGAATCATTTGATAAATTCACACATTCCTGACCGTTGTTCAAAAGCAATCAATCAATAAAGGAAGACTTGCACGGATGTGCGAAAAGTAAAGAGTCTTATTTGATGAGTAAACTCTTCGTTTTAATATTAAGAGGCAAACATTGATACAATTTGAAAAATTTTGGGTCACAAGAATCTATAGTGACCATTTTAACAAATTGCTGAAAAAATGGCCCCGCGACTCTCCCTAAGGAATTCATGCTACTGGAATACAAAACATATGCATTTTAAGATCCCCATTTCAAGCAAATAATTTCTTGATGGAGTCTTAATTGGTGAGATGAATGGTTTGACGACAATCCATGCCATCGAGAATTAACGCCCTTTAGAAAAGGCTTGCTTGACGACATAAGTACCTTCATAAGCTGGGGCCCACTTCCCCCTTTGGTCTTCCTAGTTGGGGAGTATCTTCTTAACAACAAGATCTCCCTCTTTGAATGTTCGCGGGTCAACTTTCTTATTGAATGCCCTGGCCAATCTGGCTTGATATAACTGTCCATGGCAAATGGCTTCCAATCTCTTATCATCAATTAGACTGATCTGATCGTATCAAGCCTGGGTCTATTGTTCCTCATCTAGACCTACGTCTGGTATAACTCTAAGAGACCGGATCTGGACTTCTATTGGCATTACAACATTCGTCACGTACCCCAAAGTGAAAGGGGTCACGCCTATTGAGGTACGCATTGTTGTGCGATATCCATGCAAGGCGTAAGGCAGATTTTCGTGCCAATCTTTGTAAGTGATTGACATCTTCTCAATTATCTTCTTGATGTTCTTGTTTGCTGCTTCTACAGCACCATTCATCTGTGGGCAATAAGGTGCTGAGTTATGATGGGTGATCTTGAATTCTTCGCAAATCTTTCGAACCTCAAAGCCATTTAGGTTAGACCCATTGTCAATGATGATCCTCTCAGGAACCCCATATCTACAGATGAGGTTTGTCTTTAAAACCGCACGAATGTCTTTTGTGTAATGCTGGCATAAGAATAAGCTTCAATCCACTTAGTAAAGTAGTCGATGGTGACTAAGATGAAGCGGTGTCCATTCGAGGCTTTTGGGTTGATAGGACTAATGATGTCAATTCCCACATAGAGAATGGCCATGGGGCAAGCAGCCTATGTAATGGGGCTGGTGGTGCATTGATTCTATCAGCATAGATTTGGCATTTCTGGCATTTGCAGACATACTTGATGCAATCATGGTCCAATGTTATCCAGAAATATCCAGCCCTTTGAATCTGGCGAGCTAGAGTATGTCCATTGTCATGAGTTCCACAGACTCCTTCTTGTACTTTGGCTAAGATTTAGTTGGCTTTTGTTTCTTTGACACAACTGAGCAATATCCCATTTGGCCTCCTCTTGTACAGAACTTCCCCACTGATGAAGAAATTCGTGGCTAGACGTCGAAGGGTTCTTTTCCCATTCTCATTGATTCCTGCAGATATTCATGTTTCTCCAGATAAACTTTGATGTCGTGGAACCATGGCAAGATATCTGGATCTCGCTCTACCACTGAGAAAAGGATCTCAAAGTGTCGACATTCTACCTGATAGGTTGTAGATGAACTCCGCAGTTGAGATCAACCATTATTGCGAGAGTTGCTAAGGCGTCTGTGAACAGGTTCTTGCACCGAGGCAAATGGGGAAAATTAATATGTTTAAATTGGCCGGTTAGCTCCGAGAGGTATCTTTGGTTTGGCATTAGCTTCGAATCCTTCATCTGGCTTTCCCCTTTGATCTAATAAATTATGAGGGCAAAGTCCCCGAAGACTTCCAAGTTTTTGATCCCCATCCTTAGTGCTTCTTGGAGTCCACATATGCTTGCTTCATACTCAGCCATGTTATTGGTGCATTCGAGGTTGAGCTTGACTGCAATTGGAAATTGCTTTCCTTTCGGAGATGTTAGAATGGCACCAATTTCATTTCTCAACACGTTTACGGCCTCGTCAAAGTACATTTCCCATTCTTTAGGAGGAGATTCTTGTTGTATCATATTGAGACACTCATATGGAAATTGATAGTATAGAGGATGCTGCTCATCTAGAGGGTTTAAAGCCAAATAGTTTGCAATGGAGCTCCCTTTGACCAATTTTTGTGTGACATGCTTGACATCATACTCGGTTAGGACGACTTGCCATTTGGAGACTCGCCCAGACACATGGGGGCTCTTGAAGATGTACTTCAATGGGTCCATGCGGGATATGAGAAAGCTCTCATAGTGCAACAGGTAATGCCTTAAGCGTCGAACTGTCCATATTAAGGCATAGCATGTCTTTTCGATCAGCGAGTACCGAGACTCATTCTGGTCGAACTTCTTGCTCAGATAGTATATAGCTTGCTCTTTCCCTGACACGGGGTAACATTGCCCCAAAATGGCTCCCATTGATTTGTCAAGGATGGTCATGTATAGGAGTAGTGGCCTCCCAGGTGTTGGTGGTACCAACACTGGTGGGTTGGTCAAATAGTCTTTGACAGCATTGAAGGCTTGTTGACACTCTCAGCTCCACTCCATCGACTGGCCCTTCTTAAGTAATTTGAAAAAAGGAGTAGATGTCGCTGTCAAGTTGCATATGAAGCGGGCGATGTAATTTACTTTTTCCAAGAAAACTCCTCACTTTTTTCAGTGGTGGGGGGAGGCATATATTGTATGGCTATAACCTTATCGGGGTCTACCTCAATTCCTTTACAGCTGAGAACGAAGCCTAAGAGCTTTCGCGATTGTGCACCAAATACACATTTATTCGGGTTCAACCTCAGCTCGAATTTTTTGAGTCAGTCAAACAATTTCTTCACAACTTAAACATGACTTTCGCCTTCTAATGATTTAGCCACCATTTCGTCCACGTAAACCTCAACTTCTTTGTGGATTATGTCACGAAAGAGCTTTACCATGGCTCATTGATATGTGGCCCCGACATTCTTTAAACCGAAGGGCGTGACCTTGTAGCAATATGTTCCCCATTGAGTGATAAAGGTTGTTTTCGCTTTATCTTTTGGATGCATGAGTATTTGATTGTAGCCTGAATATCCATCCATAAATGAATGTCAAAAGCTACCAGTAGTGTTATCAACCAGAACATCCATGTGAGGAAGTGGGAAGTCGTCCTTAGGAGATGCTTTATTGAGATCTCTGTAATCGATGCACATGCGCACCTTCCCATCTTTCTTTGGTACTGGACCTATATTTGCCATCCACTCTGGGTAGATGGATACTTCTTGGAAACCGGCATCCCATTGTTTTGGACTTCTTCTTTTATTTTAAGGGACATCTCTGACTTCATGCATTGTAGCTTCTATTTCTTGGGCCCCACATGGGGCAGAGTGGGTATTTTGTGAGAGGCGATCTCAGGATCAAGGCCAGGCATATCTTGGCATGACCAAGCGAACACCTCTATATAATCCATGAGCAGGGCGACCAATTCTTCTCGCTCAGTGTTGCCCACGATCTTCACTTCTCTCTTGTTATCTTTAGTCCTCAGATTTATGACCTTAATCATCTCTTGGTGGGGGACTATTCCTTTCTCATTAGATACTACCATTTTGGCAAAAATAGGAGGAATTTCCTCGTCATCGGAGGTATCTCCATCATGCATATGTTCAGTATCCAAGGATTCATTCAAATTGGGGATCGCCGCTATAACATCCCCCTTTAATCTAAGGTTAATTAATTTCTAATTTGATTTATGATTTTCTTTAATTGTATGAAATTATGATGAGTGAATGTCTTGTGGTTGTAATTAGGACTAGGAGCCCTAATTAGGAGGGGGGAGAAGCTGAAAATGAAAGGAACTAAGTTAGAAAACCCTATCCTATGTCATAGGGACCAAATTGAAAAGAAAATAAATTTTAACACACTTAGATTAAAAACTAAGCAAAACAAATTGGGAAAAGTGAGAAGACCCCAAATTTTTGACCTAACACACTCTAGAGATAATTTAAGACTTATTTGAGGGAACCCAACCCTGAGAGAAAGCCTAAATCCATACATTTTCCCCAAAGAAATAAAGGGACCTAATTGAACGGAATTAAAATTATGGCAATCACCACTAACTAAGCCTAAAATTCGAATTTTACACCTAAACACACCCTAAGATCCGTGCCAACTCATCCTATTATGTGTCAAAGTGGGAAGTTAACAGAGTTTTGGTGAGGACACATCACATTTGCATGCAAAATTGTAATCATTGTATACTTACCCATCAAGAAAGTGGAAACTAAAACCGAGACTTTGAGAGCAGAAACCGAAGCCACACCTGAAGTCTGAGAGAAAAGAAAACTTAAGAGAGAAACTAGAGAGTGTGAGGGAGTGTTGGCAACTGAAGGATCAAGAAGAAACCAGCTTGAGGCTCGAGAAATTGGGAGAAGAAGATAGAATCCGAGTGCAAGGGAAGAAGGGATTGAACTTGTTAAAGTTGGGGAAATCCGAGAGAAAACTGGGTAGTAAGCTTCCTTATTTTAGCTGAAGAGTAAAGGTAACGTTAGGTTACTCATTCGTTTGCTTGAAATCGAAAATAGCATCCACCAATTTGGTGGTATAAACCTCAAATCATGTCAAATTGCTTCTGTGTTCATATCAGTTTTGGAATATAAGAGTTTAGTGATTTTGATTAGGCTTTTCTCACTCGATACAGCTTGGATTCTGGCAAGTAAATAGTCTTTGGAATGCTAACTTGATGTACTATTAGAAAATAAGCTTGCATGTATGATCAAGAAGTCTTTGCTTGTGGTTTTGAGCCTCGAAAGCTACTGGTTCTCTCATGAACTCTGTTTTTCGAATTTTTCCATTTTGATTCTGTATGATTTAGGTCCTGGAAATTTGAGAGCTTTTTTAGGATGTTCAAATGATGATATGAGTGTGGTAAGTTAGGATAAATTGATGCCTTAAGTGTTTGGAATGGGCAGATAAACCCGAGAAGATAGAATTTGAAATTTTGTTGTCATTTGGTGTTTTTTTGGTTTCTGTTCTTGCTGTGCTGATGCTAATATTTACTGAAATTAATTATGTGATAATGGGATTCTGTTTATGAGTAGGTATGTAGAAGAGAATCCTCTCCATAGTTGCATAAAAATGAAAGAAACAAACCATAGGGACTAAAGTGCATAGAACTCATGAATTTGGCCTAGTTATGTTAAAATGAAGATGTTATGATGATTTTCCTTACTATCACCATGTGGAAAAGTCCTAAATACTGCTCTAAACTATGTCACAAAGTTGTTAAAGGTCCACAATGGATTTGCTAGAGAATGGACATTCAAAGGGACTTATATGCACTGATTCTCTCTTCTGTGACTTTGCTTGCAAAACTATGATTCTTTGAACTGATATAAGCCTCAATTCTCGTTGTGCAAGTATGATTTACTATTTTTGACAATTGTATAAACTTTTTGAGTGCTAAAAAAATTCTAGAATGGAAAATGAGTCTCAATAGGGACTAAATTGCATTGAAATCACAATTTTTCTGACTTATTGCAATTTTGTTGTTTCTAATCTGATCTGAGCATGATTCCTAGCTTTGCAAGCCTCAATTACTGTTTAAAAGCATGCTATGTGGTTATATGATGCTAGAAATGGCCAGAACTTAAATTGAAGCTAAATAGGGACTAAGTTGAAATGAAACTTGATTTTTCCTATTACTTTGTGAATAGCTAAATTTCTAGGAAAATTGATGCTCAGAGTGCTATTTTTGGTATTCCATGAATACTAAATGCTCTATGTGTGAATCTTGAGCTAAATTGGATGTGAAATAATGCTTAAAATGCAAAAGAATCACTAAAAGGACCAAATTGATAGTTTTTTAATTCTTTGAGCATGA
The DNA here is from genome assembly GCA_014851425.1 of Senna tora. Taxonomy (NCBI): domain Eukaryota; kingdom Viridiplantae; phylum Streptophyta; class Magnoliopsida; order Fabales; family Fabaceae; genus Senna; species Senna tora. The sequence continues at coordinate 28,235,363 of CM026269.1, forward strand.
AATGTGAATAAATAAGTATGACTTGAGCTGGGTATGCTAGTCTATACTATATTGATAATGTTTTTGAGTCAAGTTATGACTTGGGATGCCTGAATATGAGAATATGAAGGTTACTTGCAATGTAAGTTAAGTGTTGACTTTTCTTGACTTTGCAAACTAAATTGACTTAAATACTGTTATTTCATTTAAGTGCGTGGCATCCATTTATATTGTGATATATGCATGAGCATTTGTGGTATAAATGTGGGAAAATCATGCATGAAAAGTGTGTATGGCACTATTGACAAAATATGGCATCCGGGATGTCGTGAATTGCTAAATGCAGATGAATGGCCAGTGGTCATTCAGAGGAAATTTTACTTACAATTGAATAAACATTACCATGGAAATTTTTATAAAATCTGGATGGAAAGGACACACTAGGGTGGCTAGGAATGCGTCCGGGACATAGTTGTCTAATAACTAGTGAGGAAAGATCCAGTCCGGGACTGGTGATCCTAAGGTTCTAACTTGTGCGCACACCGGCCGGGGACGCCCTGGAATGTTAGGTAATTCTTCTTGTGACTTATTGGCGGACTTTACTTTCTTGGTAAGTCGGATTTTCCTATTTCATGAAATTACTTTTGTTTGTGTTACATTTTTTTTTATTTTGTAATGGTTTATGTCAACTGAAAAGATCTGAGATGGATCTGGATGGATCATGGGTTGTGGCCCCACTAGATTGAAATTAAACATGCATCTGTGAAATTGAACTGTTGTGTAAAGTTCTTAGCATGCATGATTGATTTAATTACGGATACTTGGCATATGGTATGATTTCACCCTTTTAGTTATGTACCGCATGACTGATTGAACTGCGTATTAATCATACATTTCCTGTTTATGGAAATATCTTGTAATTGATGAATAAGCATAATATTTTGTATTGCATTATGATTTGCCATGCTTTAATGTGTGATTATGAAATGCAAAAGAACGTTTTTCTGTATTATGAGTAATGCAGCTGGACCACTAACAGATTTTTAAAATATTTGTAATCTTCGTTACTGGGATTTTATATCTCTCTACGTTAGTGTGTTCAGACGCCCAGTTATCACCTGCTATTGGAGATTGAGGTTGAGTGGGTAGAGGTACCCTTCCTTGGAAGCTTTTTGGTGATGAAGTCGCTGAATATCATATTTTGTCTGCCAATGGAGGACATGCCTTTCCCATTCATGTAGAGCAGAGGGCAGTGATCATATTTTGACTATAGTAGTGTACTGACTACCAGCCTGTGAGCTGAGTTTTTGGTTGTGGCCTGTGAGCCATGCTTTTTGGATATGGCCACCGTGCCTTACTTATTGTGGCCTGCGTGCCCTTACTAACTCATATATATGTGCTTACCTGCTGTAGACATATACTATCTGATGCATGTGATGTATGGATGCTAGAACCCCATAGCACTAGCCTATGTAATATATTTGTTGTATGTATACTAACTATCTGTATTGGGAAGTGTGAGAGTGAAAACTTAACTTCTAGTTTATTAGGTTTAAATAACAAAACAGAAGTGAGCAATCCTTGGGAGAAACGTAACTCTTATTAAAAAAAATTGACCCGATTTTTCATAAGAGTTAAGTTTAATAACTAAATTCCGCACTAAAAATCAATTAAGAAACTACGACGTTACAGTCGCATTGGACGGGATCTCCGAGAATTTTAATTCCATGAGGGCAGAGTAAAAAATAGAAATTAAAAGAGACAATAGAAAGGGGAATGAAGAAAAAAGCTTGCGAACTAATATTTGGTAAAATGCAAGCCCACTTTTATTAATTTATTAAAATTGAACAACTGAAAAGCTCATAAAATGCATTATCCCTTTTGGCCTAAAACCTAGAGCTCAATATTAGACCAATACATAATTCGAAGTTTACTTGGTACAACAAACAGATAGGACCCAATCAGCTTCCCAGTTGTCCAAGCTAGTCCCTTTGTTCGAGAACCTGATGAGGCGGTCTTCCTTGGCAGGCGATTCTTCTCCTATCGCAGCAATCTGACCCTCATCCTCTTGAGCTTTTGCTGGAGCAAACAGTTGGTCCAAACACAACCAGGAACTTCTGAGCACACTTCCTCATCTCAGAATGACAGGATTGATGCGAGCTTGACTGCATCGACTAGATTCACCATCTACTCAGAAGTAATCTCTGATGGCACGTGAGCATCGGCTAGAACCTTCATGAGGGCTTGTCGATGGGCGTCGGAGGTGAGCATGAATGCCAGCATAGATATCTTTGATGGAGTTTTGTTCAACTGTTCGACTACGTCGCAGTCACTTTTCTTGACTATGCTCAGAAATTCCTGGTCCATTTCAGTTTCAGTTTCAGTCCCTGAAGCATCTCTTCCAACTGCTTTTTCAAGAATTTTTCTTGCTCTCTAACATCTCCGAGGTGCTTTTCTCTTTGGCCATCTCAGGGGTTTCCTTCTCTTTTGCAACCTCAGGAGTGTTTTCTTTTGCTACCTCAGGTGCGTCCCTTGTGCATATACGCCCGTTTCTCGTGATTCCTTGCCCTCGAGTGATGCACGCATTAATTAAGGGTTCCTTGACGTCTTCCTTCTTGTACCCGCTCTTATTTGTGGTCTCACATACCCACAGAACTGCCTTGTTCAACAACGACTGGGAAGGATAAATGGATACTATGTGAGGAGAGGCTCTTGACATCTCTGTCTTATTGATAGTGAAAAGCGAGGATGACTGAGTCCCTTGAGCGCCTTGCAGGGTGGTCCTTTTGCCAGGAAAGTTGATTGTAAAGGGTACTTTCTGTGGCATTTGTGTGGAACTGCTCGATCCTTCATCATTGGTAGCTGCGCATGTATATTCTTCTTCTATAGCATTCTTTATAGACACTACCCCTAGATGAATGTATCGCTGCGTGACTTTCTCCCATTGCAAGCATTGGTTAGTGTGATGCCCCTCTTCTTGGTGATAATAGTGAAATTCTCCTGGGGCCAACTGTACTTGAGGCACATGTCCAGCTAGGGCCAGGGCTTGATAGATGTCTTGTAAAGTGAAGGATGTTTGGAAAACTTCCTTTAAGGTGAGATCATCTTTTTCCACGGCATTTGTCCCATGCTCAGGCAAAAAATTCTTGGTAATGTTGGGCATATTGATCCAACCAACATCAATCATTTGTAAGTCACGATTCTTGAACTAATCACACGCGTTAATGAAGTGTCCCTTGGCATCTTTGTGGTGTACACATGCCAACTTTGGTTTTTACCATGCTGGGTAAGGAAGGTCCCATACTTTGCCGGGGCAGACACATATCATCCCCTTGTCTTTTAGATTATAAAAGAGTTGTTCTCTATTCATGCCCATATCAGGAAACTCCCTTTTCCTCCAATCGTTATCCCTTCTACTTCTGTTGTTTTGGGGTTGGCCTAACTAAGCGCCCCCTTTATTGCCGACTGCATTCACAGAGATGTGCTCTCCTCTTTCTTTCTATAATTAGGGGTATAATTCTTCTTCTGGGGCTCGTCCTTGCTCTTAGCATCTATGTCTTCGCTATGGTGACCAAGTCAGCAAAATCATGATGAGGTAATATTGCCCAATATGTCATAAGCGGGGTCATTCAAAGCTTTCACAAAATATCGAAAAGTTTCCCTTTTGCTCATGGGAGGTTGTACTTCTACTGACGCCTCCCTCCACCTTGAGGCATATTCGCGGAAGGTCTTGTTTAGCTTTCTTTTGAGGGCTACCATACTCTCCCTCCTCATCTCACTCTAATATTGTTGAAGTGTTTGCGAAAAGCTTTCACCATGGTTGACCATGACCTCATCATCTCATTCTCTTGCCTCAAAAACCACTTGTATGCGCCTCCTTTCAAGCTATTATGGAAATGTGTCAACAGGAAGGTCGGCTCTATGCTGTAGGTGGCCATAGTCGAATAATACCCTTTAGTATGATGATTCGGGTTAGAGGTCCCCTCATATTTTTCAAAGTTTGGGATTTTGAATTTAGGGGGGGCTTGGATTTTGGGAAAGGAGAAAAGGTTGATATCATCCTCTGCTTTAGGTTGCATGGCCATCTTGAGTGCCTTACTAACTTCTTTGGCAATCTGTTCCTTCATCCCTTCGGCAGTTTCTTCTTCTTGTGACTGCTTACTTTGTTGGGCCTTTAGCGCTGCTATTATGGTAGCAGGATTAATTGAAGTACTCACATGTTGATCATTGGGTGGGTCATCAGCTGGGATTTCTTGATCTTCTTCGCTTTCCATAGTAACGGTGGGAGTCTCAAGGACGGGCCCTTTTTCTTTGTTGGTGGTAGTCTTTGATGGGCCTCCCTGATTGCTACCATTTTTGGCCAAGATTGTCATCATCCGGTCAATCTTCTCATTAAGAGAAGTGACTTGGGCATTGTTGGTACTGGTGTGTAGGTTGCGCAATTTTGTACTTGTCAAATTGGATTCATATTAGCTTCTTTCATTTTTGGTTGGTTATCTTATTAATTATAGTATTCTAGTGCTTTATGACCCTCTTTAGTCTCTTTATATGCTAGAATACCCAACAGGAGACGAAGGATGATATCTTGCTACGGAAACTATGTTCACCATGCAAGTATCTTGACCAGAGGTCTCATAATTTAGAGGATACACACAAGGAAATTCAGAAAAGGAAACTTAATTTATTAATTGTGAAAGTCACTTTTAGAAATAAAAATGCTTCCACTAACATTTGTTTCCTAAGGAAGCTCCATAATCATTCGAATTACATATGTAATCCTAATACTAATTCTTGGCAATCTCCTTCTAAGCTTTGTCCTCCAAGTATAGCTTCTCCAAATTTGCTCAGTAACACATCTCGCAATATTCATGGAGAGAATGGTGGGCTTAGCACTCTTCCTCCAGACTCTTCGCAGCTATGCGTCTTAATCCGGCCATTTCTATTTTGAGGACTTGGTTTTCCTCCCTTAGCAACTTTAGCTCTTCCTTTTCCAGAGCGTTCCTTCTAGCCTCCAGCTGGGTGTGAGAACTCTCTAGCTTGTTGGTCATATTTGTTGGTGTCATTTATTGACATTAACATTATAATCATGAATTTTGAAGCAATAAAAGGGCAACAATTGATAAAACGTTTTTATTTAATTTGAAATGGCAAATCAGAATTTTTTAATTTTCCACCAAAAATACAAAGATTCAATGGAAAAAATTAATTGACAAAGACGTGTTGCGAAAGCAAAGTCTCATCGCACAACTATCCTAGCCTTTTATTCATGAACTACTCTTGTCTACATCTTCATCATTGCATTCCAATGGTCAATCAGAATCCGCTCAAACATTTCGATTTGTAGCTCATGATTGTGGTGCACCAATTCAGCTATGCCAATCTCAATCTGTTGAACCCTCGCTTCAGCGACTTCAACCCCTCTTCTAGAAGCATGTAAGGCGGCATTTAAACGAGATTCCCATGCCTGCTTTTCCTCAGCCATTTTGTTTCTCAGCTCTTGATTCGCTGCTTTGAGATTCTTATTCTCCAGAAGAATAGGCAAATTTTTCTGTACATTTTCACTATCCCTTTTATTTGCCATATATTCTTTTTCAGCCTCTCGAATTGCCTTCATTTTCCTTTCTCTTTCAACTTCTAAGTTCTCCAGAGCATCCATGTGTTCTCTACTTTCAAGATGTCATTTACTTGAACATGGTCCAATGGAGCAAACTTCACAATTACTTTTTCGTCGATCCTTTCTTTCAACCATCGCCTGTATTCCACTGTTGGTGCAAGTCCCATGCTTCCTAGCTCTGTTTTGCCTTTGAATAACATCTTTCCCCAAGCCTCAGAAAGTCCCCTTCCTTGAGCATTGTTGGGTCCCTTAAATGAGTAGAAAAGAGTCTGAATCAACTCCTCAGAAGAAATTCTCTAGCGGTATGTTAGTTGAGTATGGGCTAAGGATGGGTTGTAATTGACTGCTATTCTTGGTCCCACCATAGGCACATTAGGAAATCTGTCACAGTTACAGAAAACTTCCTCTTTAAGCCACCACACCAATTTCCAACGAATTTCAGGTTCCTTAGTGCTAGCTAGAAAATTGACCCACCCATGGTAACCATTGCTTGTTTAGGTTAATTAGGTTTCTAATTACCTTGGATTGTATGTTCATATGAAGGAAGAATTATAATTGGTTAATTATAATTACATGATGTTGTAATGAACTCTCGCATATGATGGGTAGATGTTGTTAGCCGGATTAAATCTCTGTTAGGCCATTTTATCTTCCGTGCTTTTATCCCTTTTTTATTGCGTTCATTATATCCAAAAATCCCAAAAAATATCTTTACATTTATTGTCTTTACAATTACCGCACACAAGATGTTCGATGAAATGCCTCAATGAACCCCAATTTGTTCTTAGTTTGCATTGTTCGTCGCAGTTCCACATAAGAGGCTCCTTGAGAGAATCGATCCGGATTGCATCACTATAGTGCATTATTTCTGGTTATTAATTGGTGTTGGCCTCGCGACAAGGCCGCCATCAAAGAGCAAGAAAAACATAGGGAGTGGAATACTGAATTCTCCCCAAAAAGCAGGTTTCTCCTACTATCCCGAATATTTAAGGAGAACCTGTGCATCGGTATGTCAAGAGGGAACACTGAAAATTCCCAAAATAGCAGGGTCCCCATAATCTATAGAATATTCAAGGAGAACCTGTGCATTAGTAAGTTAAAAGGGAATACTGAATGTTCCCTGGAGCGTAGGTACCTATTATTGCTCCGACTTTTCAAAGAGAATATGAAATCGGATTGACCATCTTGTTGTTTCTTTCATCACCTTATCCTTAATTTTGGTATCCCTCTATGATAAGTGTGGGGGATGAAACCTCCCAGTGGTAGTAATTTTTAAATTTTGTTAGTTTTCGATTAAGTCTTTTGTTTCTTTTTATTTTATTTTTTTAACATAACCTAAATGACTATGTATAACTGAATGATGAATGTTGTCTAACTGAAGGCTACTGATGGCCAACATTTTGAATTGCTATGAATATTTTTGTATGCAGGTGCCCAACCCCTAAAACAGAGATAAACAGATAAAGGAAAGGGGTGGACCAAATACCCCCTACACCTTAATTAACGTAGAATGTGCTTGACCCTAAAGTGTGGGGGAAAACCATGAAATCATTTAATAATTATTTGTTAGTAGTTTTGGCTTTCTTGAGGGCATGCACAGGTAGCAATAGAAAGATATGAATAAGACAGAGACACTATTTATTTTCAGTCTTTTGGGTGAGGTAAGTATTTCTTTCTCCAATTATCCGGTCTGCTGTGGGTAAAGTATTAACTGTCAAATAAGTGTGGGGAAAATAATATTTTACCATAAAATTTTGTTTACAAGTTTTGCATTTCCGATAATTTTGTTTTTTTTTGTCCGAATTTTCTCGATTTCATTTTTCTTTTTGTAAATTTTTTAATTTATTAAACCCTGTGATTGAGCCATCGCTACTTAATGCCGCAATGTCTTTCTTTGATTAATGCATATTTTTATGTCTGCTGAATCTATCTTGTTTAACTAAGTATCGTTCCATCTTAAAACTTATTGTTCTTGAAGCATTAAGGACAATGTTTGTTGTAAATCTTGGGGGTGGGGGGGGGGGAATCACTCCATGTTGAAATTTTAAGACTTTAGGGTCCTGCTAATTATTTAGTTCCGGAAATAAATAAATAAATAAATGGGTGAATATTTCAAAAAAAATTAATATTTTCGGCATCAAACCTAGCTTGTAGCAGTTAGAAATTTTTTTTGAAAAATTTAACTATTATGCTTTTCTTAAAAGAAATTCTTTCAAAAAATCAATGAACCTTAGTTAGGCTTTCCAAACTAAACGTAGAAAATTTAGAACTAGAAAGTTCTTGACTTAGTAAGATTTTTAGGGCGTTAACCCAAGTAGAAATTTCTTTATACAATGAAGTATATTCTTGTTTGCTTGAGCGAATTAAACATGCTTGAGGAAGTTGGAAGGATTATTAAAAGACCAGTCTAAGTGACCTAACCCAGTTGGAAGGATAAGCCCCAAACACTGATTTACACGTTTACATCCATTGAGTGTTTTAACTGCTTAACTTATTTTCTTCTAGAACTTGCAGTGGGTCTTAATTGAGGTTGACTAGCACACAAGGACCTGGGAAGATTGAGTCACTCAGTTCTTGTACCCAGTGCCCAAACACAAGCCTATATATATATATATATATATATATGCATATGCATACTCCTATCACCCTGTTTTAAGCCTTATATAAGCAGATTCTCCTAGCATATTCTCTTAATATTGATTTTTTAATTGTCCAGGTAAAAACTTCTTATCCTCCTAGTCATGTGAAAAGCCAGGGAATTCGATGAGCTAAAAAAGTTTATTCGAAAAGTAAAAAATTAAAAAAAAAATAAAAAAATAAAGAAGGTACAAAAGTGAAACCCGAGGGCTTAAATAAGGTTGAAGGATGAGAAGAAAACCTTAGTTTTCAAACAGTCAGGATGTATTTATGCAAAGAATCTTCTACTCTTTCTTTCTTTAACAGTGAAAAATTATATATATAGCCTCCATCAACAATGTTACAAGCCTAAAAGACCTTATTTAAACCCTACTTGCATGTGTTAATTCGCTCAAGCAAACAAGAATATCTTATATGGTAAAAAAAATTTCTACTTGGGTTAACGCCCTAGAAGTCTTACTAAATCAAGAACTTTCTAGTTTTAAATTTCCTAAGTTCAGTTAGGAAGCCTAAATGCGGTTCATTGATTTCCGAAAAATATCTTTAAAGAAAAGCATATTAGTTAATTTTTGAAAAATTTTCAAATTCCTACATGATAGGTTTGATTCTTTAAGATATTTATTTATTTTGAAAAATTTTTAAATTCACCCAAATTCCATAATGAAATAATTAACAGAACCCTGAAGTTTTAAAATGTCTACATGGAGTGATTCCCCCCACACTTAAAACAAGCATTGTCCTCAATGCTTCAGGAACAAGAAGTTTTAAGACAGAAGGGTACTTAGCAAGACAAATTTAGAAAATAATCTTTAATTTAAAGAGACATATTGCGGTGTAAAGTAATGATGCCTCAATCATAGGGTTTAAAAATTCAAAATAAATAATAAAATAGAAAAAAAGAAAATTTGAACAAAAAGGGAAGTCAACAACATTATGGAATTGCGGAACTTTTAAACAAAATTATTTGGTAAGTTAATTCTTCCCCCCCCCCCCCCACTTATTTGACAGTTAATATTTTACAGCAGACCGAGTAATTGGGGAAAGAAATACTTACCTTGCCTCTCAAGGGGGTTCATGAGACTCCTTGTCTAGATCAAGGAGCTATCGTTGGAGGTGTACGACTTTGTTGTGGGCTTCGTCCCTTCTTAGTTGGAAAAGTATTTTTATCTTTCCTAGTAGCTCGTCCTTTTTTTTGGTTTATTCTTTTTCAGTATTTGGGCGATCAATTTGGTTGGGGTGATTACTCCTGTCTTCTCTATGCCAGTCTCAGTTGAAATCCCCCACCCCTTGTCTGGTGGGTCTGGTGGTTTTTCTTTTTGCTCCTGCAGTGGCGTGCCACTGTCTTTTGTTTTAGGTGCCTTATTTCCTTAAATGTTAGTTGGGCCCTTGGTGGCCAAATCAACAGTTATATCATTCAGAGAGGTAGAACTAAAGGTACTGTCTATAAGGTTTACTTCATGGTTCTCAGGTTGTTGTGTCATTCCCTCATAGACTTTGAATTCAATTTATCTTCTCCAACCTCCAAAGAGATCATTCCTTCTTTCATGTCAATTTTGGTGTTAGCAGTCATGACGAAGGGGCGTCCCAAAACCAGAGTGGAGTCTCGAGGTTATGACTCAATATCTAAGACATAGAAGTCTGCAGGGATCCAGAGCCCTTTGACTTGTACCAATAAGTCTTCTATGAGTGCTTCAGGGTGGACTAGAGACTTATCAACGAGCTGCAATACAACCGAAGTTGGTTGCAAAGTTTTGACGCTTAATGTTTGATAGGTGGATTTGGGCATCACGTTTGCAGCTCCTAGATCAAGTAGTGCTTGTTCAATTGGTACTTTTCCAATTGTGCAGGGTATACTGAAGGACCCTGGATCTCAGCACTTTTTTGGTATGCTAGGTTTGAAAAGAGCAGACAGATTTGAACTTACTGGCACTTTTATACTAGGCTTAAATTTTCTTTTGTTATTGCAGAGTTCTTTAAGAACCTTGGCATATTTAGGTACCTTCCTAATTAATTATGTAACATCTGCATCTCCCACACGTGTTCATTATATTATTGTTTGCTAGATTGAATATGTGTTTGTAGTTGTGTGACATTGTTTGTGCCTTTAGAAGCATATAGCTAGAAAATTTCACTAATTTAAGAAAAGAAGTAAGAAAGGACTAAAATGAAAGAAGAGAAAATTTAGTTAGAGGAGGAACTTAATTGCAAGGTTTTATAAAAACCACCATGAATCACCATTAGAGAGGTGGAGAGACCAGCTCTTGACACATCACACCCGTTTCAAGCTAAATGAAATCAGCAAACACACACACACTCACATTCCATCATTTCATCACATTTAGAGAGAGAGAGAGGAGCTGGAAAGAAGGAAGAGCACTCAAGGGTGATTCAAGCTTGACAACTTGAGTTCATCTGTGATTTGAGCTTTAGCAAGTCAGCAAAACAACAACTAAGCAAGCATTTGAGTTTCAAACAAGGTAATCAAAGCTACCAACCTCTCTAATTTTCAAATTAGGTTTTCAAAGAAATGGCCAAAAACTTGATTTCGGATTATTAAGCCATTTAAGAGGAAAAATCTGCTTTCCTATGTTACTTAACTTAGATGGATGTTATATGATGCTTGCATGTCTGAATTCTAGCTGGAAATTAGATAATGTAAAAAGCATTTGGAAATGGGTATAGGTTTTAATTGAAAATTGGAGTTGTAGCATTTTGTTTTCTGAGTTTACTGACATGCATAAAGGAAAATATGAAAAATCATACTTAACAAGCTCCAAAAATTGTGAAATTTGGTAGGACAAAACTATATATATGAAAGTTCATGATTGCCAAATTTAGTTAATTTCAGAGTCTGTTTGGTAGCCTTTGTACAGACTTGAATATCACGAAATTATGTAGAGAAATTTTCTGGTTTCCTTATTTTTATCTAGTTGTTGAAGTACCAAATGAAGGAATTAAAGGCTGAAATTTGATATGTGGGTCCCTGATGTTCCAAATCATGGATCTGTAAAATGTTATGTCATTTGGAACTCATTAAGTATGATTGTGAAGAGCATTTAAAGAAGTTGAGTCTGCTGCTCTGCCACATCAGGCTGCTACTGTTTAATCAGATTTTCAAGGGGCAAAAATTCGTATTTTGAGCTAAATTTTGGCAGACAACAAGTGTATATGTTTTGAATATGAGCTAAGGGTAGAGTAAAATAACATGGAATGGTTGTTATGGGATGGTTGTTGACTTTTTACGGTTGTGCTATATTTTAGGATGGTAAAACATCTAGTAAACCAAGTAAACCTTTGTGAAAATGTTGTGTTGGTTACCAAATTCTAAGTTAGCGGACTATGAAAACTAAGAGTGGTCTACATACTTAATGTTGGGATAACCAAGATTAAGACCTAGTCGTTCAATTTCATATTCACATAGATAACATACAAGTAAGAAGGACGATCAACGTGGTAGTAGATACAAATCCTTAGGCTGAATAGAACCAATTGGAAGTGGAGGCAACCTACCGAAATAAGGGGGTGATCCACAATTGATGAGACAGGGTCTCATAGTACTCGAATCCACTGGGGGACGCTCCATATACTACACTTTATAATAATAACCTGGGTAGCTATATGTTCTTATATAATAAGCCATTGGTTTTGTATGTGTGAGTATTCGTTGGGCGGTGCTCCCTATACTCATTCATTTTCTTTTTGAAAACAGGGTTGAGACCCACTTGTTAATGTTTGTTATTTCTCTATGCCTCTACCTATTTATGAATGAAGTATGTGCTCATATTGAACATATTTTTATGATATGAATGTGTGTCGTTTCCTTGCTAAAATGCTCTAAAATGCTTGAATTTCCATGCTAATTGTTTACGAGAAAAGTGACATGCATATGTTTTAAGTTAAGCATTACATCCATGTTTTATATGTATAATGACCAAAGTTGTCAAAATCGCGATTTAAATTGTAAAATCGTATGATTTTATGATTCTACCTACTAAAATTGAGTCGAATCGTAGGTAAAATCGTGCTAGAGTAAAATTACGGTGGAATCGGGTAGAATTGGGTGAAATCGATGGAATCGGGGATTTTACCTCCGATTTTACGATTTTATGTTAGCCCAAAAAAAAACCTGTTTGATGTTAAAAAAATAATTTACAGCCCATGGCCCCATCCCAATCACAAACCCTACCCATTTTTTGATGTCCTTACCGTAACAATTGGATGTCATTACGTCAAAGTAGCATCTTTTTGCCCTTTGGGGATTCCACTATAGACGTTACTATTGTTGCTCAAGTGTATTAATCACTTACATTATACTACTAATTTAATTTATTCATTCTACTATAAATGATTTGTTTTAAGTTTTAACTAACATGCATATATATGTTGCAAGTGAAACAAGGAGTATTACATGACGGCATCACTATATTTCAAGTTTAATTTTGTATGTGATTTACTATATTAATTAGGTACTTATGTTATATATATAAAACATAAAAAATTCTTACGATTTTATCATAGGTAAAATCTTACAATTCTACGATACGATTTTAAGGGTGATCCACAATTGATGAGACAGGGCCTCATAGTACTCGGATCCACTGGGGACGCTCCAGATAGTACACTTGATAATAATAACTTGGGTAGCTATAGGTTCTTATAGAATAAGCCACTAGTTGTGTATGTGTGAGTATTCATTGGGCGGTGCTCCCTATACTCGTTCATTTTCTTTTTGAAAACAGGGCAGAAGACCCACTTGTTAATGTTTTTTATTTCTCTATGCCTTTGCCTATTTATGAATGAAGTATGTGCTCATATTGAACATATTTGTTATGATATGAATGTGTGCCATTTCCTTGCTAAAATGCTCTATAATGCTTGAATTTCCATGCTAATTGTTTATGAGAAAAGTGACATGCATATGTTTTAAGTTAAGCATTACATCCATGTTTTATATGTATAATGAGAAAGGAAATGCAGTGATTTTTTGTGCAAGGCACAGTGGTACACAACGACGAGTTTATAAACAAGTAGTTTTTTATTACTGGGTTTATCCCCATTACGTTTGTGTGTATCAGCTAACTAGGTATCTTATGATTTCGAGACAGGGCTGGAGCGATGGGTAGCCTGACTTTTGAGAAGAAGTAGACAAGATAGATAAATGCATATAGATTATGTTTTTATATACTTTTGTGCTGTACATCCCTTTTTAGCCATTAACCTTGGTGTATCTTTTGAGAAGGATAAAGGGCATGTTTTGTATATGTATAGATAAGGGATGAAGATAGATGTTTTGATACATGTATGTATATTGTAATGTCCTAGTTTCTTAATTGATTTTTAGCACGGAATTAGGTTATTTAACTTAACTCCTAAGTACCCAGTCCAATTTTTTTTTTTTTCTTTTCTTTTAGAAGTATTATAAGTTAAGTTCTATCCCAAGGATTATTTACTCTCATTTGGTTATTGAAACCTAAGAAACTAGAAGTTACGTTTTGACGCTCGCAGACTCTCCAAAATCATTTCTATCATACATACATACATACATACATACATTCTTAGCAAATAAGGTGAGGTCCTAGTCTCCATGCATTACCTATAACATATACACTAAGTCTATAGCAGATATATATATATATATATATATATATATATATACACATAACCAGTCAGTAGTGGCATGCAGGCCCAAATAGTCAGTTAGGCTCATAGGCCATAATCAAAAAGTATGGCTCATAGGCCACAGCCAAAAAAGAGTTAGCTCACCGACTGTCAGTCTGTACTATCCACATATTTATATATAGTCAGTCATCCCCTCTAAATCCCAAGGAAAATCAGGTCCTCCATGGGAAAGAAGAAGATGATGGTAGCCTTCAACACTTGGAAGCTGCCCAGAAGTGGCACTTCCACCCATTCAACTTCAATTTCTAGCAGTAAATGATACCTGGGAATCTAAACACACTAACGTAGTGAGATATATTATCCCAGTAACATAGATTACCAGTTTTCAAAACTCGTTAGTGGTCCAGCTGCATTACATAGAATACAGAAAACTTCCTCCACAGTAAACAGTCACACACATTCATAAGTGCAGTTCTTAACTTACACATATCAATTACAAGATATTTCTATGCATAGAATCATAATTAAATTACAAGTATGAATGCTTTAAATCACAAGTTCATACCATTTTCTTTATTGGTCAATCATGCCAGATGAACAGTTTTCACAGTTATGAATGCTCAAGATATCATTTTCTTCATTGGTCAGTCATGCCAAATGACCAATTTAACAAATATGAATGCTCACAATACCATTTTTTCTCTTTGGTCAGTCATGCCAAAGACCAGATCCCTCCAGGACCTATACAGCTGATGTAAACCATTACCTCACTTTCACAAATCCAATCTAATGAAACGGGACAAAATAAGACTTACCAATATAAGTAAAGTCCGCCAATAAGGCACAGGCAATTACCTAACATCCAAGGCGTCCCCCGGTGTGCGCACAAGTTAGAACCTTAGGATCACCAGTCCCGGACTAGATTATTTTCTCACTAGTTGCTAGACAGCTACGTCCCAAATGCATTCCTAGCCAGCCTAGTGTGTCCACTTAATACAAATCATGTATACAAAAAAAAATATATACTTTCTAGGTAATGTTAATTCAATTGTAGAACCATCAATTCCAACTCAATGCATGACAAAACCATTTTCCCCTCTCAGGCATTTCAGTTTTCACACAATGCATGCTAAAACGCATTTTCAGAATTGGATGCCTGCACTTAAATGAAATTACAGCATTTAAGTCAACTTAGTTGCTAAGTGAAAGAAAAGTCAACTCTTTCTTGCA
This sequence comes from Senna tora, assembly GCA_014851425.1. NCBI lineage: Eukaryota > Viridiplantae > Streptophyta > Magnoliopsida > Fabales > Fabaceae > Senna > Senna tora. Next base: position 28,250,442 of record CM026269.1, read on the forward strand.
TCACAAGCAACTAACAAAGTATCACATATAGGCACCTTAAATCATGTTCTCAACCATAAATAGGCATCATTACCCTTCAAAATAACTATTACAGTCCAAGCTAGGTATTAATAATTTGCAAATCATGCTCAAAGACTGAATTTATCTCATTTTGGTCCCTAACAAGACCTATTTTCAAAATATGACCCTTCTTTAAACCAAAAGAACTTATGAAAAGCATTAAATCAACAATTATAACATGCTCAGCAAGGTTCATGACCTAGACAAGTCAGAAACATGGCAATTTTACATGTAACACCATAAAATATGAATCTAGTGCATATAAGTCCCTATGTATGCCAAATTCAATTTAGGATCATTTTTGAACTACTACAACCTCACAAAATAGTTTAGAATAATAAATAAGGCCTGTATAGTAGGGTTTCAGACTTATACCAGTTCAGAACACCATAGTTTTACTAAGAAAGCTATAAAATAAAATTTGATTACAATAAGGTCCTTGAGCCTACCAAATTCAAGCTTGGTTAAGTTTTAGACCTTTGAATCCTTAAGACTTCCTATTATACAGTAAGTGAACTTTTTCCATTAAGTTTCCAGCACCTCAATTATCACAGAATTGAAAATTCTTAACCATTAGTCTTATTTTATCAAATTATTTCATTCTAGTCCCCTAAAGGCCTCTTTTTATGATTTCAACCTTCCTAATTAATTCTAGCTTACTTCACCTAAGCCTTATCATCATACATATAGCACACAACCCCAATTTCATGATTTCACTTAGGTTTCACAATAGAAGCACATAATTTAAGCAATTTGGTCAGAATGAAAATCACACAAGTACACATTACTACCTCAAGTGCTCATTCTTCCAATTTTCCAGAGTTTATTTACATAAACTAGTCACTAAACATGTGAAAAAACATGGTTAAACCTGCTCATAGTTCATCTCAACCATAAATCACAGAAATTGAGCGAGAACACTTCGAAAATCATCACTAAGAAACACAAGAAGTTCAATTATATCGCCTCGGATTTCAATTATGGTTTTACTAAATTAAAACACTATTTTTCCTCAATTATTTTCTGTCATTTGCTCATCTAATTCCCCTCTAGAACCCCCAAAAATTTTAGAATCTCAACCCTCATAAAACAGAATTTATAGCACACACAATTTCAGTAACTCAAAACAAAGTTCATGCAAGAAACAGTGAATTTCGCGGCTAATAACCCCTGTACGGAAGCGTCTGATCATACATTCATTTTGGGATTTCAAAAATACATTCAAATAGCTTTCCATTGACACCAAGTTTGCAAAAATCTATTTAGAAACGAAAGAGAAATTGCATTTTTAAGACAGCATGCCCAAACTGAAAACAAAACATATTTGAAAATGGATGAAGGTGACATTAAGACTTATACCATCTAGATAGATGGATGCTTTTCATCATGGAAGTAAAGAGGAAGGGTATCCCTACATTACCTTGCCAAATCTCTAGCTCCAAGTGTAAAATTGCTTCCCCAAGCCCTCAATTTCCAGCTCCAAGCAACTATGGAGTCCTTGCCTCTAACTCTCGGTTTCCCTCCTTCTTGCTTCTCGGTTTTGAGCTTCAACCTCAAGCATTCCCCTCTATCTAGCTTCTGATTTCTCTCTCTCTCTCTCTCTCTCTCTCTCTCTCTCTCTCTCTCACTCTTCTCTCTAGCACATTCAGGTTTGGGTGCTGGTTGTGTGTGAGTGTCTCGGTTTTGTGATGTGTGTGGGTAGTGATCTCTATTTATGAGTAAGTGGGTTTAATCATGACTTTGCATGGTTAATGTGAGGTTTCCTTCCTTCCTCTCTCCTACATTTTGTTTAAGACACCTAGGCTGGTGACTAATTAGGAGTTTAGGGCGTGTTTTGGTAGCTTAAAGTGGGTTTTTGTGTCTTTAATTAGGTATAGGTGTCTTAGTCCATTTTTAAGTTCTTTACAAGTTGGTCCTTATTTTCTTTTTAGTTGTAGAGTAGGAAATTAGGGTTTCACTTTGGCTCAAGTGTCCTTAAATCATTTCTAAGGTATTCTAGGTTCATAATTTAGGGTCATGTAGTCTTTCCTTCTAGGTTTGACTCAGTTTGGGTCTAAATGCCAAAAATCCAATTTCCTTCACTTTGGTCCCTAAATTTCTAAAGTAGTTATAAAGTAGATTTTCAATATGTATGCTTGTATGATCGCATGGAAGGTGTGTCAAGTCATGTCTAAACACATTTTGAACGTCAAATCGCGATTGAATCTCAAAAGAACTCAAGAAGTATAAGTTGAAACGTGTTGTTGCACAAATGAGTCAAACTGATCATTTTGAGTTGTATTTGGGAATCCGAGTCGAATTAATGCTCGAATAAGACTCGTGATCGCATGGAAGGTGTGTCAAGTCTTGTCTAAACACATTTTGAACTGCAAATCATGATTGAATCTCAAAATAACTCAAGAAGTACAAGTTCAAATGCGTTGTTGCACAATTGAGTCAAACCGATCACTTCACGTTTTATTTGGGGGTCTTAGTGGATATAATGCTCGAACAGGACTTGTGATCGCATGGAAGTTGTGTGAAGTCATGTATAAACACATTTTGAACCGAAATTCGCGAATGAATCTCAAATGAATTTAAAAAGTACAATTTCAAACGTGTCATTTCACAATGACTCAAAACGATCGCTTCACGTTGTATTTGGGAATCCGAGTGGATTTAAAGCTCGAATGAGACTCATGATCGCATGGAAGGTGTGTCAAGTAATGTCTATCCACATTTTCAACTAAAAATCACGATTGAATTTCAAAAAAACTCAAGAAGTACAAATTCAAACGTGTTGTTGCACACGTGAGTCAAACCGATCGCTTCGCTTTATATTTGGGAATCCAAGTGGATCTAATGCCCGAATGGGGCTCGTGATCGCATGGAAGGTGTGTCAATTCTTTTCTAAACACATTTTGAACTGAAAATCGCGATTAAATCTAAAAAGTACTCAAGAAGTACAAGTTCAGATGTGTTGTTGCACAAGCAAGTCAAACCGATCGCTTTGCGTCGTATTTTGGAATCCGAGTGGATCTAATGCTCGAATGAGACTCGTGATCGCATGAGAAGTGTGTCAAGTCATGTATAATTACATTTTGAACTGAAAATCGCGATTGGATCGCAAAATTTAAAAATTTCAAATTCAAACGTGTAGTTGGACACGTGAGTCAAACCGATCACTTCGCGTTGTATTTGGGAATCCAAGTGGATCTAATGCCTGAATGGGGCTCGTGTCGCATGGAAGGCGTGTCAATTCTTTTCTAAACACATTTTGAACTGAAAATCGCAATTGAATCTCAAAAAACTCAAGAAGTACAAGTTCAAACGTGTTGTTGCACAAGTAAGTCAAACCGGTGCACAAGTAAGGCAAACCGGTCGCTTCGCGTCGTATTTGGGAATCCGAGTGGATCTAATGCTCGAATGGGACTGGTGATTGCATGAAATGTGTGTTAAGTCACGTATAATTACATTTTGAACTGAAAATTGCTATTGAATCTCAAAACTCAAAAAGTTCAAGTTCAAACGTGTTGTTGGACAAGTAAGTCAAACCGATCGCTTTGCGGTGTATTTGGGAATCGAGTGGATTTTATGCTCGAAAGGGACTCATGATAGCATCGAAGGTGTGTCAAGTCATGTCTAAACACATTATAAGCTGAAAATCGCGATTGAATCTCAAAAGAACTTAAGAAATGCAAGTTCAAACGTATTGTTGCACAAGTGAGTCAAACTGATCACTTTGCGTTGTATTTAGGTGTCGGAGTGAATTTAATACTCGAATGGGACTAATGATTTCATAGAAGGTGTGTGAAGTCATGTGTAAAAACATTTTGAACCGTAATTCGGGATTGAATCTCAAATGAATTAAAGAAGTACAAGTTCAAAAGTGTTGTTTCACAAGTGAGTCAAACCAATCGCTTCGCATTGTATTTGGGAATCCGAGTGGATCTATTGCTCGAATGGGACTCGTGATCCCATGGAAGGTGTTTCAAGTCATTTATAACCACATTTGAACTGAAAATTGCTATTGAATCTTAAATGAACTGAAGAAGTACAAGTTCAATCGTGACGTTGCACAAGTGAGTCAAACCGATCGCTTCACGTTGTATTTGGGAATCTGAGTGAATCTAATGCTCGAATGGGACTCGTGATCGTATGGAAGGTGTGTCAAGTCATGTCTAAACACATTTTGAACTAAAAATCGTGATTGAATCTCAAAAGAACTCAAGAGGTACAAAGTCAAACCTATTGTTGCATAAGTGAGTCAAACCGATAACTTCACGTTGTTTTTGGGGGTCCGAGTGGATTTAATGCTCAAATGGGACTCGTGATCGCCTGGAAGGTGTTTCAAGTCATGTGTAACCACATTTTGAACTGAAAAATGCAATTGAATCTCAAATGAACTCAACAGGTATAAGTTCAAACGTGTTGTTGGACAAGTGTATAAAATCGATCGCTTCGCGTTGTATTTGGGAATCTTAGTGGATCTAATGCTTGAATGGGACTCGTGATACAATGAAAGTTGTGTCAAGCATTGTCTAAAAACATTTTGAACTGAAAATCGCGATTGAATCTAGAAAGAACTCAAGAAGTACAATTTCAAACGTGTTGTTGCACAAGTGAGTCAAACCGATCACTTCACGTTGTATTTGGGAAACCGAATGGATTAAATGCTCAAATGGGACTTGTAATCGCATGGAAGGTGTGTGACGTCTTGTGTAAACACATTTGGAATCGAATTTCCGGATTGAATCTCAAATGAAATTAGGAAGTACAAGTTCAAACGTGTTGATTCACAAGTGACTCAAATTGATCGCTTCGCATTTTGAACTAAAAATCACGATTGAATCTCAAAAGAATTCAAGAAGTACAAGTTCCAACCTGTTGTTGTACAAGTGAGTCACACTGATTACTTTGCGTTGTATTTGGGAATCTGAGTACATTTAATGCTCCAATGGGACTCGTGATCGTGTGGAAGGTGTGTCAAGTCATGTCTAAACACATTTTGAACTGAAAATCGCGATTGAATCTCAAAAGAATCAAGAAGTACAAGTTCAAACATGTTGTTGCAAAAGTGAGTCAAACTTATCGCTACACGTTGTATTTGGTAATCCGAGTGGATTTAAAGCTCGAATGGGACTCGCGATCACACGGAAGGTGTGTTAAGTCATTTGTAAACACATTTTGAACCAAAATTCATGATTGAATCTGATAACAATTCAACAAGTACAAGTTTAAACATGTTGTTGCACAAGAGAGTCAAACCAATCGCCTCACATTGTATTTGGGAATCCGAGTTGATTTAAAGCTTGAATAAGACTCGTGATCGCATGGACAGTGTGTGAAGTCATGTGTAAACACATTTTGAAGTGAAAATGACAATTGAATCTCAAAAGAATTCAAAAAGTACATGTTCAAACGTATTGTTGCACAAGTGAGTCTAACCGATTGCTTCGCACTGCAATTGGGAATCCTTGTGGATTTAAAGCACGAATGGGACTCGTGATCGCATGGAAGTTGTGTGAAGTCATGTGTAAACACATTTTGAACTGAAAATCATGATTGAATCTCAGAAGAATTGAAGAAGTACGAGTTCAAACGTGTTATTTCTCAAGTGAGTCAAACCGATCGCTTCACGTTGTATTTGGGAATTCGATTTAATTTAAAGCCTGAATGGGACTCTTGATTGCATTGAAGGTGTGTGAATTCATGTCTAAACACATTTTGAACTAAAAATCGGGATTGCATCTCAAAAGAATTCAAGAAGTACAAGTACAAACGTGTTGTTGCACAAGAAAGTCAAATCGATCACTTCACGTTGTATTTGGGAATCCGAGTTGATTTAAAGCTTGAATAAGAGTTGTGATCGCATGGAAGGGGTGTGAAGTCATGTGTAAACACATTTTGAAGTGAAAATGATGATTGAATCTCAAAAGAATTCAAGAAGTACATGTTCAAACGTGTTTTTGCACAAGTGAGTCAAACAAATCGCTTCGTGTTGTATATGGGAATCCGAGTGGATCTAAAGCTCGAATGGAACTCATGATCAGAAGGAATGTGTTTGACATCTTGTGTAAACACATTTTGAAGTGAGTATCACGTTGGAATCTCAAAAAAATTCAACAAGTACAAGCTCAAATGTCTTGTTGCACAAGGGAGTCAAATCGATTGGTTAGTGTTGTATTTGGTAATCCAAGCGGCTTTAAAGCTCGAATGGGACTCGTCATCACATGGAAGATGTTTGAAGTCTTGTGTAAACACATTTTGAACCGAAACTTTCGATTGAATCTGAAAAGAATTCAAGAAGTACAAGTTCAAAAGTGTTGTTGCACAAGTGAGTCAAACCAATCGCTTTGCTTTGTATTTGGGAATTCGAGTGGATTTAAAGCTCAAATGGGACTCGTGATCACATGAAAGGTGTGTCAAGTCATGTCTAAACACAATTTGAACTGAAAATCACGATTGAATCTCAAAAGGACTCAAGAAGTACAAGTTCCAACGTGTTTTTGCACAAGTGAGTCAAACAGATCACTTTGCGTTGTATTTGGTAATCCAAGTGGATTTAAAGCTCAAAGGGCACTCGTGATCGCATGGAAGGTATGTGAAGTCATGTGTAAAGACATTTTGAAGTGAAAATCGCGATTGAATCTGAAATGAATTCAAGAAGTACAAGTTCGAATGTGTTGTTCCACAGGTGAGTTAAACCGATCGCTTAGTGTTATATTTGGGAATCTGAGTGGCTTTAAAGCTCAAATTGAACTCGTGATCGCATAGAAAGCGTGTGAAGTCATGTGTAAACACTTTTTGAAGTGAAAATCGCTATTGAATCTCAAAAGAACTCAAGAAGTACAAGTTCCAATGTGTTGTTGCACAAGTGAGTCAAACCAATTGCTTCCCGTTGTATTTGGAAATCCAACTGCCTTTAAAGCTCGAATGGGACTCGTGATTGCATGGATGGTGTGTGATGTCATGTGTAAACACATTTTGAATCGAAATTCACAATTGAATCTCAAAAGAATTCAAGAAGTACAAGTTCAAACGTGTTGTTGCACAAGTGAGTTAAACCAATCGCTTTACATTATAGTTGGGAATTCGAGTGGATTTAAGGCTCGAATGGGATTTGTGAACGCATGGAAGGTATGTGAAGTCATGTGGAAACGCATTTTGAAGTGAAAATTCTGATTGAATCTCAAAAGTATTCATGAAGTACATGTTCAGACGTGCTATTGCACAAGTGAATCAAACCGATCGCTTCGTGTAGTATTTGGGAATCTGTGTGATTTTAAAGCTCGAATGGGACTTGTAATTGCATGCAAGAGGTGTCAAGACATGTGTAAACACATTTTGAATTGAAAATCAATATTGAATCTCAAAAGAATTCAAAAAATACAAGTTTAAACGTGTGATCGCATGGAAGGTGTGTCAAGTCATGTCTAAACACATTTTGAAGTGAAAATCATGATTGAATCTCAAAAGAATTCAAGAAGTACATGTTCAAACGTGATGATGCACAAGTGAGCCAAACCTTTCGCTTCGCGTTGTATTTGGGGATCCGAGTAGATTTAAAGCTCGAATGGGACTCGTGATCGCATGGAAGGTTATTCAAGTAATGTCTAAACACTTTTTGAACTGAAAATCTCGATTAAATCTCAAAAGAATTCAAGAAGTACATGTTCCAACGTGTTGTTGCACAAGTGAGTCAAATCGATTGCTTCGCGTTGTATTTGGGAATCCGACTGGATTTAAAGCTCGAATGGGACTCGTCATTGCATGCGAGCTGTGTGAAGTCATGTGTAAACACATTTTCAATCGAAATTCACGATTGAATCTCAAAAGAATTCAAGAAGTATAAGTTCAAACGTGTTGTTGCACAAGTGAGTCAAACTAATCACTTCGCGTTGTATTTGGGAATCCGAGTGGATTTAAAGCTCGAATGGGACTCGTGATTGCATGAAAGGTTAATCAAGTCATGTCTAAACACATTTTGAACTGAAAATCGCGATTGAATCTCAAAAGAACTGAAGAAGTACAAGTTTCAACGTGTTATTGCACAAGTGAGTCAAACTTATCGCTTTATGTTGAATTTGGGAATCCGAGTGGATTTAGTGCTCGAATGGGACTCATGACCGCAAGGAAGGACTGTGAAGTCATGTGTAAACACATTTTGAAATGAAAATCGTGATTTAATCTTTGATGAATTCAAGAAGTACAAATTCAAATGTGTTGTTGCACAAGTTAGTCAAACCGATCGCTTCGCGTTTAATTTGGCAATCCGAGTGAATTTAATTCTCGAATGGGACTTTTAAGTGCATCGAAGGTGTGTCAAGTCATGTGTAAAGACATGTTGAATTGAAAATCAAGATTGAATCTCAAAAGAATTCAAGAAGTACATGTTCAAACGTGTTATTTCACAAGTAAGTCAAACCAATCGTTTCGTGTTGTATTTGCGAATTCGAGTGGATTTAAAGCTGGAATGTGAGTCGTGATTGCATGGAAGGTGTGTAAAGTCATGTATAAACACGCTGTGAACTGAAAATCAGGATTGATTCTTAAAAGAAATCAAGAAGTACAAGTTCAAACGTGTTGTTGCACAAGTGAGTCAAACTGATCGCTTAGCGTTGTATTTGAGAATCCGAGTGGATTTAAATCTCTAATAGGACTCATGATCACATGGAAGGTTATTCAAGTCATGCCTAAACACATTTTGAACTGAAAATCGTGATTGAATCTAAAAAGAACTCAAGAAGTACAAGTTCAAACGTGTTGTTTCACAAGTGAGTCAAACCAATCGCTAAGCGTTGTATTTGGGAATCCTTGTGGCTGTAAAGCTCGAATGGGACTCATGATCGCATGGAAGGTGTGTGAAGTCATGTGTAAACACATTTTGAATCGAAATTCATGATTGAATATCAAAAGTATTCAAAAAGTACAAGTTCAAATGTAATGTTGCGCATAAGTGAGTCAAACTAATCGCTGAGCGTTGTATTTGGAAATCCGAGGGGATTTTATACACGAATGGGACTCGTGATCGCATGGAAGGTATGTGAAGTCATTTGTAAACATTATTTGAAGTGAGAATCAGGATTAAATCACAAAAGAACTCAAGAAGTACAAGTTCAAACGTGTTGTTTCCCAAGTAATTCAAACCGATTGCCTCGCGTTGTATTTGGGAATCCGACTGACTTTAAAGCTCGAATGGGACTCATCATTGCATGGAAGCTGTGTGAAGTCATGTGTAAACACATTTTCATCCGAAATTCACGATTGAATCTCAAAAGAATTCAAGTGGTACAAGTTCAAACGTGTTGTTGCACAAGTGAGTCAAACCGATCGCTTCACATTGTATTTGGGAATCCGAGTGGATTTAAAGCTCGAATGCGACTCGTGATCACATGGAAGGGTATCCAAGTCATGTATAAACACATTTTGAACGAAAAATCGCGATTGAATCTCGAAGGAACTCAAGAAGTACAAGTTCAAACGTGTTGTTTCACAAGTGTGTCAAACCGATCGCTTAGCGTTGTATTTGGGAATCCGAGGGGCTGTAAAGCTCGAATGGGACACATGATCGCATGGAAGGTGTGTGAAGTCATGTGTAAACACGTTTTGAATCGAACTTGGTGATTGAATATAAGAAGTATTCAAAAAGTACAATTTCAAAACGTGATGTTGCATAAGTTAGTCAAACCGATCACTTAGCGTTCTATTTGGGAATTCGAGTGGATTTTATACTCGAATGGGGCTCGTGATCGCATGGAAGGTATGTGAAGTCATTTGTAAACACAATTTGAAGTGAAAATCGCGATTGAATCTCAAAAGAATTCAACAAGTGCAATTTCAAACGTGTTGTTGCACAAATGAGTCAAACTGATCGCTTCGCGTTGTCTTTGGGAATCCGTGTCAATTTAATGATTGAATGGGATTTCTAATTGCATGGAAGGTCTGTCAATTCATCTGTAAACACTTTTTGAATTGAAAATCAAGATTGAATCTAAAAAGAATTAAAAAAAGTAAAAGTTCAAACCTGTTATTTCAGAAGTGAATCAAACCAATCGCTTCGCGTTGTATTTGGGAATTTGAGTGGATTTAAAGCTCGAATGTGACTTGTGATCGCATGGAAGGTGTATCAAGTCATGCCTAAACTCATTTGGAACTGAAAATCACGATTAAATCTTAAAATAATTCAAGAAGTACAAGTTCAGACGTGTTGTTGCACAAGAAAGTCAAATCGATCACTTCACGTTGAATTTGGGAATCTGAGCTGATTTAAAGCTCCAATGGGACTCGTGATCGCATGGAAGGTATGTCAAGTCATGTCTAAACACCTTTTGAAGTGAAAAACATGATTGAATCTCAAAAGAATTCATGAAGTACATGTTCAAACATGATGATGCACAAGTGAGTCAAACCTTTTGCTTCGCGTTGTATTTGGTCATCCGAGTGGATTTAAACCTCGAATGGGACTCGTGATCACATGGAAGGTCTGTCAATTCATGTGTTAACACATTTTGAACCGAAATTCGTGATTGAATCTAAAAAGAATTCAACAAGTACAAGTTCAAACGTGTTCTTTCTCAAGTCTGCTCGAACGACACTCATGAACGCATGCAAGGTGTGTGAAGTAATGCTTGAATGGGACTCGTGATCGCATGGAAGGGGTGTCAATACATACGTAAACATATTTTGAACTGAAAATTAGGAATGAATCTCAAATGAATTCAAGAAGTACAAGTTCAAATGTGTTCTTTCACAATTGAGTCAAAACGATCGCTTCGCGTTGTATTTGGGAATTCGAGTGGATAGAAACCTCCAATGGGACTCGTGATCACATGGAAGGTCTTTCAAGTCATGTCTAAACACATTTTTAACTGAAAATCGTGATTGAATATCAAAAGAATTCAAGAAATACAAGTTCAAACATGTTGCACAAGTGACTCAAACTGATTGCTTACCGTTGTATTTGGGAATCCAAGTGTCTTTCAAGCTGGAATGAGACTCGTGATCGCATGGAAGGTGTGTGAAGTAATGTGTAAACACATTTTGAACCGAAATTCATGATTGAATCTCAAAACAATTCAAGAAGTACAAGTTCAAACGTGTTTTTGCACAAGTGAGTCAAACCGATCGCTTCGCATTGTATTTGGGAATTCCAGTGGGTGAAAAGCTCTAATGGGACTCGTGATTGCATGGAGGGTGTGTGAATTCATATCTAAACACATTTTGAACCTTAATTCACGATTGAATCTCAAAAGAATTCAAGAGGTACAAGTTCAAACGTGTTGTTGCACAAGTGAGTCAAACAAATTGCTTCGCGTTGTATTTGGAAATCCGAGTGGATTTAAATCTCGAATGGGACTCGTGATCGCATGGAAGGTTATTCAAGCCATGTATAAACATTTTGAACTGAAAATCGCGATTCAATCTCAAAAGAACTGAAGAAGTACAAGTTTCAACGTGTTGTTGCACAAGTGAGTCAAACTGATTGCTTTGCATTGTATTTGTGAATCCAAGTGGTTTTAATGCTTGGATGGGACTCGTGATCGCATAGAAGGTGTGTCAAGTTATGTCTAAACACATTTCGAACAGAAAATCGCAATTGAATCTCAGAAGAATTCAAGAAGTACAAGTTTAAATGTGTTGTTGCACAAGTGAGTGAAACTGATTGCTTTGCATTGTATTTGGGAATCCGAGTGGATTCAATGCTCGAATGGGACTCGTGATCGCATAGAAGGTATGTGAAGTCATGTGTAAACGCATTTTGAAATGAAAATTTCGATTGAATCTAAAAAAGTATCAAGAAGTACAAGTTCAAACGTGTTGTTGCACAAGTGAGTCAAACCGATCGCTTCGCGTTGTATTTGGGAATCTGAGTGAATTGAATGCTCGAATTGGAATTGTAATTGCATGAAGGTGTGTAAATTCATGTGTGAACACATGTTGAATTGAAAATCAAGATTGAATCTCGAAAGAATTCAAGAAATACATGTCCAAACGTGTTATTTCAAAAGTGAGTCAAACCAATCGCTTCGTGTTGTATTTGGGAATTTGGGTGGATTTAAAGCTCGAATGTGACTCGTGATCGCCCGTAAGGTGTGTCAAGTCATGTAAAAACACATTTTGAAATGAAAATCAGGATTGAATCTCAAAACAAATCAAGAAGTACAAGTTCAAACGTGTTGTTGCATAAGAGAGTCAATTTGATCGCTTCACGTTGTATTTGGGAATCCAAGTTGATTTAAAGCTCGAATGGGACTCGTGACCTCATGGAAGGTTTGTGAAGTCTAGTGTAAACCATTTTGAAGTAAAAATCATGATTGATTCTCGAAAGATTTCAAGAAGTACATGTTCAAATGTGTTGTTGCACAAGAGAGTCCAACGTGTTGTTGCACGATTGAGTCAAACAGATTGCTTCGCGTTGCATTTGGCAATGGATTTAATGCTCCAATGGGTCTCGTGATCGCATCGAAGGTCTGTAAAGTCATGTATAAACACATTTTGAACTGAAAATGACGATTTAATCTCAAAAGAATTCAAGAACTACATGTTCAAACGTGATGTTTCTCAAGTCAGTCAAACCGATCTCTTCACGTTGTATATGGGAATTCGAGTTGATTTAAAGCTTGAATGGGACCCATGATCGCCTAGAAGGTGTGTCAAGTCATGCATAAATACATTTTGAACTAAAATTCACGATTAAATCTCAAAACAATTCAAGAAGTAGAAGTTCAAACGTGTTGTTGCACAAGTGAGTCAAACCGATCGCTTTGCGTTGTACTTTGGAATTCGAGTGGATTTAAAGCTCAAATGGGACTCATGATCGCATGGAAGGTGTTTGAAATCTTTTGTAAGCACATTTTGAAGTGAAAATCACGTTGGAATCTCAAAAGAATTCAACAAGTACAAGTTCAAATGTGTTGTTCCACAAGTGAGTCAAACCGAACGCTTAGTGTTGTATTAGGGAATCCAAGTGGATTTAAAGCTCAAATGGGACTCATGATCGCATGGAAGGTGTTTGAAATCTTTTGTAAGCACATTTTGAACCGAAATTCGCAATTAAATCTCAAAAGAATTCAAGAAATACAAGTTCAAACGTGTTGTTGCACAAGTGCATCAAACTGATCGCTTCGCTTTGTATTTTAGAATCCGAGTGGATTTAAAACTCGAATGGAACTTGTGATCGCATGGAAGGTGTGTCAAGTCATTTGTAAACACATTTTGAACCGAAATTCACAATTCAATATGAAAATAATTCAACAAGTACAAGTTCAAACGTGTTGTTCCACATGTGAGTCAAACCGATCGGTTTGCGTTGTATTTTGGAATCCAAGTGGATTTAATACTCAAATGGGACTCATGACTGCATGGAAGGTGTGTAAAGTCATGTGTCAACACATTTTGAACTGAAAATCATGATTTGAGAATTCGAGTGGATTAAAAGCTCGAATTGGACTCGTGATCGCATGGAAGGTGTGTCTAGTCATGTGTAAACACATTTTATAGTGAAAATCGCGATTGAATCTCAATAGAATTCAAGAAGTACAAGTTCAAATGTGTTGTTCCACAATTGAGTCAAACCGATCACTTAGCAGTGTAATTAGGAATCTTAGTGGCTTTAAAGCTCGAATTGGACTCGTGATCGCATAAAAGGTGTGTGAAGTCATGTCTATACACATTTTTAACTGAAAATTACAAATGAATCTCAAAAGAATTTAAGAAGTAAAAGTTCAAACTAGTTGCACAGGTGAGTCAAACAGATCGCTTCGCATTGTATTCTGGAAGCCGACTGGATTTGTAGCTCGAATGGGACACGAGACCGCATGGAAGGTGTTTCAAGTCATGTCTAAACACATTTTGAATTGAAAATCGCGATTGAATCTCAAAATATTTCAAGAAGTACAAGTTTAAATATGTTGTTCCACAATTGGGTCGAACCGATCGCCTAGCTTTGTATTTGGGAATCAAATTGCCTTCAAAGCTCGAATGGGACTCGTGATCACATGGAAGGTGTGTGAAGTCATGTGAAAGCACATTTTGAATCAAAATTCGAGATTGAATCTCAAAAGAATTCAAGAAGTACAAGTACAAACGTGTTGTTGCACTTCGCATTGTATTTGGGAATCCGAGTAGATTTAAAGGTCATCTGGGACTCGTGATCCCATGGAAGGTGTGTTAAGTCATATCTAAACAAATGTGAACTAAAAATCGCAATTAAATTTCAAAAGAACTCAAGAAGTTCAAGTTCCACGTGTTGTTGCACAATGAATTCAAACCAATCGCTTAGCGCTGTATTTGGAAATCTGAGGGGCTTTAAAGCTCGAATGGAACTTGTCATCACATGGAAGGTGTGTCAAGTCATTTGTAAACACATTTTTAACTGAAGATCGCGATTGAATCTCAAGAAATACAAGTTCCAATGTGTTGTGCACAATAAAGTCATACCGATCGCTTCGCGTTGTGTTTGGGAATCCAAGTGGATCTAATGATCAAATAGGACTCGTGATCACATTGAATGTGTGTGAAGTCATGTGTAAACACATTTTGAAGTGAAAATCGCAATTGAATCTTAAAAGAATTCAACAAGTACAAGTTGAAATGTATTGTTGCACAAGTGAGTCAAACCGATTGCTTAGCGTTGTATTTGGGAAATCGAGTGGCTTTAAAGCTCAAATGCGACTCATGATCCCATGGAAGATGTGTGAACTCATGTGCAAGAAAATTTGAAACGAAATTCGCGATTGAATCTCAAAATAATTCAAGTACAAGGTCAAATGTGTTCTTGCACAAGTGAGTCAAATCGATCGCTTCGCGTTGTATTTGCGAATACGAGTGGATTTAAAGCTCGAATGGGTCTCATGATCGCATGGAATGTGTTTCAAGTCATGTGTAAACACATTTTGAACTGAAAATCACAATTAAATCTCAAAAGAACTCAAGAAGTAGAAGTTCCAACGTGTTGTTGCACATGTGTGTCAAACCGATCGCTTAGCGTTGTATTTAAGAATCCGAGTGGCTTTAAAGTATGAATGGGATTCGTGATCGCATTTAAGGTGTGTGAAGTCATGTGTAAACAGATTTTGAACCGAAATTCTTGAATAAATCTCAAAAGAATTCAACAAGTACAAGTTCAAACGTGTTGTTGTAAAAGTGAGTCAAATCGAACGCTTTGCATTGTATTTGGGAATTCGAGTGGATTTAAAGCTCGAATGGGACAAGTGATCGCAATGAAGGTTTTCAAGTCATGTCTAAACCCATTTTGCACTGAAAATCGTGATTGAATCTCAAAAGAATTCAAGAAGTACATGTTCAAACGTGTTGTTGCACAAGTGGGTCAAAACAATCGCTTCGCGTTGTATTTGGGAATCCCAGTGGCTTTAAAGCTCGAATGGGACTCGTGATCGCATAGAAGATGTGTGAAGTCATGTGAAAACACATTTTGAACCAAAATTCACGATTGAATCCCAAAAGAATTGAAGAAGTGCAAGTTCAAACGTATTGTTGCACAAGTGAGTCAAACTGATCGCTTCGCATTGTAATTGTGAATCCGAGTGGATTTATAGCTTGAATGACACTCGTGTTCGCATGGAAGGTGTGTCAAATCATATCAAAACACATTTTGAACCGAAAATCATGATTGAATCAAAAGAATTCAAGCACTCAAGTATAAATGTGTTGTTGCAAAAGTGAGCCAAACCGGTCACATTGCGTCATATTAGGGAAACCGAGTGGATTTAAAGCTCAAATGGGACTTGTCATCGTATGGAAGGTATGTCAAGTTTTGTTTAAACACATATTGAACTGAAAGTCGCGATTGAATCTCAAAAGAATTCAAGATGTACAAATTCAAACTTGTTGCACAAGTGAGTCAAACCGATCGCTTCGCGTTGTATTGGGAATCTGAGAGGATTTAATGCTCGAATGGGACTCTTGATCGTATAGAAGGTGTGTCAAGTCATGTGTAAACACATTTTGAACTGAAAATCGTGATAGCATGCAAGGTGTGTGAAGTCATGTGTAAACACATTTTGAAGTGAACATGGCGATTGAATCTGAAAAGAATTCAAGAAGTACATGTTCAAATGTGTTATTCCACAAGTGAGTTAAACCGATCGCCTAGTGTTGTATTTGGGAATTCGAGTGGCTTTAACGCTCTAATGGGACTCGTGGTCGCATGGAAGGTGTGTCATGTCATGTCTAAACACATTCCGAATCGAAAATCGCCAATCAATCTCAAAAGAACTCAAGAAGTACAAGTTCCAACGTGTTGTTGCCTAAGTGAGTCGAACCAATCACTTCATGCTGTATCTAGGAATCCGAGTGTATATAATGCTCAAATGCGACTCGAGATCGCATGGAAGGTGTGTCAAGTCGTGTCTAAACTCATTTTGAACTGAAAATCACGATTGAATTTCAAAACAACTCAAGAAGTACAAGTTCCGACATGTTGCATAAGTGAGTCAAACCGATCGCTTCTCTCTGTATTTGGGAATCCAAGTTGATCTAATGCTCGAACGGGATTAGTGATCGCATGGAAGGTGTGTCAATTCATACGTAAACACATTTTGAACCAAAATTCATGATTGATTCGAAAGGATTAAAGAAGTACAAGTATAAACATGTTGTTTCACAAGTGAGTCAAACCCATCGCTTTGCGTTCTATTTGGGAATTCGAGTGGATTTAATGCTTCCATGACACTCGTGATCGCATGGAAGGTGTGTCAAGTTATGTCTAAACACATTTTGAACAGAAAATCGCAATTGAATCTCAGAAGAATTCAACAAGTACAAGTCAAATGTGTTGCTGCACAAGTTTGTCAAATCGATCACTTCACGTTGTATTTGGGAATTCGAGTGTATTTAATGCTCGAATGAGACTCATAATTGCATGGAAAGTGTGTCAAGTCATGTGTAAACACATTTTCAATTAAAAATCACGATTGAATCTCAAAAGAATTCTAGAAGTACAAGTTCAAATGTGTTGTTGCACAAGAGAGTCAAACCAATCGCTTCTCGTTGTATTTGAGAATTCGAGTGGATTTAAAGCTCGAATGGGACTTGTGATCGCATGGAAGGCGTGTCAAATCTTGTGTAAACACATTTTGAACTGAAATTCGCGATTAAATCTGAAAAGAATTCAAGAAGTACAAGTTCAAACGTGTTGTTACACAAGTGAGTCAAACCGATCGCTTCGCATTGTATTTGGTAATTCGAGAGGATTTAATGCTCAAATGGGACTCTTGATCGTATAGAAGGTGTGTTAAGTCATGGGTAAACACATTTTGAACTAAAAATCATGATTGAATCTCAAAAGAATTCAAGAAGTACAAGTTCAAATACGTTATTTCACAAGTGAGTCAAACCGATCACTTCACATTGTATTTGGGAATCCGAGTGGATTTAAAGCTCGAATGGGACTGGTGATCACTTGGAAGGTGTGTGAAGTCACTTGTAAACAAATTTTGAACTGAAAATCGCGATTTAATCTAAAAAGAATTTAAGAAATACAAGTTCAAATGTGTTGTTGCACAAGAGAGTCAAACAGATCGCTTCGCGTTGTATTTGAGAATCCGAGTGGGTGTAAAGTTTGAATGGGGCTCATAATCGCATGGAAGGTGTGTGAAGTCTTGTGTAAACACATTTTGAATTGAAAATCACGATTGAATCTCAAAAGAATTCAAGAAGTACTAGTTCAAACGTGTTATTTCGCAAGTGAGTTTAACCCTTCATATCGCATTTTTGGGAATTCGAGTGGATTTCAAGCTCGAATGGGACTCGTGATCGCATGGAAGGTGTGTCAAGTGATGTGTAAACACATTTTAGACTGAAACTTGCAATTGAATCTCAAAAGAATTCAAGAAGTACAAGTTCAAACGTGTTGTTGCACAAGTGATTCAAGCCGGTCGCATCGCGTTGTATTTGGGAATCGGAGTGCATTTAGGCTCGAATGGGACTCACGATCGCATGGAAGGTGTAAAAAGTCATTTGTAAACACATTTTGCACTAATAATCACCTAGTGTTGTATTTGGGAATTCGAGTGGCTTTAAAGCTCGAATGGGACTCGTGATCGTATAGAAGGTGTGTCAAGGCACATCTAAACACATTTTGAATCAAAAATCACGATAGAATTTCAAAAGAACCCAAGAAGTACATGTTCTAACATGTTTTTGCTCGAGTGAGTCAAAACAATCACTTCGGGTTGTATCTAGGAATCCAAGTGGATCTAGCTCGAATGGGACTCGTGATCGCATGTAAGGTGTGTCAAGTCTTGTCTAATCACATTTTGAACTAAAAATCGTGATTGAATCTAAAAAGAATTCAAGAAGTACAAGTTCAAACGTGTTGTTGCAAGAGAAAAATAAACGGCATAAGACGAGGGAAGAGAGAGAAACAGAGTGAGACGAGAGGAAAATAGAGTGAGACGCCGGAAGTGGAGAGATCCCTCCGTCAAAACTGGGTGGCTATGTAGGGAAGGCTCCGAGCTAATCTCACCGGCCAGAAAATGAGTGAGCTGTTGGAGGAAGCGGACCAGAGAGGTGGAAAGGTAGTTACCGGTTCGATTTCGACTGACCCTTCAATCTCGTCGACAGCACAACACTAAACGGCAGGGTTGTCGAAGGTGTTTCATCACGACGGTATGCCCCCAACCGCGTCGACTTTGGCCAACCAGGTTTGCTCACAAATCAGATTTGGATCCTTTAATCCTTCTTCGGATACTCCTGCTCAAATCAAAATCCCTAGCCCAAACACCAAGCCCTTATCATTAGGATATGGGGACTAGTTGTTCCTCCTCAAGACCTCTCAAGGATACTAGTGGATAGTTGGAAGCTAAAAGCGGAACCTCGACTCATGGGTATTGGGCAAGGTTTCTTTTTAGTGGTTTTCAGATTTGCCAAAGATCGTTGGAGGGCCCTTCTTGCAGGACCAACTCTGATCAATGGCCACTTTATGTCAATCCAACTGTGGTCTCCTCGTTTCAACCCTTTGGAGAACACAAAAAAGGCCTTCTCCCCGATTTGGGTTCGATTAGAGAATCTTCCTATGGAATTCTATCACAGAGATGTTTTGGTGCAAATTGGGAATTCGTTGGGAACCTTTCTTGGATTGGATGCTGACACTCATAGTTTGTCAAAGCTTAAATTTGCCTGCATCTATGTCCTAACAAACTTCGGTAAGTCACTTCCTCCTTTCATTTGTATTGATAATTTTTACCAAAAAGTTATTTTCGAAGGGGCTTTTGGCTTTTGCTTTTGGTGTAGTAAAAATGGTCACTCTTCTTCTATTTGCAAATTTGCTCACTCTTCTTCTCTGACAAAATTGACTCCGTCCTTGGAAGGGTCGAAACAAACCGCAGATTGGGTTACTGTTAAACCAAAGAAGAAGAAATTGCCTATCTTGGCAAAAAGCAGATTTGGCAAGAGTATTGAGGATGGTAAATTGCAAAATTTGGGTAAGGGAATTTCAAATTCAAATGCTTAGTTCTAAAGGCCCATCTACCAGCTCTCAAAAGGCCCAGATAACCTCTCAAACCCAGACCCAGTTAAAAAAGGTAGTTGACCTTAGTCTGATCAACTGTAGCTCCTTTGAGCCAAAGTCATGCCTACAGATAGGTGGCAGCAGGACTGGTAAAGTGAACCAACAAGATAAAGAAATTTCCCAAAAAATGAATACTGACCCTCCCCACCCTTCTGAACCCCTCAAACTTCGGTTGGACATATCATCAGTGGAGAAATCCCTCTTCACAACTAACCTGCAAGACTTGGAAGAAGGTGAGATCGAAATGCACTTTATAAACTCTCATTCTTCCCCTCTTCCTTCTCTTCAACTACAACATCTTGCTAGTTCGTCTGGAAGAACAAGTTCAAAATTATTGCAAAATGCCAACACCCGTTCTCCAGTTCATGATCAACAGAGCTCGAAAAATAAAAAAGGAGAAGGAAATTCTCAGGAGGGAAATCCAGCACAGGGAATGGTATGCAACTTGTCTAAAGACCCCTCTGGTGGTTCCAGCCTTCAAATCCTACCAAGGTACCCTTTACCAGCTCCCTCACTCTCCGACTTTAAAGTGGTATCGCTTCCCATCTCTGTCCATTCTGTTCAATGATTCGTCGGTAAAAATGGTGTACCCATCAAAGGTGTGGACCAATTTGATAGACGCAATGAGGATGCAGGAGCCATGGGTGCCATTTTGGGCGAGATTAGTGTCGGCATCCCAGTTCAAAGAAATCCAGAGTCAAGAACGGAAAGCATACATGGATGTCTTAGCTCTAAATGGGTTGATCCTTGTAATGGCGCCGAGTGTCATGCTAACAAGAAATTTCCATGTGGAGATAAACGAAGTACTTCTTGTGGCCAAACCACTAGTACAGTACTTTAAGAACATCACGAATCAGGTTCAATGGACTCTGAAAGGCACCCTTCCGAACGGGAGCTTCATATCAACATCAATGGCAGTGCAAATGGCAGACGTGACCGTCATGTCCTCAATGAAGCTCGTAGCTGGGTCCCTCGATTACCCGATCAGAGTGACACCAAAACAGATATGGGCGAGGGGCACCAGTTCTTCCAATTTGAATCTTCTGAGGAAGGTGAAGATGTCCATATGTCTTCTGATGACTCAGTGTCGGTAGGATAGAATTTCTCTTCAAATTATTGTGTCATGGACTCTATTAGTATTCTTGCTTGGAATGTTCGGGGCGCTGCAAGTGTAGAGTTCAAGTGGATATTCAGGGACCTGATTCGTCAACATGAACCAAATGTCGTTTTACTCACCGAGACTCAAGTTGGAGGACAGAAAGCGCGTCAAATCATATCTAATCTGGGCTACTCAAAATTCCACACGGTTGAGCCTATGGGGTATGCAGGGGGGTTGTGGGTGTTGTGGAACGAGAATCAGATCTCCCTCAGAATGATAGAAGACACTTTTCAGGAAATCCATGCTTCAATGGATGTAAATGGCTCTCCTATTGCTTTGATGTCTTTTGTTTATGGTAGTCCAAGTAGGGACAGAAGAAAAATTCTTTGGGAAAACTTAGTCAATCTCTCAACAGTTCATAACCTTCCATGGTTGGTGGGAGGAGATTTTAATGAGATTCTTAGCCCGGATGAAAAATGGGGGGTTCGGGATGCCTCTCTTACTAGAATAAATGATTTTCAGAATTGCATTGATGCATGTGGTTTGACTGATTTGGGGTTTTCGGGTCTTAAATTTACATGGTGTAATAAGAGACCTAATGGGCAAATTGTTTTTGAAAGACTTGATAGGTTCTTAGGTAATGCGGCTTGGCCTAATATGTTTCCTCATACAGTTAATTTCCATTTGCCTAAAGTTAAATCAAATCATAACTCTATGCTCCTTCGGACTCAACCTTGTCAAGTCAATCGAAGAGCCGCCCCTTTCGGTTGAGAGGATATGGATTAATCATCCCAATTTCCTCAATGTAGTTGTAGATGCTTGGAATTCGGATCACAGCTTATCTAATGCGTTGACTATTATTAAAGACAAGGCCATCTCCTGGAATAAATACTCCTTGGGGAATATTTTTGAAAAGAAAAAAACTCTTCTAAAAAGGCTAAATGGCATAGGGCGTGCCCTCAATGCTAGACCTTCACCTCAACTGGCAATTCTTGAACAAAATTTGTCTAATTAGTATAGAGAAATCCTCCTCATGGAAGAGGAACTTTGGGCCTCAAAGGCAAGACTGGATTGGCTTCTTCTTGGGGATGGGAACACTAAATTTTTCCTCTCCTCGGTTATTAATAGACGAAGACAAAACAAGATCCTGGGTTTGAAAAACAATACTAGGGAATGGGTTAATGATATCGGGGCAGTGAAAAATCTAATAGTGGAATATTTCTCTTATTGTTTCACTAGGAAGCAAGTCAAAAAAATGCCAAATGAAATGTCCTCTAGTATAAATCATCCAGCTCTTTCATCCTTTGATTGTCGCTTTCCTGATCCTATTGAAATCAAAAGTGCCCTATGGGATCTTAAGCCTTTTAAGGCGGCCGGTGTTGATGGTTTTCAACTTGGTTTCTTCTAAAGGTATTGGGACACGGTTGGTACCTCGATTGTCAATCACATCCAAGAGGTTTTTCTAATCTTTCTATGAATGAGGAATGGAATTGTACAATGATTTGTCTTATCCCCAAAACTCAGTGCCCCTCAAGTATTAAAAACTTCCGCCCTATTAGTTTGTGTACTACCATCTATAAAATTGTCAGTAAAATTCTGGTCAAGCGTCTCAAGCCTATCATTGCAAGTGCAGTTTCCTTTAATCAGGGAGCTTCCATTCCAGGTAGGAAACCCATAGATAATGTGGTAATTGCTCAAGATATTGTGTTTAGATTTCAAAAAAAGAAAGGCAAGACGGGTTGGATGCTTATCAAGCTAGATTTATAAAAAACTTGATGTGGTAATTGCTCAAGTTGGGATTTTTTGCTAGATGCGTTGCAGCTTTTTGGTTTTCCTTCTAACAGTTTGAAGCTTATTCATAGTTGTATTTCATCGGTTATGCATCAGATCCTCGTGAACGGGGAATTAACTAGTAACGTGTGCCCTGGTCGGGGTATCCGTCAAGGGGATCCCCTTTCTCCCTATCTATTCATTCTGGCTATGGAATTGTTGTCAAGGTGTATTGAATTTGAAGTGGCTAGGGGTAAGTGGAAGTCCCCCTCGGTTAAAGGGACAAGAATCTCTCACTTACTTTATGCTGACGATGTTCTTCTATTTGTTAAAACTGACAAAAATAGTGTGCTTGCAGTTAAAAAGGCTCTCGGGCTTTTTCTTGATATTTCGGGTCTTTCAGTTAATGAGTCAAAATCCTCAATTTGGTTTTCCCCTAATACAATCAGTAATGAAAAGGATTTTATTTTGAGAACCTTGCCTTTCAGATGCTCTCCCAAACCAGGAACATATCTGGGCTTCCCTCTTTGTAGTGGCACAAAGAAAAGGGATTTTAGTGAAATTGTCAAAAGGATTAGGGACAAAGTTGAGTCTTGGAATGCTCCTTTACTATCAAAACCTTGGCGAGTTACACTGATTAAGTCTGTTAGTGCTGCCACGGCAAACTACTATATGCAAGCTCTCCCTTTCCCTATGAGCATTTGCAAAGAAATTGATAAAATACATAAAAACTTCCTCTGGGGCTCTAGTAATGATAGGAAGAAAATTCATTTGGTAAATTGGGATGTTGTTTGTAGTAGTAAGAGTGAAGGGGGTTTAGGGATTCCTAAAAGTTATTAGAGGAATCTAGCTTTCCTTACTAGTCTGTTTTGGGGATCCTTAATTGAAAAGGACAAAGTTTGGGCCAAAATCTGTTTGGCTCGTTTCAACCTTTGGTCGGGTAGGACCTCGATTGTGGGGAAATGTCTTGTAAAAGGTTCAGTTTGGGCTTTGAAAGGAACAAAATACATCCTAAATTCTGGTAAAAATACCAATTTCTAGAAGGGTGATTGGTCTGCTCTTGGTCCTATCAGAAGCCTAATTCAAGGGCCTTTAAATATGAGAGAGTCAAACTTATTGGTGGCAGATTTGAGGTCCACAAATGACCTTTGGAAATGGGAGAACATCTCATTTGATTTCCCTTGGGATATAAAAATATTTATAGATGCAACTCCATTTGGGGATGATGCTAATGTGAATGACAACTTGACTTGGAAATTTCAATCAAACGGCATCTTTAGTGTGTGTTCATATTATAGAGCTATTAGCTGTTGTAATAAAACTGGTAATGTCTACAACTATGGTTGGATTTGGAAACTGAACAGTCACCTTAGACAAAAAATGTTCATATGGCTTTGTTCGAGAAATACTCTCTCCCACAATAATAACCTTGTTCATAGAGACATTAACATCGGTAACATTTGCCCTCGATGTGGTAGGCTGCCTGAATCAATAGATCATATCTTCAAGTCTTGTCCTATTTTGGTTAGAATATGGGATTTAGCTCTTCCCCATTTGAATGTTATCCACGATGACAATTATTTCTCCTAGATTAGAAAGAACTCTTCTGCTAATTCTCAGGTTCAGTTAGGTATTCCTCATGGAAATCTCTTCATCAACATTCTTTACCAAATTTGTCTAAGTAGGAATAATTTGGTGTTTTCTGCTAAAGATATAAATGTTAACTCCTATTTTCGGTTTGCACTTATGAAAGCTGCTGAATTTAGCCATTTGACTGTGAATGATAATAACAATGATGTGTTTAAGGCTCCTGTTTTGGTGAGTTGGATATCACCCCCTGCAGGTTGTGGAAAATCAACATAGATGATTCTTGCACTTCTTTATCTAACAACATTGCAGCTGGCGGTATTGTTAAAGACTACTGTGGTAATTGGGTGTTGGGTTTCTCCAAATTTCTAGGTGGTGGAACCATTTTGTGTGCTGAATTTTGGGCCATTCTCATCGGTCTGGAGCTTGCTAATTCTGCTGAAGGCTCTAAAATTATTGTGGAATCTGATTCTCTTGCTGTGATTACTTTGATTAATGATTTGAACACTCCTACTTCTCATCATTTTTTCCTATCATCTCGCATTGCAGGTCATTCCTAAGAGTGTTTGATGATCTTATCTTCACTCACAAGGTTAGATAGGCAAACTTTTGTGCAGATGCTCATGCCAAGTATGGTATTAGTTCGAGATGTGGCTTGACTGAATTTCAAACTGTGCCTCCCTTCCTTTCAGACTTATTTTGGAGAGATTATTTTGGCTTTAGTCACCAGCGTGGGGCTGGTGCTTCTGATATGTTAGAACTGTAATGAGTTTCTGTTTTCCTTCTTCTTCAGATTTTACTGCAGCTTTTATTCTAGTTCTATTGTTGCGCTAGGGGGTTCCTTTCGAGTGGGCTGTTAGTGTAGTGTGTTTTTAGGTGTTAGGTGCTCATTCTGGTTTTTTTCTTATAGGTAATGTGACCTGTTTAGTGTGGATGAATGTACTCATTTAACACTTTGTATCTTCAATTTATCGTGCAGTTAATTACATTGATCATCAAAGGAAAAAAACGTGTTGTTGCACAAGTGAGTCAACACCATCACTTCGCGTTGTATTTGGGAATCCGAGTGGATTTAATGCTCAAATGCGACTCGTGATCTCATGAAAGGTGTGTGATGTAACGTGTAAACACATTATGAACGAAAATTCATGATTGAATCTAAAAAAAATTCAGGAAGTACAAGTTCAAATGTGTTGTTGCACAAGAGAGTCAAACCGATCGCTTCGCAATGTATTTGAGAATCCGACTAGATTTGAAGCTCGAGTGGGACTCGTGGTTGAATGGAAGGTGTGTATAGTCTTGTGTAAACACATTTTGAAGTGAAAATCGTGATTGAATCTCAAAAGAATTCTAAAAGTACAAGTTCAAAAGTGTTGTTGCACAAGAGAGTCAAACCAATCGCTTCTCGTTATATTTGAGAATCCGAGTGGATTTAAAGCTCGAATGGGACTCGTGATCACATGGAAGGTGTGTCAAGTCATGTGTAAACACATTTTAAACTGAAATCCACAATTAAATCTGAAAAGAATTCAAAAAGTACAAGTTCAAACGTGTTGTTGCACAAGTGAGTCAAACCGATCGCTTCGCGTTGTATTTGGGAATCCGAGTGGATTTAATGCTTGAATGGGACTCTTGATCGCATGGAAGGTGTGTCAAGTCATGTGTAAACACATTTTGAACTGAAAATCATGATTGAATCTCAAAAAAATTCAAGAAGTACAAGTTCAAAAGCGTTCTTTCACAAGTGAGTCAAACCGATCACTTCACGTTGTATTTGGGGATCCGAGTGGATTTAAAGCTCGAATGGGACTCGTAATCACATGGAAGGTGTGTGAAGTCACTTGTAAAAAATCTTGAACTGAAAATCGCGATTGAATCTAAAAAGAATTCAAGAAGTACAAATTCAAATGTGTTGTTGCATAAGAGAGTGAAACCGATCGCTTTGCGTCGTATTTGAGAATCCGAGTTGGTTTAAAGTTCGAATGGGACTCATAATCGCATGGAAGGTGTGTCAAGTCATGTGTGAACACATTTTGAATAGAAAATCATGATTGAATCTCAAAAGAATTCTAGAGGTACTAGTTCAAACATGTTATTTTGCAAGTGAGTAGAACCGTTCGTATCGCGTCGTTTTTGGGAATTCGAGTGGATTTCAAGCTCGAATGGGACTCGTGATCACATGGAAGGTGTGTCAAGTCATGTCTAAACACAATCTGAACTGAAAATCATGATTGAATCTCAAAACAATTCAAGAAGTACAAGTTCAAATGTGTTGTTGCAGAAGAGAGTCAAACCGATCGTTTCGCTTTGTATTTGAGAATCCGAGTGGATTTAAAGCTCAAATTGGAATCGTGATCGTATAGAAGTTATGTAAAGTCATGTGTAAACACATTTTCAACCGCAATTCATGATTGAATCTCAAAATAATTCAAGAAGTATAAATTCAAGCGTGTTGTTGCACAAGTGCGAGAAATCGATTGCTTCGCATTGTATTTCGGAATCCGAGTGGATTTCAAACTCTAATGGGACTCGTGATGACATGTAAGGTGTGTCAAATCATGTTAAACACATTTTGATGTGAAAATCGCGATTGAATCTCAAAAGAATTCAAGAACTACAAGTTCAAAAGTGTTATTCCAAAAGAGAGTCAAACTGATCGCTTAGCATTGTATTTGGGAATCCGAGTGGCTTTAAAGCTCGAATGGGACCAGTGTTTGCATGGAAGGTGTGTCAAGTCATGTGTAAACATATTTTAAACCGAAACTCGCAATTGAATCTCAAATGAATTCAAGAAGCACAAGTTCAAACGTGTTGTTGCACAAGTCAGTCAAATCGGTCGCTTCGCGTTGTATTTGAGAATCGGAGTGGATTTAGGCTCGAATAGGACTCATGATCGCATGGAAGGTGTGAAAATTCATTTGTAAACACATTTTGCACTGATAATCGCCTAGTGTTTTATTTGGGAATTCAAGTGGCTATATATCTCGAATGGGACTCGTGATGTTATGGAAGGTGTGTCAAGGCACATCTAAACACATTTTGAATCAAAAATCGCGATGGAATCTCAAAAGAACCCAAGAAGTTCAAGTTCCAACGTGTTTTTGCCCGAGTGAGTCAAAACAATCACTTCGGGCTATATCTAGGAGTCCGAGTGGATCTAATGCTCGAATGGGACTCGTGATCGCATGTAAGGTGTGTCAAGTCATGTCTAAACACATTTTGAACTGGGAATTGTGATTGAATCTAAAAAGAATTCAAGTACAAGTTCAAACTTGTTGTTGCACAAGTGAGTCAAACCGATTACTTCACGTTGTATTTGGCAATCCGAGTGGATTTAATGCTCGACTGGGACTCGTGATCGCATGGAAGGTGCGTGATGTAATGTGTAAACACATTTTGACGGAAATTCATTATTGAATCTGAAAAAAAAAATTCAGGAAGTACAAGTTTAAACGTGTTGTTGCACAAGAAAGTGAAACCGATCACTTCGCAATGTATTTGAGAATCCGACTAGATTTGAAGCACAAATGGGACTCGTGGTTGAATGGAAGGTGTGTATAGTCTTGTGTAAACACATTTTGAAGTGAAAATCACGATTGAATCTTAAACGAATTCAAAAAGTACAAGTTCAAATATGTTATTGCACAAGAGAGTTAAACCAATCGCTTCTCGTTGTATTTGTGAATTCGAGTGGATTGAAAGCTCGAATGGGACTCGTGATCGCATGGAAGGCGTGTCAAGTCATGTGTAAATACATTTTAAACTGAAATCCGCGATTAAATCTGAAAAGAATTCAAAAAGTACAAGTTCAAACGTGTTGTTGCACAAGTGAGTCAAACTGATCGCTTTGCGTTGTATTTGGGAATCCGAGTGGATTTAATGCTTGAATGGGACTGTTGATCGCATGGAAGGTGTTTCAAGTCATATGTAAACACATTTTGAACAGAAAATCATGATTAAATCTCAAAAGAATTCAAAAAGTAAAAGTTCAAAAACGTTCTTTTACAAGTGAGTCAAACAGATCACTTAACGTTGTATTTTGGAATCCGAGTGGATTTAAAGCTCGAATGGGACTCATGATCACATGGAAGGTGTGTGAAGTCACTTGTAAACAAATTTTCAACTGAAAATCGCGATTGAATCTAAAAAGAATTCAAGAAGTACAAGTACATATGTGTTATTGTACAAGAAAGTCAAACTGATCGCTTCGCGTTGTATTTGAGAATCTGAGTGGGTTTAAAGTCCGAATGGGACTCATAATCGCATGGAAGGTGTTTCAAGTCATGTGTAAACACATTTTGAATTTAAAATCATGATTGAATCTCAAAAGATTTCAAGAGCTACTAGTTCAAACGTGTTATTTCACAAGTGAGTAGAACCTTCGTATCGCGTTGTTTTTGGGAATTCGAGTGGATTTCAGGCTCGAATGGGACTCGTGATCACATGGAAGGTGTGTCGAGTCATGTCTAAGCACTTTCTAAACTGAAAATCATGATTGAATCTCAAAACAATTAAAGAAGTACAAATTCAAATGTGTTGTTGCACAACAGAGTCAAACGGATCGTTTCGCTTTCTATTTGAGAATCCGAGTGGATTTAACGGTCAAATTGGAATCGTGATAGCATAGGAGGTATGTGAAGTCATGTGTAAACACATTTTGAACCGCAATTCGTGAATGAATCTAAAAACAATTCAAGAAGTACAAATTCAAGCGTGTTGTTGCACAAGTGCGAAATCGATCGCTTTGTGTTGTATTTCAGAATCCGAGCGGATTTCGAGCTCGAATGGGACTTGTGATCTCATGTAAGGTGTGTCAAGTCATGTGTAAACACATTTTGATGGGAAAATTGTGAATAAATCTCGAAAGAGTTCAAGAACTACAAGTTCAAATGTGTTATTCCACAAGAGAGTCAAACCGATCGCTTAGCGTTGTATTTGGGAATCCGAGTGGCTTTAAAGCTCGAATGGGACTAGTGATTGCATGGAAGGTGTGTCAAGTCATGTATAAACACATTTTAAACCGAAACTTGCAATTGAATCTCAAAAGAATTCAAGAAGTACGAGTTCAAACGTGTTGTTGCACAAGTGAGTCAAACCGGTCGCTTCGCGTTGTATTTAGGAATCGGAGTGGATTTAGGCTCGAATGGGACTCATGATCGCATGGAAGGTGTGAAAAGTCATTTGTAAACGCATTTTGCACTGATAATCGCCTAGTGTTGTATTTGGGAATTCGAGGGGCTTTAAAGCTCGAATGGGACTCGTGATCGTATGGAAGGTGTGTCAAGGCACATCTAAACTCATTTTGAATCAAAAATCACGATGGAATCTCAAAAGAACCCAAGAAGTACAATTTCCATTGTGTTTTTACCCGAGTGAGTCAAAGCAATCACTTCGGGCTGTATCTACGAATCCGAGCGGAACTAATGCTCGAATGGGACTCGTGATCGCCTGTAAGGTGTGTCAAGTCATGTTTAAACACATTTTGAACTGAAAATCGCAATTGAATCCATAACATATACACTAAGTCTATAGCATATATATATATATATATACATAACCAGTCGGTAGTGGCATGCAGGCCCAAATAGTCAGTTAGGCTCTTAGGCCATAATCAAAAAGTATGGCTGATAGGCCACAACCAAAAAAGAGTTAGCTCACCGACTGTCAGTCTGTACTATCCACATATTTATATATAGTCAGTCATCCCCTCTAAGTCCCAGGGAAAATCAGGTCCTCAATGGGAAAGAAGAAGATGATGGTAGCCTTCAACACTTGGAAGCTGCCCAGAAGTGGCACTTCCACCCATTCAACTTCAATTTCTCGCAGTAAATGATACCTGGGCATCTAAACACACTAATGTAGTGAGATATATTATCCCAGTCAGATAGATTACCAGTTTACAAAACTCGTTAGTGGTCCAGCTGCATTACATAGAATACAGAAAACTTCCTCCACAGTAAACAGTCACACACATTCATAAGTGCAGTTCTTAACTTACACATATCAATTACAAGATATTTCTATGCATAGAATCATAATTAAACTACAAGTATGAATGCTTTAAATCACAAGTTCATACCATTTTCTTTATTGGTCAATCATGCCAAATGAACAGTTTTCACAGTTATGAATGCTCAAGATATCATTTTCTTCTTTGGTCAGTCATGCCAAATGAACAATTTAACAAATATGAATGCTCACAATACCATTTTTTCTCTTTGGTCATTCATGCCAAAGACCAGATCCCTCCAGGACCTGTACAGCTGATGTAAACCATTACCTCACTTTCACAAATCCAATCTAATGAAACGAGACAAAATAAGACTTATCAATATAAGTAAAGTCCGTCAAGAAGGCACAGGCAAATACCTAACATCCAAGGCGTCCCCCGGTGTGCGCACAAGTTAGAACCTTAGGATCACCAGTCCCAGACTAGATTATTTTCTCACTAGTTGCTAGACAGCTATGTCCCAGATGCATTCCTAGCCAGCCTAGTGTGTCCACTTAATACAGATCATGTATAGAAAAAAATATATATACTTTCTAGGTAATGTTTATTCAATTGTAGAACCATCAATTCCAACTCAATGCATGCCAAAACCATTTTCCCCTCTCAAGAATTTAAGTTTTCACACAATGCATGCTAAAACGCATTTTCAGAATTAGATGCCACACACTTAAACGAAATTACAGCATTTAAGTCAACTTAGTTGCTAAGTCAAAGAAAAGTCAACTCTTTCTTGCATCACAAGCAACTAACAAAGTATCACATATAGGCACCTTAAATCATGTTCTCAACCATAAATAGGCATCATTACCCTTCAAAATAACTATTACAGTCCAAGCTAGGTATTAACAATTTGCAAATCATGCTCAAAGACTGAATTTATCTCATTTTGGTCCCTAACAAGACCTATTTTCAAAATATGACCCTTCTTTAAACCAAAAGAACTTATGACAAGCATTAAATCAACAATTATAACATGCTCAGCAAGGTTCATGACCTAGAGAAGTCAGAAACATGGCAATTTTACATGTAACACCATAAAATATGAATCTAGTGCATATAAGTCCCCTATGTATGCCAAATTCAAATTAGGATCATTTCTGAACTACTACAACCTCACAAAATAGTTTAGAATATTAAATAAGGCCTGTATAGTAGGGTTTCAGACTTATACCAGTTCAGAACACCATAGTTTTACTAAGAAAGCTAAAAAATAAAATTTGATTACAATAAGGTCCTTGAGCCTACCAAATTCAAGCTTGGTTAAGTTTTAGACCTTTGAATCCTTAGGACTTCCTATTATACAGTAAGTGAACTTTTTCCATTAAGTTTCCAGCACCTCAATTATCACAGAATTGAAAATTCTTAGCCATTAGTCTTATTTTTTCAAATTATTTCATTCTAGTCCCCTAAAGGCCTCTTTTTATGATTTCAACCTTCCTAATTAATTCTAGCTTACTTCACCTAAGCCTTATCATCATACATATAGCACACAGCCCCAATTTCATGATTTCACTTAGGTTTCACAATAGAAGCACATAATTTAAGCAATTTGGTCAGAATGAAAATCACACAAGTATACATTACTTCATTACTACCTCAAGTGCTCATTCTTCCAATTTTCCAGAGTTTATTTACATAAACTAGTCACTAAACATGTGAAAAAACATGGTTAAACCTGCTCGTAGTTCATCTCAGCCATAAATCACACAAACTGAGCGAGAACACTTCGAAAATCATCACTAAGAAACACAAGAAGTTCAATTATATCGCCTCGGATTTCAATTATGTTTTTACTAAATTAAAACACTATTTTTCCTCAATTGTTTTCTGTCATTTGCTCATCTAATTCCCCTCTAGAACCCCCAAAAATTTTAGAATCTCAACCCTCATAAAACAGAATTTATAGCACACACAATTTCAGTAACTCAAAACAAAGTTCATGCAAGAAACAGTGAATTTCGCGGCTAATAACCCCTGTACGGAAGCCTCTGATCATACATGCATTTTGGGATTTCAAAAATAAATTCAAATAGCTTTCCATTGACACCAAGTTTGCAAAAATCTATTCAGAAACAAAAGAGAAATTGCATTTTTAAGACAACATGCCCAAACTGAAAACAAAACAGATTTGAAAATGGATGAAGGTGACATTAAGACTTATACCATCTAGATAGATGGATGCTTTTCATCATGGAAGTAAAGAGGAAGGGTAGCCCAACATTACCTTGCCAAATCTCCAGCTCCAAGTGTAAAATTGCTTCACCAAGCCCTCGGTTTCCAGCTCCAAGCAACTATGGAGTCATTGCCTATAGCTCTCGGTTTCCCTCCTTCTTGCTTCTCGATTTTGAGCTTCAACCTCAAGCATTCCCCTCTATCTAGCTTTTGATTTCTCTCTCTCTCTCTCTCTCTCTCTCTCACTCTTCTCTCTAGCACATTCAGGTTTGGGTGCTGGTTGTGTGTGAGTGTCTCGGTTTTGTGATGTGTGTGGGTAGTGATCTCTATTTATGAGTAAGTGGGTTTAATCATGACTTTGCATGGTTAATGTGAGG
Organism: Senna tora; assembly: GCA_014851425.1. Taxonomy (NCBI): domain Eukaryota; kingdom Viridiplantae; phylum Streptophyta; class Magnoliopsida; order Fabales; family Fabaceae; genus Senna; species Senna tora. The sequence goes on from CM026269.1 coordinate 28,283,030, forward strand.
TGTCCTTCCTTCCTCTCTCCTTAATTTTGCTTAATACACCTAGGCTGGTGACTAATTAGGAGTTTAGGGCGTGTTTGGGTAGCTTAAAGTGGGTTTTTGTGTCTTTAATTAGGTATAGGTGTCTTAGTCCATTTTTATGTTCTTTATAAGTTGGTCCTTATTTTCTTTTTAGTTGTAGAGTAGGAAATTAGGGTTTCACTTTGGCTCAAGTGTCCTTAAATCATTTCTAAGGTATTCTAGGTTCATAATTTAGGGTCATGTAGTCTTTCCTTCTAGGTTTGACTCAGTTTGGGTCTAAATGCCAAAAATCCTATTCCCTTCACTTTGGTCCCTAAATTTCTACTAGAGAAAATATGGGGATTAAGGGCTTGTCTTGTGATTGAATTCCCTCATTTAGGTCTTAGGGTGTCCCTAGAGTGTCTTGGATTAGAAAACCTAGGTCAAATTGGTCATTCTCACTAAGTTTTGTCATCCTAAATCAAAAGGGTTTAAAACTAAGTTTTCCTTTCTATTTAGCCCCCTAGGGTTTGCTTTAGGGTTTCTCTGGCATTTTTTTTCCTTATTTCTAAGCTTCTTCCCTCCTAATCAGAGTTCCTTATCCTATTTGCAAGCAAAATCAATCACATAAATCATTCAAAACAAGAAAATCAAAGAAAGTAAAACTCAGTCAAACTTTGTATTTTAGTTTTAAATTAGGCAAGATGTTACATATATAAATTTAGAGCCTACAGCTAGAAGTGAGTTAAAGATTTTAATCTATGAATATCAGTAGTTTGAAGATTATTCTCTTTCACAAGGCTCTAATATGTTTTTATGATGTCTGTGATGTAATACTTATATATATAATTATGTTCTAAAGTAGTTATAAAGTAGATTTTCAATATGTATGCTTGTATGATCGCATGGAAGGTGTGTCAAGTCATGTCTAAACACATTTTGAACGTCAAATCGCGATTGAATCTCTAAAGAACTCAAGAAGTATAAGTTCAAACGTGTTGTTGGACAAGTGAGTCAAACTGATCACTTTGAGTTGTATTTGGGAATCCGAGTCGAAATAATGCTCGAATAAGACTCGTGATCGCATGGAAGGTGTGTCAAGTCTTGTCTAAACACATTTTGAACTGCAAATCATGATTGAATCTCAAAATAACTCAAGAAGTACAAGTTCAAATGCGTTGTTGCACAAATGAGTCAAACCGATCACTTCAGTTTTATTTGGGGGTCTTAGTGGATATAATGTTCGAACAGGACTCGTGATCGCATGGAAGTTGTGTGAAGTCATGTATAAACACATTTTGAACCGAAATTCGCGAATGAATCTCAAATGAATTTAAAAAGTACAACTTCAAATGTGTTGTTTCACAAATGACTTAAACCGATCGCTTCACGTTGTATTTGGGAATCCGAGTGGATTTAAAGCTCGAATGAGACTCATGATCGCATGGAAGGTGTGTCAAGTAATGTCTATCCACATTTTGAACTAAAAATCACGATTGAATTTCAAAACAACTCAAGAAGTATAAATTCAAACGTGTTGTTGCACACGTGAGTCAAACCGATCGCTTCGCGTTGTATTTGGGAATCCAAGTGGATCTAATGCCCGAATGGGGCTCGTGATCGCATGGAAGGTGTGTCATTTCTTTTCTAAACACATTTTGAACTGAAAATCGCGATTAAATCTAAAAAGTACTCAAGAAGTACAAGTTCAGATGTGTTGTTGCACAAGCAAGTCAAACCGATCGCTTCGCGTCGTATTTGGGAATCCGAGTGGATCTAATGCTCGAATGAGACTCGTGATCGCATGAAAGGTGTGTCAAGTCATGTATAATTACATTTTGAACTGAAAATCGCGATTGGATCTGAAAATTTAAAAATTTCATGTTCAAACGTGTAGTTGGACACGTGAGTCAAACTGATCGCTTCGCGTTGTATTTAGGAATCCATGTGGATCTAATGCCTGAATAGGGCTCGTGATCGCATGGAAGGTGTGTCAATTCTTTTCTAAACACATTTTGAACTGAAAATCACGATTGAATTTCAAAAACTCAAGAAGTACAAGTTCAAACGTGTTGTTGCACAAGTAAGTCAAACCGGTCGCTTCGCGTCGTATTTGGGAATCCGAGTGGATCTAATGCTCGAATGGGACTCGTGATTGCATGAAATGTGTGTTAAGTCACGTATAATTACATTTTGAACTGAAAATTGCTATTGAATCTCAAAACTCAAAAAGTTCAAGTTCAAACGTGTTGTTGGAAAAGTAAGTCAAACCGATCGCTTTGCGGTGTATTTGGGAATCAGAGTGGATTTTATGCTCGAAAGGGACTCATGATAGCATCGAAGGTGTGTCAAGTCATGTCTAAACACATTGTAAACTACAAATCGTGATTGAATCTCAAAAGAACTTAAGAAATACAAGTTCAAACGTATTGTTGCACAAGTGAGTCAAACCGATGACTTCGCATTGTATTTGGGTGTCGGAGTGAATTTAATACTCGAATGGGACTCATGATTGCATAGAAGGTGTGTGAAGTCATGTGTAAACACATTTTGAAACATAATTCGGGATTGAATCTCAAATGAATTCAAGAAGTACAAGTTCAAAAGTGTTGTTTCACAAGTGAGTCAAACCAATCGCTTCGCATTGTATTTGGGAATCCGAGTGGATCTATTGCTCGAATGGGACTCGTGATCCCATGGAAGGTGTGTCAAGTCATTTATAACCACATTTGAACTGAAAATTGCTATTGAATCTTAAATGAATTGAAGAAGTACATGTTCAATCGTGACGTTGCACAAGTGAGTCAAACCGATCGCTTCACGTTGTATTTGGGAATCTGAGTGAATCTAATGCTCGAATGGGACTCGTGATCGTATGGAAGGTGTGTCAAGTCATGTCTAAACACATTTTGAACTAAAAATCGTGATTGAATCTCAAAAGAACTCAAGAGGTACAAAGTCAAACCTATTGTTGCACAAGTGAGTCAAATCGATAACTTCGCGTTGTTTTTGGGGGTCCGAATGGATTTAATGCTCAAATGGGACTCGTGATCGTCTGGAAGGTGTGTCAGTCATGTGTAACCACATTTTGAACTGAAAAATGCAATTGAACCTCAAATGAACTCAACAGGTATAAGTTCAAACGTGTTGTTCGACAAGTGTATAAAATCGATCGCTTCGCATTGTATTTGGGAATCTTAGTGGATCTAATGCTTGAATGGGACTCGTGATACAATGGAAGGTGGGTCAAGCATTGTTTAAAAACATTTTGAACTGAAAATCGCGATTGAATCTGGAAAGAACTCAAGAAGTACAATTTCAAACGTGTTGTTGCACAAGTGAGTCAAACCGATCACTTCGCATTGTATTTGGGAAACCGAATGGATTAAATGCTCAAATGGGACTTGTGATCACATGGAAGGTGTGTGACGTCTTGTGTAAACACATTTTAAATCGAATTTCCGGATTGAATCTCAAATGAAATCAAGAAGTACAAGTTCAAACATGTTGATTCACAAGTGACTCAAATCGATCGCTTCGCAATGTATTTTGAAATCAGAGTGGATCTAATGCTCGAATAGGACTCGTTATCGCAAGGAAGGCGTGTCAAGTGATGATAAAACCCATTTTGAACTGAAAATCATGTTTGAATGTCACAATAACTCAAGAAGTACAAGTTCAAACGTGTTGTGGCACAAGTGTATCAAGCCAATCACTTCGCGTTGTATTTGGGTGTCGGAGTATATTTAAAGCTCGAATGGGACTCTTGATCGCATAGAAGGTGTGTGAAGTTTTTTGTAAGCCTGTTTTGAACCGTAATTCGGGATTGAATCTCAAATGAATTCAAGAAGTACAAGTTCAAACATGTTGTTTCATAAGTGAGTCAAACCGATCGCTTCTCATTATATTTGAAAATCTGAGTGGATCTAATGCTCGAATGGGACTCGTGATCGCATCAAAAGTGTATTAAGTCATGTCTAAACACATTTTGAATAGAAAATTGTGATTGAATATCAAAAGAACTCAAGAAGTACAAGTTGAAACGTGTTGTTGGACAAGTGAGTCAAACAAATCACTTCACCTTGTATTTGGGAATCCCAGTGGATTTTATGCTCGAATGGGACTCGTGATTGCATGGAAGGTGTCTCAAGTCATGTATAAACACATTATGTACTAAAAATCGTGATTGAATCTCAAAAGAATTCAAGAAGTACAATTTCAAACGTGTTGTTGCACAAATGAGTCAAATCGATCGCTTTGCATTGTATTTCAGAATCTGAGTGGATGTAATGCTCAAATGAGTCAAACCGACCGCTTTGCATTGTATTGCATGGAAGGTGTGTCAAGTCATGTCTAACTAAATTTTGAACTGAAAATTGCGATTGGATCTTAAAAGAATACAAGAAGAATATGTTCAAACGTGTTGCTGCACAAGTCTGTCAAACTGATCGCTTCACGTTGTATTTGGGAATCCAAGTGGATCTAATGCTCGAATGGGACTCGAGATCGCATGAAAGGTGTGTCAAGTCATGTCTAAACACTCTACAAACTGAAAATCGCGAAGAAATTTCAAAAGAACACAAGAATTACAAGTTCAAACGAGTTGCTGCACAAGTGAGTCAAACCGATCGCTTCGCGTTGAATTTGGGAATCCAAGTGGATCTAATGGTCGAATGGGACTCGTGATCTCATGGAAGGTGTGTCAAGTCATGTCTAAACACATTTTAAACTGAAAATCGCGATTCAATCTCAAAAGAATACAAGAAGAATATGTCCAAACGTGTAGCGAGTCCCATTCGAGCATTACATCAAATGTTTGAACTTGTAATTTTTGAGTTATTTTGAGATTTAATTGGGATTTTCAATTTAAAATGAGGTTATTCATTACTTGACACACCTTCCATGCGATCACGAGTCCCATTCGAGCATTAGATCCACTCGGATTCCCAAATACAACGCATAGCGCTTGGTTTAACTCACTTGTGCAACAACATGTTTGAACTTGTACTTCTGGACTTCATTTGAGATTCATTCACGAATTACGGTTCAAAATGTGTTTAGACATGACTTGACACACCTTCCATGCAATCACGAGTCCCATTCGAGCTTTAAATCCCCTCGGATTCCCAAATACAACGTGAAGCAATTGGTTTAAGTTACTAGTGGAACAACACGTTTGAACTTGCACTTCTCAAATTCATTTGAGATTCAATCGCGAATTTCGGTTCAAAATGTGCTTAGACATGACTTAGCACACCTTCTACACGATTACGAGTCCCATTGGAGCTTTAAACCCTCTCGGATTCCCAAATACAATGCGAACCGATCGATTTGAGTTACTTTGGCAACAACACGTTTGAACTTGTACTTCTTCAATACATTGCGAAGCGATCGATTTGACTCACTTGTGCAACAACACGTTTGAACTTGCACTTTATCGCGATTTTCAGTTCTTTTAAAATTCAATCGTGATTTTCAGTTCAAAATGTGGTTAGACATGCATGACACACCATCCATGCGATAAGGAGTCCCATTCGAGCATTAAATCAACTCGGATTCCCAAACACAACACGAAATGCTCGGTTTGACTCACTTGTGCAACAACACATTTCAACTTGTACTTCTTGAGTTCTTTTGAGATTCAATCGTGATTTTTAGTTCAAAATGTGTTTAGACATGACATAACACACCTTCCATCCGATCAAGAGTCCCTTCGAGCATTAGATCCACTCGAATTCGCAAATACAACGCGAAGCAATCGGTTTGACTCACTTGTGAAACAAAACATTTGAACTTGTACTTCTTGAGTTTTTTTGAGATTCAACCACGATTTTCTGTTCAAAATGTGGTTAGGCATGACTTGACACACCTTCCATGAGATCACAAGTCCCATTCGAGCTTTAAATCCACTTGGATTTCCAAATACAACGTGAACCGATCGGTTTGACTCACTTGTGAAACAACACGTTTGAACTTGTAATTCTTGAGTTCTTTTGAGATACAATCACAATTTTCGGTTCAAAATGTCTTTAAACATGACTTGACACACCATCCATGCAATCACGAGTCCCTTTCAAGCATTAGATCCACTCGGATTACCAAATAGAACACGAAGCAATCGGTTTGACTCACTTGTGAAACAACACATTTAAACTTGTACTTCTTGAGTTCTTTTGAGATTCAACCGCAATTTGTAGTTCATAATGTGTTTTGACAAGACTTGACACACCTTCCATGTGATCACAAGTCCCATTCGAGCATTAGATCCACTCGGATTCCCAAATACAACGCGAAGTGATCGGTTTGACTAGCTTGTGCAACAACACGTTTGAACCTGCTCTTCTTGGGTTGTTTTGAGATTCAATCACAATTTCAGTTCAAAATGTGGTAAGACATGACTTGACACACCTTCCATGCGATCACGAGTCCCATTTGAGCTTTTAATCCACCCGGATTTCCAAATACAATGTGAACCGATCGGTTTGACTCACCAGTGAAACAAAACGTTTTGAGATTCAATCATGATATTTAGTTCAAAATGTTTTCTAGACAAGTCTTGACACACCTTCCATGCGGTCATGAGTCCCATTCGAGCATTACATCTACTCGGATTCCCAAATACAATGCCAAGAGATCGATTTCAATCACATGTGCAAAACACGTTTGAACTTGTACTTCATGAGTTCTATTGAGATTCAATCGAAACTTTCGATTCAAAATGCGTTTAGACAAGACTTGACACACCTTCCATGTGATCACGAGTCCCTTTGGATCATTAGATCCACTCGGATTTCCAAATACAATGCGAAGCGATCGATTTGAGTCACTTCTGCAAAAACACGTTTGAACTTGTACTTCTTGAATTCTTTTGAGATTCAATCACAATTTTCAGTTCATAATGTGTTTAGAAAAGACATTGACACACCTTCTGTGTGATCACGAGTCTCATTCAAGCATTAGATCCACTCGTATTCCCAAATACAACGCGAAGCGATCGGTTTGACTGACTTGTGCGACAACACGTTTGAACTTGTACTTCTTGTGTTCTTTTCAGATTTAGTTGCGATTTTTAGTTCAAAATGTGGTTAGACATGACTTGACACACCTTCCATGCAATCACGAGTCCCTTTCGAGCTTTAAATCCACTCAGATTTCCAAATACAACGCGAACCGATCGGTTTGAGTCACTTGTGAAACAACACATTTGAACTTGTACTTCTTCAGTTCTTTGGACATTCAATCGCGATTGTTAGTTCAAAATGTTTTTTAGACTTGACTTGACACACCTTCCATGCGATCATGAGTCCCATTCGAGCATTACATCCACTATGATTTCCAAATACAATACGAAGTGATCAGTTTGACTCACTTGTGCAACAACACATTTGAACTTGTAATTTTTGAGTTCCTTTGAGATTGAATCGCAATTTTTAGTTGAAACTTTGTTTAGACATAACTTGACACACCTTCTAGGCGATCACGAGTCTCATTCGAGCATTAAATCAATAAGGATTTCCAAATATAACGCAAAGTGATCGGTTTGACTCACTTGTGCAACAATAAGTTTGAACTTGTACTTCTTGAGTTCTTTTGAGATTCAATCACGATTTTTAGTTCAAAATGTGTTTATACATGACTTGACACACCTTCCATGCGATCACGAGTCCCATTCGAGCATTAGATCCACTCAGATTCCCAAATACAACGCGAAGCGATTGCTTCTACTCACTTCTAGAATAAAACATTTGAACTTGTACTTCTTGAGTTCTTTTGAGATTCAATCTCGATTTTCAGTTCAAAATGTGTTTAGACATGACTTTACACACCTTCCATGCGATGACGAGTCCCGTTCGATCTTTAAATCCACTCGGATATCCAAATACAACATGAACCGATTGGTTTGACTCACTTCTGAAACAAAATGATTGAACTTGCACTTTTTGATTCTTTTGAGATTCAATCGCAATATTTATTCCAAAATATTTTTTAGACAAGACTTGACACCTTCCATGCAATCACGAGTCCCATTGAAGCTTTAGATCCACTTGGGTTCCCAAATACAACGGGAAGCGATCGCTTTGACTCACTTGTGAAGCAAAACGTTTGAACTTGTGCTTCTTGAGTTCTTTTGAGATTCAATCGCGAATTTTAGTTCAAAATCTTTTTTAGACAAGACTTGACACACCTTCCAGGCAATCACGAGTCCCATTCGAGCATTAAATCCATAAGGATTTTCAAATATAACACAAAGTGATCAGTTTGACTCACTAATGCAACAATAAGTTTGAACTTGTACTTCTTGAGTTCTTTTGAGATTCAATCTCGATTTTTAGTTCATAATGTGTTTAGCCATGACTTGAGACGCCTTCCATGTGATCACGAGTTTCATTCAGGCAATAAATCAACTCGGATTCCCAAATACAACAAGAGGGGATTGGTTTGACTCCCTTGTTCAACAAAACGTTTGAACTTCTACTTCTAGAGATTAAATCGCGATTTTTAGTTCAAAAGTTGTATAGACATGACTTGACACACCTTCCATGCGATCTCGAGTCCCATTCAAGCATTAGATGTACTTGGATTCCCAAATACAACGTGAAGCAATCGGTTTGAATAACTTATGCAACAACATGTCGTTTCAACTGCTACTTCTGGAGTTCTTTTGAGATTCAACGGCGATTTTCAGTTCAAAATGTGTTTAGACATGACTTGACACACCTTACATGCGATCACTAGTCCCATTCGAGCATTAGATCCACTCGAATTCCAAAATACAACGCGAAGCGATCGCTTTGACTCACTTGTGGAATAAGACGTTTGAACTGTACTTCTTGAGTTCTTTTGAGATTCAATCGCGATTTTTGATTTAAAATATGTTAAGAAATGACTTGACACACCTTCCATGCAAGCAATCATGAGTCCTATTCGGGCAATAGATCCACTCGGATTCCCAAATACAACGCGAAAAGATCGATTTGACTCACTTGTGCAATAACACGTTTGAACTTGTACTTCTTGAGTGCTTTTGAGATTCAATCACGATTTTCAGGTCAAAATGTGGTTAGACATGATTTGAAACACCTTCCATTCGATCACGAGTCCTATTCGAGCATTAGATCCACTTGGATTCCCAAATACAACTCGAAGTGATCAGTTTGACTCACTTGTGCAACAACACGTTTGAAATTCTACTTCTTGAGTTGTGTTGACATTCAATCATATTTTCAGTTCAAAATGTGCTTAGATATGAATTGGCACACTTAACATCCGATCACGTGTCCCATTCGAGCATTAGATCCACTCGGACTCCCAAATACAAAGCGTAGTGATCGGTTTGACTTACTTGTGCAACAACACGTTTGAACTTGTACTTCTTGAGTTCTTTTGAGATTCAATCATGATTTTCAGTTCCAAATGTGGTTCTACATGACTTTACACACCTTCCATGCGATCACGAGTCTCATTCCAGCTTTAAATCCACTTGCATTTCCAAATACAACGTGAACCGATCGGTTTGACTCACTTGTGAAACAAAACGTTTGAACTTGTACTTCTTGAGTTGTTTTGAGATTCAATTGCAATTTTTAGTTCAAAATTTTTTATAGACAAGACTTGACACACCTTCCATGTGATCACAAGTCCCATTCGAGCTTTAAATCCACTCGGTTTTTCAAATACAATGCGAACCGATCGGTTTGACTCACTTGTGAAACAAAAATTTTGAACTTATAGTTCATGAGTTCTTTTGATATTCAATAGTGATTTTCAGTTCAAATTTTGGTTTATACATGACTTGACACACCTTCTATGCGATCACAAGTCCCATTCGAGCATTAGATTCACTCAGATTCCCAAATACAACATGAAGCGATCGGTTTGAGTCACTTGTGGAACAAGACGTTTGAACTTGTACTTCTTGAGTTCTTTTGAGATTCAATTGCGATTTTCAGTTCAAAATATGTTTAGACATGACATTACACACCTTCCATGCGATGACGAGTCCCATTCGTGCATTACATCCACACGGATTCCCAAATACAACGCGGAGCGATCTCTTTGACTCACTTCTGAAACAAAACGTTTAAAATTGTACTTCTTGAGTCCTTTTGAGATTCAATCACGATTTTTAGTTCAAAATGTGGTTCGACATGACTTTACACACCTTCCATGAGATCACGAGTTGCATTCCAGCTTTAAATGCACTCGCATTTTGAAATACAACGCGAACCGATCAGTTTGACTCACTTGTGAAACAATATGTGTGAACCTGTACTTCTTGAATTCTTTTGAGATTCAATGGTGATTTTCAGTTCAAAATATGTTTAGACATGACTTGACACACCTTACATGCGACCACGAGTCCCATTCGAGCATTAGATTCACTCGGATTCCCAAATACAACGAGAAGCGATCGCTTTGACTCACTTTTGGAATAAGACGTTTGAACTTGTACTTCTTGAGTTCTTTTGAGATTGAATCACGATTTTCAGTTCAAAATGTGGTTAGTAAAGACTTTACACACCTTCTATGCAATCAAGAGTGCCATTCGACCTTCAAATCCAGTCGAATTTCCAAATACTATGCGAACCTATCGGTTTGACTCACTTGTGAAACAAAACGTTTGAACTTGTACTTCTTGAGTTCTTTTGAGATTCAATCGCAATTTTTAGTTCAAAACTTTTTTACACAAGACTTGACACACCTTCCAAGCGATAACGAGTCCCATTCGAGCATTCAATCCATTCGGATTTCCAAATGCAACGCGAAGTGATTGGTTTGAGTCACTAGTGCAACAAGTTTTGAACTGGTACTTCTTCTGTTCTTTTGAGTTTCAATCGCGATATTAATTTCAAAATGTACTTAGAAATGGCTTGACACACCTTTCATGTGATCATGAGTCCCATTAGAGCTTTAAATCCATTCGTATTCCCAAATACAACGTGAAGTGATCGGTTTGACTCACTTGTGAAACAACACGTTTGAACTTGTACTTCTTGAAATCATTTGAAATTCAATCGCGAATTTTGGTTCAAAATGTGTTTACTCATGACTTCACACACCTTCTATGTGGTCACGAGTCCCATTCGAGCATTAAGTGCACTCGGACTCCCAAATACAACGCGAAGTGATCGGTTTGACTCACTTGTGAAACAACACGTTTGAACTTGTACTTCTTGATCTTTTGTCTTCAATCGCGATTTTCAGCTCCAAATGTGTTTAGACATGAGTTTACATACCTTTAAGCGATAACGAGTTCCATTCAAGCATTAAATCCCCTATTATTCCCAAATACAACACGAAGCGATGAAAGGTGTGTGAAGTCATGTCCAAACACATTTTGAGTCAAGAAGTACAAGTCAGACATGTCGTTGCACAAGTGAGTCAAACAGATTACTTCAAGTTGTATTTGGGAATCCGAGTGGATTTAATGCTCAAGTGGGACTCGTGATGGCATGGAAAGTGTGTCAAGTCATCTCTAAACACAATTTGAACCGAAATTCGCAATTTTAATCTCAAATGAATTGAAGAAGTACAAGTTCAAACGAGTTGTTTCTCAAGTGAGTCAAACTGATCGCTTCGCGTTGTATTGGGATCCGAGTGGATTTGAAGCTCAAATAGGACTCGTGATCGCATAGATGGTGTGGCAAGTCATGTTTAACCGCATTGTGAACTAAAAATCGCCATTGAATCTCAAAAGAACTCAAGAAGTACAAATTCAAACGTGTTAATGCACAAGTGAGTCAAACAGATCACTTCGCATTGTATTGGGAATCCGAGAGGATTTAATGCTTGAATGGAACTCATGATCCCATGGAAGGTGTGTGAAGTCATGTCCAAACACATTTTGAACCGAAATTCGCGGTTATATCTCAAATGAATTCAAGAAGTACCAGTTCAAACGTGTTGTTGCAAAACTTAGTCAAACCGATCGCTTTGCCTTGTATTTGGGAATTTGAATGGATCTAATGCTCGAATGGGACTCGTGATCGCATGGAAGGTGTAAACACATTTTGAACTGAATTTTGTGATTGATTCAAACGTGTTGTTGCACAAGTGAGTCAAATCGATCACTTCGGGTTGTTTTTGGGAGTCCGAGTGGATTTAATTTTTGAATGGGACTCGTGATTGCATGGAAGGTGTGTGAAATCATCAGTAAAAATACTTTTTCACTCAAAATTTGTGATTGAATCTTAAAGGAATTCAAGAAGTACAAGTTCCAACGTGTTGTTGCAAAACTGAGCCAAACCGATCGCTTTGCCTTGTATTTGGGAATCTGAGTGGATCTAATGCTCGAATGGGACTCGTGATCGCATGGAAGATGTGTCAAGTCATGTCTAAACTCATTTTAAACTGAAAATTGTGACTGAATCTAAAAACAACTCAAGAAGTAAAAGTTCAAATGTGTTATTGCACAAGTGATTCAAACTGATCTCTTCACATTGTATTTGAGAACTCGAGTGTATTTAAAGCTCGAATGGGACTCGTGATCGCATGGAAGTTGTGTTAAGCCATGTCTATCCACATTTTGAAGTAAAAATCACGATTGAATGTCAAAAGAACTCAAGAAGTACAAGTTTAAACGTGTTGTTGCACAAGTGAGTCAAACCGATTGCTTCGCGTTGTATTTCGATATCCGAGTGGATCTAATGCATGAATAGGACTCGTGATAGAATGGAAGGTGTGATAAGTCATGTCTAAACACACTTTGAACTTAAAATCGCGTTTGAATCTCAAAAGAACTCAAGAAGTACAAGTTCAAACGTGTTAGTGCACAAGTGAGTCAAACAGATCACTTCGCGTTTTATTCGGAATTCCAGAGAATTTAATGCTCGAATGGGACTTGTGATCGCATGGAAGGTGTGTGAAGTCATGTCCAAAAAAATTTTAAATCGAAAATCGTGATTAAATCTCAAAAGAATTCAAGAAGTACAACTCAAACGTGCAGTTGCACAAGTGAGTCAAATCGATTACTTCAAGTTGTATTTGGGAATCTGAGTGGATTTGATGCTCAAATTGGACTCGTGATGACATGGAAAGTGTGTGAAGTCATGTCTAAACACATTTGAACCGAAATTTGAAATTGAATAAAAAATGAATTCAAAAATTACAAGTTCAAACGTGTTGTTTCACAAGGGAGTCAAACCGATCGCTTTGCGTTGTATTTGGGAATCCTAGTGGATTTAAAGGTCCAATTGGACTCGTGATCGCATGGAAGGTGTGTCAAGTCATGTCTAACCTTATTTTGAACTAAAAATTGCAATTGAATCTCAAAGGAACTCAAGAAGTACAAGTTTAAACGTGTTGTTGCACAAGTGAGTCGAACCGATCATTTCACGTTCTATTTGGGAATCTGAGTGGTTTTAAAGCTCTAATGGGACTTGCGATCGGACGTAAGGTGTGTTAAGTCATGTCTAAACTCATTATGAACTAAAAATTGCAATTGAATCTCTAAAGAACTCAAGAAGTACAAATTCAAACATGTTGTTGCACAGAAGGTACGTCAAGTCATGTCTAAACACATTATGAATTGAAAATCGAGATTGAATCTCAAAGGAACTCAAGAAGTTCAAGTTTCAAACTGTTGTTGCACACGTAAGTCAAACCGATGGCTTCGCGTTGTATTTGGGAAATCTGAGTGGATCTATTGCTCGAATGGGAATCGTGATCACATGGAAGGTGTGTCGAGTCATATTTAAACACATTTCAAATTGAAAATCGCGATTGAATATCAAAAGAATTCCAGAAGTACAAGTTCAACGTGTTGTTACACAAGTGTCTCAAACCAATAGCTTTGCGTTAGATTTGGGAATCCGAGTGGATTTAAAGCTCGAATGGGACTCATGATCACATGGAAGGTGTGCCAAGTAATGTCCAAACACATTTTGAACAGAAAATCGCGATTGAATCTTAATAGAACTCAAGAAGTACAAATTCAAAAGTGTTGTTTCACAAGTGAGTTAAATCGATCACTTCGCCTTGTATTTGGGAATCCGAGTGTGGATTAATGCTCGAACGGGACTCGTGATCGCATAGAAGTGTTGTGTAGTCATGCGTAAACACATTTTGAACCAAAATTCGCGATTGAAATCTCAAAAGAATTCAAGAAGTGCAAGTTTCAAACGTGTTGTTTCACAAGTCAGTCAAACCGATCGCTTTGCGTTCTATTGGGAATCAGAGTGGATTTAAAGCTCGAATGGGACTTTGATCGCATGGAAAGTGTGGTCAAGTCATGTCTAACCAGATTTCAAAATGAAAATTGTGTTTGAATCTCAAAAGAAATCAAGACGTACAAGTTCAAATGTGTTGTAGCACAAGTGAGTCAAACCGATAGCTTCGCGTTGTATTTGGTAATCCGAATGAATCTAATGCTCGAATGGGACTCGTGATCGCATGGAAGGTGTTTCAAATCATGTATAAACACATTTTGAACTGAAAATTGTGATTGAATTACAAAAGAACTCAAGAAGTACATGTTTAATTCTGTTGTTGCACAAGTGAGTCAAACCGATCGCTTCGCGTTGTAATTAGGAATCTGAGTGGTTCTAATACTAGAATGGGATTCATGATAGCATGGAAGGTGTGTCAAGTAATGTCTAAACACATTATGAACTAGAAATCACCATTGAATCTCAAAAGAACTCAAGAAGTACAAATTAAAACGTGTTAATGCACAAGTGAGTCAAACTGATCACTGCACGTTGTATCGGGTATCTGAGAGGATTTATTGCTCGAATGGGACTCGTGATCGCATGGAAGGTGTGTGAATTAATGTCAAAAACCATTTTAAGTAGAAAATCTTGATTAAATCTCAAAAGAAATCAAGAAGTACAAGTCAAACGTGTTGTTGCACAAGTGAGTCAAACCGATTACTTCAAGTTGTATTTGGGAATCCGAGTGGATGTAATGCTCGAATGGGACTCGTGATGGCATGAAAAGTGTGTGAAGTCATGTATAAACACATTTTTGAACCGAAATTCATGATTGAATCTCAAATGAATTGAAGAAGTACAAGTTCAAACGAGTTGTTTCACAAGTGAGTCAAACCGATCGCTATGCTTTGTATTTGGGTATCCGTGTGGATTTAATGCTCGAATGGGACTCGTGATCGCATGGAAGGTTTGTCAAGTCATGTCTAAACACATTTTGAACTAAAAATTGCGATTGAATCTCAAAAGAGTTCAAGAAGTGAAGGTTCAAATGTGTTGTTGGAAAAGTGAGTCAAACCGATCGCTTCGCATTGTATTTAGGAATCCGAGTTGATTTAAAGCTCGAATGGGACTCTTCATCGCATAAAAGGTGTGTGAAGTCATGTGTAAAAACATTTTGAAGTGAAAATTACGATTGAATGTCAAAAGAATTCAAGAAGCACAAGTTCAAACGTGTTGTTGGGCAAGTGAATAAACCGATCGCCTTCGCATTGTATTTGGGAATCTGAGTTTATTTAAAACTCAAATGGGACTTGTAATCGCTTGGAAGGTGTTTGAAGTTATGTGTAAACACATTTTGACGTTAAAATGATGATTGAATCTCAAAAGAATTCAAGAAGTACAAGTTCAAAGTGTTGTTGCACATGTGAGTTAAACCGATGACTTTGCGTTGTATTTGTGAATCTGTGTGGATTTAATGATTGAATGGGACTTGTGATCGCATGGAAGGTGTGTTAAGTCATGTCTAAACACATTTTGAACTGCAAATAGCAATTGAATCTTAAAGGAATTCAAGAAGTAAAAGTTCAAACATGTTGTTGGACATGTGAGTCAAACCGATCGCTTCGTGTTGTATTTGGGAATTTGAGATGATTTAAAACTCAAATGGGAATCATGATTGCATAGTAGCTGTGTCAAGTCATGTATAAACACATTTTGAAGTGAAAATCGCTTTTGAATCTCCAAAGAATTCAAGAAGTACAAGTTCAAACGTGTTGTTGGGCATGTGAGTCAAACCGATCGCTTCGCATTGTATATCAGAATCTGAGTTGATTTAAAGCTTGAATGGGACTCATGATCGCATAGAAGATCTGTCAAGTCATTTCTAAACAAATTTTGAACTGAAAATCGCGATTGAATCTCAAAAGAATTCAAGAAGTACAAGTTCAATCGTGTTGTTGCACAAGAGAGTCAAACCGATCGCTTCGCGTTGTATTTGGGAATTCGAGTGGATGTAAAGCTCGAATGGGACCCGTGTTAGGATGGAGGCTGTGTGAGTCAAACCAATCACTTCGGGCCGTATTTAGGAATCCGAGTGGATTTAAAGCTCGAATGAGTCTCGTGATCACATGGAAGAGTTTTCAAGTCATGTCTAAACACATTTTGAACTGAAAAATCGCGATTGAATCGCAAAAGAATCAAGAAGTACAAGTTCAAACGTGTTGTTGCACAAGAGAGTCAAATCGATCGCTTCTGGTTGAATTTTGGAATCCGAGTGGATTTAAAGTTTGAATGGGACTCGTGATCGCATAGAAGGTGTGTCAGGTCATGTGTAAACACATTTTGAAGTGAAAATCACAATTTATTCTTAAAAGAATTCAAGAAGTACATGTTCAAAAGTAATGTTGCACGAGTCAAACTGATCGTTTCGCGTTGTATTTGGTAATCCGAGTGGATTTAAAGCCCGGATGGGACTCATGATTGCATCGGAAGCTACTCAAGTCATGTATAAACACATTTTGAACTGAAAATCACGATTGAATCTCAAAAGAATTCAAGAACTACAAGTTCAACGTGTGTTTCACAAGTGAGTAAACTTATAGCTTAGCATTGTATTTGGGAATCCGGGTGGCCTTAAGCTCGAATGGGACTCAGGATTGCATGGCAGGTGTGTCAAGTCTTGTCTAACCACATTTTGAACTAAAAAAGCGCGATTGAATCTCAAAAGAACTCAAGAAGTACAAGTTCAATGTTGTTGTGCTCAAGGGAGTCAAACCGATCGCTTCGCAATGTCTTTAGGAATCCGAGTTGATCTAATGCTCGAAGTGGGCTCGTGATCGCATGGGAGGTGTGTGAACTCTTGTGCAAACGCATTTTGAAGTGAAAATCGCGATTGAATCTAAAAATGTCTGAAGAAGTACAAGTCCAAATGTGTTATTTCATAAGTGTTATTTCGTAAATGAGTCAAACCAATCTCATCGCGTTGTATTTGGGATTGAACTCATTTTGAAGTGAAAATCGCAATTGAACTCATGTGTAAACAAATTTTGAATTGAAAATCATGATTGAATCTCAAAAGAATTGAAGAAGTACAAGTTCAAATGTGTTATTTCATAAGTGAGCCAAACCGATCGCTTCGTGTTGTATTTGGGGATTTGAGTGGATTTAAAGCTCGAAAGTGACTCGTGATCGCATGGAAGGTCTGTGATAGTCATGTGTAACCACATTTTGAACTGAAAATCACGATTGAATCTCAAAAGAATACAGAAGTACATGTTCAAACGTGCTATTACACAAGTGATTCAAACCGATCCACTTCGCTTTGTATTTGGGAATCCAAGTGTATTTAAAGCTCGAATGGGACTCGTGATCTCATGGAAGGTTAGTCAAGTCATGTCTAAACACATTTAGAACGGAAAATCGCGATTGAATTTCAAAAGAACTCAAGATGTACAAGTTCCAACGTGTTGCTGCCATAATTGAGTCAAACCGATTGCTTCGCGTTGTATTGGGGAATCCGAGTGGATT